>CM059280.1:3659677-3665286 GCA_030347295.1 Setipinna tenuifilis | reverse complement strand
GTGTGTGTGAGAGAGAGAGAGAGCAGGCCACGACACACACACTCCTCTGCCTTCCCCAGCGCCACCTCCTCAGTAGATGTGTGTGTGTGTGTGTGTGTGTGTGTGTGGGAGCCTTCCCTTCTCTTCTGGCCTTGTCTTATCCTTACATGTTTACGTGCTATCTTGGGTATGCATTCCTTACGTTTATTCGTTTATTTTGTTTTTTTTGTCTCTGTTTTGTACAAACAGTGTTTATCTTTGCCATGTGGTGTATCTCCCTCTCGTCTGTTGTAAAGAATGGAAATGTGTGTAATTATTTATGATTTCATATTAGCATCGTTGGCTAAGGGGGGGCTGCCTGTAAGATAGCACATTGTAAGTGTCATATTTAATTTTTTTTCTTTAAGTTTTATAATAAAACTCCATGAAGATGTATGTCCTCAGAGCTGATCCACACTGTGTCGCGTGAGTCTGTGGTGAGTCTGTGTGACTGTGCTGTAGGAGGGCCAACCTGTGCCTGTGGACTGGGCCCAGGGTTCACCTTGTGGAAGGGTGTCTTACGCAGACAAAGATTTGAGATCTTTAACCCCTTGAGGGAGAAGTGATGCCAGTCACAGCTATGCATATCCTCAATATAATAAATGTTAATATTTCAGTCAGACCAGGGACATTTGAGCTGTGTTAACGATTCTGGCAGGAGATGGGTTGTTTTCAATCCAGTAATGCAGCATTCACAGTGTGTATTGCTGTGTGTAGTGTGTGTGAGAGAGATCTCTTCCACACCCATTCTTGTACATACAGACTCATAACTGCACTCGTAAAGCATTATAATGCTATGTTATAACCCTTCACGACTTTAAGTGACACAGTGCATTAGAAAGCTATTTTGACCTCTTGATAATGACCGTAATGAGGTGAAAAAGGTCAAAAGGTTTATAACGCCCTGTGTCACTTAAAGTTGTAAAGGCTTTTAACAGCATTATAATGAGTGCAGTCATGAGTATGTGTAAATAGTCGTGAATACTTAAGTCAATCATTATAAAGCTTTATGAACGCATTATAACATGTATGAGTGTGTATAGGGTCTTCTGAAGACTGGGTTAACAGGAAGGGTAATGGAGATTTATCGCACACTCATGTTGCCATGGCACCCACAGATCCAGTCTGGTGTCAAAAGATCAATGGTCCAAATTACTGCAGTGCCCATCAATACAGAGACACACACACACAACCTCCCTCTCACACACATACAGAGACACACACACACACAACCTTCCTCTCACACACATACAGAGACACACACATTCTCCCTCTCACACACATACAGAGACACACACACACAACCTCCCTCTCACACACACACAGAGACATACACACCAATACAGAGACACACACATCCTCCCGCTCACACACACTCTCTCACACACACACACAACCTCCCTCTCACACACACAGAGATGCTCAGACATCTTAACATTGTTAAAGTGCTTGTGTCATACTCCAGTATATCAAGGGCCTTTCCTTCCACCCAGCGCAGATAGACTGAAGGTGTGACAGGTGTATCTGCTAGCTCAAGTGCAGGACATCTGCAGTGTCCAGTTTTCTGCTAGAAGGCACTCACCTATGTGTCTGTGCCCACAGTCCAGGTGAAATGAGCTGTGTCCAGGTGTACTCATGGTCCAGGTGAAATGAGGTGTGTCCAGGTGTGAGGTGTGCTGTTGGCGTATTGACATCCTGAGGCAGTGGGAAATGATCACACCATCGACCAGTCACGCTTCGTTACCTTCATCCTCTAACCTTCGCTAATGTTCTCGAGGTGCACTGTCAAGATACTTGTGTACACTTGCAGACACACAACCCTATGTGTAGACACATAATGCTCTTTGCAGACACACAACACCCTGTGCAAACACACAACCCCCGGTGCAGACACACAACGTCCTGTACATACACACAACCCCCAGTGCAGACACACAACGTCCTGTACAGACACACAACGCATTGTATAGACACACAACCCCCTGTGCACACACGCAACACCCTGTGCATACACAGACACAACAGTGTGCAGGCTTTCAAATGATTCACATGCAAACGTGTATAAAAGTGCATATCGTTAGCTTGATAGCATAATTGCCTAAGTCATTTTTTGGTCAAATTGAGATTTTTGCACAACTTTACTCCCCTACCACTTCTGCATCATCCTGTCTGTCTGCATATGTCATTGGCCAGTCACAACACTCATAAAAGTAAAAAAAAACATAGCTGCCTAAGTCATTCATTTGACTTAGGCAGTTTTACCATTGGACTTAGGCAGTTTTTATACAATCAATTTGACTTAGGCAGATTATGCCTATGACTTAGGCAGTTTTACCATTGAACTTAGGCAGTTTTTATACAATCAATTTGACTTAGGCAGATTATGCCTATGACTTAGGCAGTTTTTCTGCTCTTCTCAGCCATTTTGCATACGTCAAAACTGCCTAAGTCACTTTTATTTGATAAAAAAAATGATGTTCGGTTTTGTTCTTTTTCCAAACTTTTTCTCACATCTACATGAATGTTCTGTGAAAATATCAATAAAAAATATGCATGTGATTTTATAGAAAATGTGTTTTTTCTTGTTTTCCAAAAACACAAAAAAATGACTTAGGCAATTATGCTATCAAGCTAACGATATTGTACTTGCATATGCCCAAAACCAGGTTGCAATACGTGATTCAAATTGTGCGCACACACACACACACATACACACACGTCCACCAATAGAGAAAGACACACACACGTCCACCAATAGAGAGAGACACTCCACTGCTCTTCATCTCCAAAGTTCTTGAATGCCCTTTAGATGTGGCAGGCATTCTAATCCAGTTTTAGCAGCGCTGTCTGTCCTCTCCAATCACACACTCTGTGTGTGTTTGTGTGTGTGTGTGTGTGTGTGTGTGTGTGTGTGTGTGTGTGTGTGTCTGTGTGTGTGTGTGTGTGTGGGTGGGTGTGTGCATGTGTATGTGTATGTGTGTGTGTGTGTGTGTGTGTGTGTGTGTCTGTGTGTGTGTGTGTGTGTGTGGGTGGGTGTGTGCATGTGTATGTGTATGTGTGTGTGTGTGTGTGTGTGTGTGTGTGTGTGTGTGTGATCTCACAGTGCCACCTTTGTCTCAGACGAGGCCAGAGCTGCCAGCATGCGTCAGCATGTCACCAACACGACCTCTGTCACTAACACAACCTCACTGTCTCCCTCAAACACACACTCCCTCACACACACAACCTCCCGTACACACACAACCTCCCTTACACGCACACAACCTCTGTCACTAACACAGCCTCACTGTCCCACACAGCCTCACTGTCCCACACAGCCTCACTCAAACACACTCCCTCACACAACCTCATTTACACACACACATACACACATACATACATACACACACACACACACACACACACACAGCCTCCCTCACACACACCGCCTTACACGCACAACCCTCCTTCCTCAAACACACAGCATCTCTCACCAACAGAAACTGCCTCATCAGTGTAGAACAAGAGGCCAAGACACAGTTTAGCCATTCTGTCAATCAGCTTTTAGCACACATACATACACACACACACACACACACACACACACACACACACACACACGGGCACACACACACAGAGACATGGGCACACACACACACACACACACACACACACATACACACACAGACATGGGCACACACACACACACACATACACAAACACACACAGGCACACATACAAACACAGGCGCACACACACACAGGCGCACACACACACGCACACACACACATACACAACAACACTCCAAGTACTGGCACAGCATGTGGAAATTTCTCACCTCCTCTCTGATCAGCGGGGAGCAGCTCTACTGCTTTCAGTCAGGATACAGAGCCAGAGAAGAAGCAACATAGCTGATTCAGGGGCATCAGAGGGGGTCATTTGAGCTCAGAGGGGGTCCTTTGGGGTCAGATGGCGTCATTTGGGGTCAGATGGACTGGACATCAGATGTGCATCAGATGGGTGTCAGATAGGGGGTGTTACGACTGGCTCAAAGATCGCAACAAAAACAAGGAGGACAGAGACCAAATTAAGCAGATCTGCCTGTTTTACTTAAGAGCTATTTACAGAAAAAGTCATGCAAATGAAATCAAAGCCAAAACAAGCCTGAGGCAGCCATGCAGCACAGAGCCCAAGAGCAGCAGACATCTTGGCAAACATCCAGCTTTTAAAGGAGAGAGCAGCACAGGAGATGTGTGTAAGGGTGGTGTGTGTGTGTGTGTGTGTGTGTGTAGGGGTGGTGTGGGGATGTTGGTTTGTGTGTGTGTGTAGCGTAAATGCACATAATAAACATGAACGCAATATTTCCGCTGTTTTATTTACATGACCACATAAAAAAACACCCATAATAAAAAGACAGGCATTGGGTTTGAAATGTTCTGGTGCTAAAGTAAAATACTTACTTGACTGATGCCATGACTGGTACACAATACCTATAGTTAGGGTTAGGTTTTGAAAGATGTTTCACCTTTCATCCAAAAGGCTTCTTCAATTCTGGCCTGATATACAGTCATGAAGTGCACTGGAAATAACACACCTAAGCATAGACCAGTCAGGCCGAGCTGGTTGTGCAGTGGGGAAGTGGCTCAACAGCATTATGAAGGATATATGCTTTACGGGACTCAGTAACACTTTCTATGAAACATGTATGGCTGTCCTGTGCTGTCCTTATGGAGGACACATGCTGTAAGGATGCATGTTGGCACATTGGCATGGAGATGTCCACTCTTACATAGGACCCTGTCCTGTCCTGTCCTGTCCTGTGCTGTCCTGTCCTGTGCTGTCCTGTCCTGTCCTGTCCTGTCCTGTCCTGTGCTGTCCTGTCCTGTCCTGTCCTGTCCTGTCCTGTCCTGTCCTGTCTTGCCTGTCCTGTGCTGTCCTGTCCTGTCCTGTCCTGTCCTATCCTGTGCTTTCCTGTCCTGTCCTGTCCTGTGCTGTCCTGTGCTGTCCTGTCCTGTGCTGTCCTGTGCTGTCCTGTCATCTCCTGTCTGCTGCGGCTGATGGTGTAATCACGGCTGCATGGCATCTCAGGGCCTCCTGCTGGTGTATCGATTACGATTCTCATTCATTACCGTCCTCCCTGCTAGTGGCCCCAAAACACTATGAATATTATTGATCCATACGTGCACCGCACCCCGCCCCTCCCCTGCCTCCCCCTCGCCTCATCTTGCCTCGCCTCGCTGCCTCACTGCCTCCCCCACTACACACCTCTGGGAGACGCCTCCACCCATCCTGATCATTTTCCCCTTGAAATGTATGAATTGATTACAATAGGCATGCTGTAGCCCCCCCCCCCCCCCACCACGCTCCCAGCCATTACACCCCCAGGCCCCCCCTGCTCGCCCCACACCTCATCCATGTGCTCTGACCTTGACTGGATGGAAACAATGTTTGCACAGATAACACTCAGGATTTTGTCCTCTGTTTTCTTGTCTGTCTCTTTCCCTCTCTCTTGCGCTCTCCCTCTCTCTTTCTTTCTCTCTCTCTCCCTCTTTCTTTCTCACTGCCTCTGTCCCTCTCTCTTGCTCTCTACCTCTGTCTTTCTCTCTCTTTCT
>CM059280.1:3644677-3652177 GCA_030347295.1 Setipinna tenuifilis | reverse complement strand
CACTTCACTTTATGGCCTGTCATACCCTACACATAAAGTATTTATGTACTTTTAGCACTAGACTAGCCCATTGACTCCCATTGACTCAGATGTGACGTGATCAGTTAAGAGGTTTGGAACAAAAACGGCAATGCTGCTTTGCGATTGTTGAACTTTTATTTTGACAAGTCCTGTCTTCCACATTCATGAAAGGTTTGGTATGAATGTTGAGTCAGGTCTCATGAGACAGTCACGACTGCTTTATGTGCAGTTTATGACAGCTGCTATGAATGTGTTTTGAACTCACCCCTCAAGTAAAGTGTTACCCAAAATATAGCTTCAAACATGTCAGCTGGTTACTCTAAATGTCCACATACTGTATACTAATAAATGTGGATGATGCCATAAAAAATATAACACCATCATCTTTTGGTTGTCATGGGAACAGGGGGATGTTTTTAAAGTAGCAGAGAGAGGACGTGGCGAGGTCTGTGTTTGACCTTAGGTTGCATCATCCGCTGTTACCCGAGAGCAGAGCGCGGTCAGTCATGAAAGGGGAAGAAAAAAGGCGACGCACCACAGTCAGGATTTGGGTTTTGGGTTTCGAGGAGAGCTCCTGGTGGTGTTGGCACCACGAAGGCCAGAGTTACACGAGTGTATTTTGAAGAGGATGCAAGAGCACCAATCACTGCGCTGCGCTGCGGCCTCCGTCTCCGTCCCGCCCCGCACACACACACACACACACACACACCCCGCACACACACACCCTCGCCCCGCACACACACACCCTCGCCCCGCACACACACACACACACACACCCTGACCTGCTGATGAAAGGGCCGGTTTCATCACCAACCCCCCCGAGAGTGTCTGTGCCGGGCCGCACCAAATGTGGCTTATAATTCCTATTCATCTGTATAAAGCCCTTCGCCCACCCTGCCCCCCTCCCTGCCACCGCCTGCCCCCCCTTCCCCCCCTGTTCCTCCCGCTGCCCCTCCCTGCCCCCCCCTGCGCCCCCCTCCCTGCCCCACTCCCTGCCCCCGTCTGGCCCCAGCGTTGGTCTGTCAGCTGCACAGAGCTAAGGCAGCTAAGGCAGCTAAGGCAGCTAGGGCAGCTAGGGCAGGCGGACTGATGGCACAGCTGCTCAAAGGCAGTAGCAACAGTGTCTGCTCCAAGGCTAAGGCTGGCATGCAAGTGGGTTCATGTTTGGCCAAGGAGATGAGAAAAGAAGCAGCATGTGCCAGCACACACGGTTAGTCCGTTTATGATGTACACTGTTTTTACATGATGATGATTATGTGACAGATGACGCTCAAAAGGGACTGACTGTCCTGACACTCTCCTTATACCTACACACCTACACCTATAAACATATAGTCTTTGCTTCTGGAAACAGCAATAGATTAACCTTTGGCATTATGAATCTCCAGGAAAGACTGACCCTTAGTAAAAATAATGTGTTGGAGTATCACCATCGATCAACCTCTGGCATGGCAAAAGATGCATCTCTACTATCTAAATCCGCATGTTAAAAAGGATATTTTTTAAAGTTGCAAAAAGTAGGACAGGTGGATCAATCAGTCTATTGGATTCACTACTCTTACATCAGTGGGCCTTCATGGGGATGCCCACAGCTTTGGTTAAGTATTCACAACATTGCTCTGAAATGATGGGTTATGATCCCCACGCACCTACCTTGCCAAACAAAGCCCTGAGAGTGAGATGTGTGTGTGTGTGTGGCACTCACAGATCACGTCTCCCTGTGGCTAGCCTTGCAACAGCAGTGTAGTGTACAGTAGCTCCAAACAATGTCAAAGTCAGAAAGCTTAAGTGCTTGGAGCTTGGATTGATTCATACCAACAAAACTTTAAAACCTTAATTTTTGCTACACCATTTTTCTTGACCATTTTCTCTCTCAAGGCTCTGTACTTGACAGACACCCTGGGGAAGGCGAAGCGAAGCTGCCCTTGTACTCTCACCAACCAGTGTGTGTGTGTGTGTGTGTGTGTGTGTGTGTGTGTGTGTGTCTGCTGCCCTCGCACACCCACCAACCAGTGTGTGTGTGTGTGTGTGCGTGTGTATCTGTGTCTGTGTCTGCTGCCCTCCCACGCCCACCAACCAGCATGTGTGTGTGTGTGTGTGTGTGTGTGTGTCTGCTGCCACCAGCCAGTGTGTGTGTCGGGCACTCCGGTGCCCCGGACACGAGCGGAGCAGTGGGGGTCACAGGTGACAGACGGTTGAGATGACTCAGCCATTACACACCAGAGCATCAGAGGACGAGCACGGCTATGTGTGTGTGTGTGTGTGTGTGTGTGTGTGTGTGTGTGTGTGTGTGTGTGGCCCCCGACTCAGCCATTACACACCAGAGGACGAGCACGGCTCTGTGTGAGTGTGTGTGTGTGTGTGTGTGTGTGTGTGTGTGTGTGTGTGTGTGTGTGTGTGTGTGAGAGTGTGTGTGTGTGTGTGTGTTTGTGTGTGTGGCCCCCGACTTAGCCATTACACACCAGAGCATCAGAGGACGAGCACGGCTATGTGTGTGTGTGTGTGTGTGTGTGTGTGTGTGTGAGAGTGTGTGTGTGTGTGTGTGTTTGTGTGTGTGGCCCCCGACTTAGCCATTATACACCAGAAGACGAGCACGGCTCTGTGGGTGGACCTGTCGCCCCGAACACTCCCGACTCATCCCTGTCCTCTCTCTCTCTCTCTCTCTCTCTCTCTGTATATATATATATATATATATATATATATATATATATATATATATATATATATATATATCGATGCATCTGGAGTACCTTAATTGACAGTGAAATGTTGTGATGAACTTGACTGAACTTTCTCATTCAACCCCTGAGCTGACATTTGGTGATAATGGTATTTTGCAGAAAATGCCACTTAGAGCTATGAGTGATTAAACTAATTGATGTGTGTGTCAGGATGGTGCTGATTAAGGCCAGACTGAATCATCAGGCCATTGTCTTCAGGGGCTGTTCCCTTCAAGATGGAGAAAAAGTTTATCTCTTGTCAAACAGACTTATTATTAATCGTTATCTGTTTTTATATCAAAGTGGAATAATTGTGTATGGCAGAAGGGCTTCCAGGTGGTCATGGTCAGTATCAGGGTGTCATGGCTTTGATCCATAAGGTAGCATAAGGTAGAAGGTAAAAGATCCACAGTGCTGCACAAAGAGCACAGAATTAGAAATAGTGAATCTAAAATTGGTTAAAAAGTTGGGAAAAGTGACGTTACGAACTCTAACTGGAGATGCTTTGACCCATAAGATAGGAGGTAAAAGATCCACAGTGCAGGCCAGAGAGCACAGACTTAGTGAAATAGTGAACCTAAAATCGGTTAAAAAGTTGGAAAACTTTAAAGCACCTTAAAGCATCACAGCACCTTTAAACAACATAACAACACAGCACCTTAAAGCATTACATCACAGCACCTTAAAGCATCACCACACAGCACCTAAAAGCATTACATTACCATGGCGCCTTAAAGCATCACAGCGCCTTAAAGCATCCCAGCCTCCTCCACCATCCCGGCCCCGCAGCTTAAGCCCTGAGCTGTCTGTTCTGCATATCCCCTATCAGGGCTGCAGGGTCCCTATGCCTTTGGACCACATGTGTGTGTATGGCATGTGCGTGTGTGTGTGTGTGTGTGTGTGTGTGTGTGTGTGTGTGTGTGTGTGTGTGTGTGTATGTGTGTGTGTCTGTCTGTCCTGCATCTCCCCTATCAGGGCTGCTGGGTCTCTATGCCTTTTGACCAGGCGCGCGGGCGTGTGTGTGTGTGTGTGTGTGTGTGTGTGTGTGTGTGTGTGTCTGTCCTGCATCTCCCCTATCAGGGCTGCTGCACTGCCGTGTATCGCGTCAGTAAATCAGACCCGACGAGCCGCTGCGCTGATGGCTTCTATCAAAATCTTATCATGGCCTCACACACACACACACACACACACACACACACACACACACACACACACACACTTCCACTCAGGATTACCATTCCCTGCCGCCGTCTCGCTTCAGCGCCACGGTCATCTACATGAGCCCCCCCTTGCCCCCCCCCTCGCCCCCCCCTCACCACCCCCCCTCGCTCTGAGAGACAGGTCCTATTTACCACCCGCGCCCATACAAATATTTACCACAACCCCCCCCCACCGAAACACCCCGCTGCTTCTGCTCCCGCTCCCGCACCCCACCCTCCACACCACACCACAACACACACACACACACACACACATACACACACACACACACACACACACCACCACCAGCACCTTCCTAAGGGGCCCAGCTGAATAGGAAAAGCTGATTGGATACTCCTTCAATTAAATTGCACACAAAAGGGAAATGAGACCAACAAAGCAGATGGAATTTGAAAAAAGAAGAATTAAAAGAAAGACAAAAAAAACAAAAAAAAAACAAAAAGAAGTCCATAACCTTTTGTCATCGGCGCTTGCCAGTTTTAACGGCCAATAAAGAGGCTGGAGTGTGGCAAGGGGCGGCCCAAAGTCAAGGTTAATGGGCGAATGGGACGGCCCGATACTCCGCTCCGCGCCAACCCACTCAGCATTCAGAGGCAAGCAGGCCCCGATGGCTTTTCATTACCAATGTTCATCTTGTTATCTGTAATTGTGGAGGGGATGGGATGACAGTGTCACGGGTCCCACCTAATCACCATTTGTGTGACAGCTCCACAAATTGATGCTTGCAGTCCGGCGCAGAGAACCAAAGGCTCACTGAGAGGCCTGACAGGCGGGAAAGTTAGATGGGAAGACGGAAAACAACGCAATTATGAGAATGATCCAACTGACAATACATTTTAATCACTCGCCGATTACCGTGTCAGGAAGTGCTGTTGTGGGTTTTTTGTTGTTGTTCTGTTTTGCTCATAATCTGGGGATGCAATTGAAACAATTGCTCACAAGTGTAGACTCAAGCACACACAACACAAAATGAGATGCTTCAACACTGTGTGTCTATACTCCGAGTGGAACCCTTCAGAGTATGAAAGTGTGTGTGTGTGCTTTTATGTAACCTGATTTAAGAAGCTGGTGAGAAGACTTTGCCTCTGTTCCTCAGCTCTCATCGCTCTGAGCTATATTCATTTTCAGTGGTTAGTGTTCTTTATCAATACTCCTTGGAGCTATTTATTTATATATGTATTTATTGATTTATTGCTTTATTTATTTATTTGTGGATCTATGCTCACTATGCTCACACACACACACACACACACACACACACACACACACACGCACACACACATACACACACGCACACACACGCACACATACACTTATTTTATTTATTTATTTGTGGACCTATGCTCACTATCCTCTGCTATCCCATAATACCACACGGCCACACACCCCTCAGGCCTGGTCTCAGTGTGTGTGTGTGTGTGTGTGTGTGTGTGTGTGTTTGTATTATGGGGCCTGGTCTCAGCTGTGTGGCGAGCGTCAGGTCAAAGGCTCCTGCAGAAGAGAACAGTCATGGGAATAAGAGGGTGTGTGTGTGTGTGTGTGTGCGTATGTGTGTGTGTGAGTGCGTATTTGTATGCGTGTGTGTATGTGAGTGTGTATTTGTGTGTGTGTGTGTATGTGTGTGTGTTTGTGTGTGTCTGTGTGTGTGTGTGTGTGTGTGTGTGTGTGTGTGTGTATGTGTTTGTGTGTGTGTGTGTGTGTGTGTGTGTGTGTGTGTGTGTGTATGTATGTGTGTGTGTCTTGGTGTTATGGGGGTTGAAGGGCGTGTGTGTAATTTGTAAGGTTTGGGTTGCCGAGTGGACTAATGCAGGTGTTTGGTGCTGTCCTTGTTGCTATGGTTTAAAGGATAAAGGTCTGATGTTGTTTCTGCTGTGCTGCTCCTGTTTGAGAACGTTTTAAGCATGTAGTAGCTTACAGCCATAGACTCTCCTGTCTGCAGAGACCCTTTTTACCCTCATACACATTCTCAGGGTGTGTGTGTGTGTGTGTGTCTGTGTGTGTGTGTGTGTGTCTGTGTGTGTGTGTGTGTGTGTCTGTGTGTGTGTGAAACCCTTTTTCCTCTCACACACATTCTCAGGGTGTGTGTGCGTGAGTGTGTGTTTGTGAGAGTGTGTGTGTGTCTCAGGGTGTGAAGGCGTAAAACAAGAGGAGCAAATGGGCAGATAAAAACAAAATGGCTGATAAGTAGGGCCACGGAGGAGAGCAGATAATGGCCGCCAGCGAGAGTCTCGCTCAGATACAAGCAGCAGATTCAGGAGAAGGCCGAGGGGACTCACAGCTTTTTATTGATAGTGTGACTTATGTGCTTGGCCATAGATCCTATCCTCACACCCCTTTTTAAGAAGAAGAGAGAAAGAGAGGGAGAGAGAGAGGGAGAGAGGGAGAGAGAGAGGGAGAGACAGAGAGAGAGAGAGGATGAGACAGAGAGGGAGAGGGAGAGTGGTGGGGGGTAGAGAAGAGGAGTGCCAATTTAGGAGAAAGAGGAGAGAGGAGACAGATAATTTAAGAGAGAGAGAGAAAGAGAGAGAGAGAACGAGAGAGAGAGAAAGAGGATGGGCTGCAGTCAGAATTAGAAAAACTCAGCTTGAATGGGCAGGCTGTCCTCTTGCGGAGCATGAATTAGATCCAGATAAAGCGTAAGGACATCTGAAGGGGGCAGAGGCAAGCGGAGCCTCACTTCCTGGTACCCATAATGCTCTTTTTTACGGCCCAGAGGGAACAGGGGAGATTGGGGAGATGGATTCCATCAGCCAAACACCACTGCCACCCACACCCCTACACCCAGTGCACACACACACACACACACACACACACACACACACACACACACACACACACACTCACACACACACACACTTAGGCGAGTGTGCGAGCGCTGCCATCTTAGGTGGTGGCTGCTGGGGTGACAGACGAGTCTGTGACAGGTGGTGTCACTATGGCGACATGTGGCTGATGGTGGCCTGACACCTGAGTGATAAACTCTGTCACTCTCTTCTCCTCCTCTCCTCCCCTCCTCCTCTCCTCCTCCCCTCCTCCCCTCTCCCCTCCTCCTCCTCTCCTCCTCTCCACCTCTCCTTCCCTTCTCTCCTCCTCTCCTCCCCTCCTCTCTTCCCCTCCTCTCCTCCCCTCCTCTCCTCCCGTCCTCCTCCCCTCCTCTCCTCCTCCCGTCCTCCTCTCCTCCCCTCCTCTTCTTCCCTCCTCTCCTCCCCTCCTCTCCTCTCCCCTCACCCCCCCCTCCTCGCAAGTCACTCTCCCGGGAAGAGAGAAGAACACCAGTCACTCACCCAGGACACCAGTTACTAACCACACACACACACACACACACACACACACATACACACACACACACACACACACACATTCACTTACGCCAGTTAGTAACCAATATCTGCTAGCCCGAGTGCAGTGCTGTAATTGCCTGATGCTAACCGGTGACCATAACTGTCTGTCTGGCAGAGTTCATTACCTCATTTCATAGGACACTGTGTCCAAAACAACTTATGCCTGCACACAAATGCACTGCTGTCTGTGTCATTAA
>CM059280.1:3619677-3622177 GCA_030347295.1 Setipinna tenuifilis | reverse complement strand
AGCGTCGCCATTTGTAATGCCAGCCATGCTCACTTTCATTATGCCCTCATTCAATATACACCACATCAACCAGCTACACACACACACACACACACACACACACACTCACTCACACACACACACACACACACACACACACACACACACACACACACACACACACACACTTCAGTATCCCCCACATTAACCAGCTACCAACACACACACACACACACTCACAAACACACACACACAGACACACACACCACACATTTCAATATCCCCCACATCAACCAGCTACCCACAGACACACACACACACACACACACACACACACACACACACACACACACACACACCACACATTTCAATATCCCCCACATCAACCAGCTACCCACAAAGACACACACACACTCACACACACACACACACACTCACACACACACACACACTTCAATATCTCCCCCATCAACCAGTAACCCATGCAGAGTGCACAGGGTGCCTGAGAGCTGCCAATGCAGCTTTTGTGATGTGGGTCCAACTCCCCTCCAGACAGGCAGACAGGCAGGAGGCCTCCCCTAAGCTCACCTACACCTCCTCCTCTCCACCTCCTCCTCCTCCTCCCTTAAGCCCACCTATACCTCCACCTCTCCACCTCCTCTCCTAAGCCCACCTACACTATCTCCTACCCTGCCTAACCTACCTCCTCCTTCACCTTCTCTTCCTCCTACACCTCCTCCTTCTCCACCTCCACCTACCCCACCTCCTCCTCCTCCCCTAAGTCCACCTCCTCCTCCTGTACCTCCACCACTTACACCACCTCCTACCGTACCTCCTCCACCTCTTCCTCTCCTAAACCCACCTACACTATCTCCTACCCCGCCTAACTTACCCCACCTCCTCCTCCACCTTCCATAAGCTCACCTACCCTACCTCCTCCTCCTCCACCTCCTCCACCACCTACCTCACCTCCTCCACCACCTTCCCCTCCTACCCCACCTCCTCCACCTCCTCCTCTCCTAAGCCCACCTACACTATCTCCTACCCCGCCTAACCTACCTCCTCCTCCACCTCCCCTAAGCTCACCTACCCCACCTCCTCCTCCTCCACCTCCTACCTTAAGCCCACCTACCCCACCTCCTCCACCACCTACCCCACCTCCTCCTTCTTCTCCCCTAAGCTCACCTACCCCACCTCCTCCACCACCAACTCCAGCCCTAAGCCCACCTACCCCACATACCCCACCTAAACTACCTCCTACCCCACTTCCTACTCCACCTCCCCTTAGCTGACCTACTCCACCTCCTCCACCACTTACTCCTCCTCCTCCCATAAGCCCACCTACCCCACCTCCTCCACCACCTTTCCCATGAAACTGCATTTGCATTTTACTCATTTCTCACTTTAGAATAGTTTACACCTAAATGATACAACTCCGTACAGCTTTTTTTTTACACCGCCAAATTCTTGACTGTGTCTTCAACAAACCATAGCGGGTTGAGTCGTGTTGGGTTAAAAATCAGTATGTGTGTGTGTGTGTGTGTGTGTGTGTGTATGTGTGGCTGAGTTGGGTTGGGTTAAAAATCAGTGTGCAATTTTGCGTGGCGGGCGGTGGAGTAGACTGTCAGGATGGGTCGGGTTGGTGTTAGAAATGCTAGTGTGTATGTTTAGCACAGCGCACATGGGATTGTGTGTGTGTGTGTGTGTGTGTGTGTGTGTGTGTGTGTATGTGTGTGTGTGTGTGTGTGTGTGTGCTTGTCCTGTGCATCACTACCCTCCATCGCTATTTTATCCATCACTCACTGCAGGCATCTGACGCAAGCGAGCACAAACTCTCACATCACACAAAGGCACACTGACACTGGCACACTGCGGTGGGGGCATGGTGTGTGTGTGGGGGGGTGGGGGAATCGTGTGTGTGTGTGAGGTGGGGGCATGGTGGGTGTATGAGTGTGTGTGGAGGGGTGGTATGGTGTATGTGTGTGTGTGTGTGTGGGGTGGGGGCATGGTGGGTGTATGAGTGTGTGTGGAGGGGTGGTATGGTGTATGTGTGTGTGTGTGTGTGTGTGTGTGTGTGGGTGGGGTTGGTTGGGGAGTTGGGGAAGGGGCCAGCACTCGGTGGACTGTACTGGCGGAGGGAACCTACTCTTTTAGGAGCTGTGTGTGTGTGTGTGTGTGTGTGTGTGCCCCTGGACATGTCGAGCATTTCCACCCCTACAAGCCAAGCGAAAAACTCACCATCACTTCTCCCTGGCCAGCTACTTAAGGACTTTGATTTCTCCCATTTTCTTTTCTTTTGTATGTGTATATGTGTGTGTGTCTTTTTCTCTCTCTCCGCCTCTTTCTTTCTCTCTCTCTCTGTTTCTCTCTGGCTTTTCTGTGTGTGTGTGCGTGTGTGTGTGTGTGTGTTTTATTATTCTTTTTTCTTCCCCTCCTCCTCCACAAGTGCACAATCGAACAGCTGAGCACACAAATGAAGGAGTGGCTCTATTGACGTGTGTGTGTGTGTGTGTGTGTGTGT
>CM059280.1:3607177-3617177 GCA_030347295.1 Setipinna tenuifilis | reverse complement strand
GTGGCAAAAGAGAAAGAAAAAGAGGGAGAGAGATGGTGAAGAGGAGAGGGAGGGGGAGATGGGGAAGATGAGATGTGAAAGTGATAAATGTAAAAGCATAAAAATAAAATAGTTAAAAAACTAAATTAATTAAAGGTAAATCACTAACAGAAAGCAAGGGGGGGTTGCATGGTGGGTGAAGTCCAAAACAGGGCTTTATTGAAAAAAGGGGAAAAAATGGAAATCCACAAGGGCGAAACAGAACCAGGAGCAGACTAACACAACACAGGAACGGCAGCACTACACAAACAAACAAGGCGAAAACAAAGTAGAAAAAACAGCAGCACAAAACACAGCAGTAAAACTAGAAGTTAAACAAGACATACCACAGCAAACCACATCAGGGACGGACAGCAAAACAGGTAACAGAAACAGGCACTGGACAGGTAACAGAATCAGATAGCAAACAGACATCAAAAAGAACCAACAAGAAACACAGGAAACACAGAAGCTTAAATACACAGAACACAACTCAACCGGAACACATGATAGGGCAAAGCAGAACAGGGGTGCGTTTCCCAAACAACGACGGATGTTAGCATTTGAACCACCGTTGTCCGTAGTAGGTTCAAACGACACAACAGTCCGATTCCGACTGTTTCCCGAAACTCTCCAACTATCTACGTACAACGTAAGTCTGAACTATGTTAGTTTGGACTTCTGTCGTTGAAACTGCAAAGTATCCAGATGTGTCGGAAGTGCTCGGAGAGTATTCGGATGCATTCGTTGCGGGGAGGCAGAAACGACACCACGACAGTAAGCAACAAAAACGTAGCCTTATTTCAATTCAGCCGGTATGTAGGCTGTGACAACTTCAGCAACTTAGGAAAATGTTCCCCAACACAATCATGTCCCTTACTCATTAAAAAGCAGTGACTGAATACGTTTGTAAACTGTATACGTTTGTAATGATATAATCGTATATTTCATTTATGCTACCCTACATAGGTGTGCATATAAATATAACCAAGGCCACCGGCTACTCATGTGACACGATGGTTGAGTGGTTAGCTTGTCAACCCACTATGTAGGCTTTCTCCCTTTTTCGGAGAGATACGGGTTCGAATACTGCTAAACCGTAATCAATTTGAAACACGTGGAATGGCCTTGATTGTGGATCTGTGAACCGTGATCATACTCTACATCACAGTATTAAAAACGACCTGTCAAATCAGCCAATAACTTTAATAATACAACAACATCTTGCAACAACTTTTGGTGTGTTGTGGGGTGAATTTTCTATCGTCTTTTTACATGACCTGGCAAGTGCCAGGATGAAAATGAAGTGAATTAAAGTAAAACCATTCATGCAGTGGGTGGCGGTAAAGCATTGAATGGTGCCTAATCTGACCCAAGACGGCCAAAGGTGACGAGCAAGACGTCACGTGTACAGAAACCGACATAAACAATGGTCTAACGACAGGTCCATGCTAATCGTTCGAACTATACAGTTTAACGATGGAACTTCCGATGGATCGTCCAGACTTTGCTGTTGGGAAACACCTGCGTCGTCGAACGATCCATCGGACTAATGTTGTTGTAAACATCCGTTTTGTTGTGTCGTTCGAACGATGCTGTTGGGAAACAGTAGTGTCGTTAGTCCATCGTTCAAACCTACGAAGTTGCTAAGGAAGTTAGCAACGACGGTTTTGGGAAACGCACCCCAGGACACAGGTGAGTACAATGGGGAGAAACAAGCAGACAACCAGAGCACGAGACACAGGTGAACGTGATTGGACAGGTGAACTCAAACACGGTAGCAAGATTCAATAATGGGGGAGAGATGAGGGGAACAGACATACAACCAAAGCAACCAGACACAGGTGAACACAATGAGGAGAAACAAGCAAACAATGAGAGCAGACAGACACAGGTGAACATGATGGGAGAACAAGATGCAATCAAGACAGGGGCATGACCAGGGTAAGGATTGAATGGTGATCAATTTGAAACATGATCTGTGGGACTAAAACAGGTGGAATGATCTGTTGGATTAAAACAGGTGGAATGATCTGTGGGATAATGGAATGACCTTGATTGTGGATCCGTGATCCGTGATCATACTACACCGCAGCAAGTGTGTGGAATTGTGTGTCTGCTTCATTCTGGGTGTTCAGTCTGGGTGTGCACGCATCTGTGTGTGTGTGAGCGCATCTGTGTCCCTCTGTGTTTAGGTTTGAACATACATTTGTGTTTACGTCCATGTTCGTTTAATTTGCTGGACGAATCGAGAACATGAAAATGACACGCCCTTTCCAACGTCTCCGAGATATCTCACCGCGATGCTTAATGGGATTTTGAACTTGCGGCAGCTTTGCAGCGAGTGCTGCAGACAGACCTGTTTGTCTTGTTTAAGCCGGCGACTGGCTGTGGTGTCACTGGTGCTGTGTGAAGTAAAGCACAGGACAGTAATTGGAGAGGAATGAGACCCTATTTCACTGCCAGCCAGAGCACAAACACAGCTCAATCCCCCCGACACCAACACCACATCCACATCCACATCCACAGCCCAGCCCCACAACACTAACCACTTCTTGTGTAACCATGTTTTTTTTTTTTAAAGAGATGTGAAGAAAAAGAAAAAGACAAACAAACAAACTAACCAACATGCCCTCAGGGCCATACTTCATTTCAGAGGCCTTTAAAAAAAACAGAAAACGAAAAGAAAAGACAAGCGGCAGGCTGCTAACACACACACACACACACACACACACACACACATGCACACACACACGCACACTGCGTGTTTGACTTCTCGGTGGGGTAACAGTTATATTACTGACTGTAGGAGCCATTTTGTAGCTTTGTTTATTTGTATGGATGACACCTGCTGGCATAACCCAGAACTGTATAGACCTGTGCACCTCTGGCACACTAAGGGTTAAAATGGCCCAAGTCATTTGCTCACCTGTGCCAATTAAGCACGCTGGCACAAGGACAAAAGACTGTGGTCAGAGTGAGGTTGGAATGGTGGAATGGAGACGCCAGCAGGCAAACGGTTTTCAATTGATTTTCTTGATTTACTGGATTAACTTGACGATTTTGATTTGTTTGGAAAGTCTTAGTAAAGACGGAATTTTGTTTACTATTTTGTTTGAAGAGTTTTGATGAATACTTTAGTTACCGTTAAATAAATATCGTTTCTTTACAACTTGGAACTGGAATCTATTGAAACCCCTGAGGCGTCCTGATGAAGTGGCTTAATAGAAGGCACTACATAGTTTGAAAACCTGCCTACGTTTGGAAAACCTGCTTGAGTTTGAGAAAATCACTCAGCTTTGGAATTACGAACTTCGCTTTTGGAATTACTGGATTTACTTTTTGTTGGATTACTGGCGTTGGCTGAACTGGGCTGAAACCTCTACGCTACGCTTGACTGTGGATTTATTTATTTCCTAATTACGGGATTTATGGACTTGGTGAAAGATCTGCATCTTCACTGGTGGTGTGAGTAACGTTAGCACTGATGAGCTGTATGTGGGCCGCCGTGCTCGCACAATGACTATGTGGGCCGCCGTGCTCATACATTGACTTTGCGCCGCCGTGCGCTTCACTTTAAAAGAAGGACTTTTTACGTTTTGAGATTTGATTTAAGAGACTTTAACTGATTACGTAAATGACTTTGGGTAGAAAGATTTAAGTTATTTAAGTTCGAAAATGTCTGATGTAGAACCTGAAGCGCAGAATGAAGAGGAAGAAAAGAAACTGTTTAAGTTAATAGCTTCTCGTAGAGGGAAGCTTGGAGTTTTGACACGAAAGAAAAATGAAATTAATAGCTTAATAGAAGCGGGGCAGGACAAGGACACGGTGTTAAAACAAATTCAGTTCTTTGAGGGATTCTTTGAAGAATTTAAAGATTTACAAAAATCAGTTCAGAATTTATTAAAAGATGAGTATGAGAAGGAGGCCGACAATATCGATTGGTACGAGCCAAAAAGATTTAATTTCCAAGGCTTTCTCGATGGCGTGTATACATGGGCCGAAGGCAAAGATAAAGAAGAGGAGGAAGATGGCACAGCTAAACCTCTTGAACTTGTTGAGGTCGCATCACAAGCAGAGCAAAGTGTACTACCGATCAGTAAAGCCCCAAGCGCACGCAGTTCAAGCATCAGTAGCGCACGAGAATCCGCGCACTTAAAGGCTGAGGCAGAGTGCGCAGCGCTTAAGGCAAAATCTAAAGTTCTGACTGACAAACTGGAGTTGGACGTAGAAGAGGCTAAATTAAAAGCACGCAGAGAGAGAGTTACTCTAGAATCAGAGCTGGCTGCTGCAGAAGCGAAAGTTCGCGTTTATCGGGAGTCAGAGGAAAGAAGTTTACCAAGTGGCTACCGATATGACACGCCCACTGAATATAGAGTCCCGACAACAATGCCAAGGCCTGAGAGACCACAGAGAGAGGCCGTAGCTTCCCAAAGAGACAGTAGACAGCCTGTTCAGTCTTCTGCTTCATATGGTGAAGTGAATGAGCACATTACTGACGTGTTGAAAAAACAAACTGAAATAACTGAATTGTTGGTCAAACAGCAAACACTTTCCCTTCTTCCTGATCGAGAAATTCCTGTTTTTGATGGCGATGCTCTACACTACCGAACCTTCATTAAGGCATTTGAGCAGTGTGTAGAAAGAAACACCACCACCATGGATGACCGTCTGTATTACTTACAGCAGTATACAAAGGGCCAACCTAGAAGCCTAGTCACTAGTTTTTTGCATATGGACCCAGCTGTTGGCTATCCAGAAGCTAAAAAACAGCTTGAGATTCAGTTTGGAAACCGCTATAAAATAGCGTCTGCCTTCATGACTAAAGCTCTAAACTGGCCAGTCATAAAGCCTGAGGATGGCAATGGGCTAAGATCATATGCTCTTTTCCTACGCAGCTGCTATCACACCATGCAGGACATTGATGGTCTCAGAGAGCTGGAGAACTCCACCAATCTTAGACAAATTGCATCTAAACTGCCCTTCAGGCTGCGTGACAAATGGCGTGTGACTGTGTGTAACATGCAAGACCAAGACAAGAAAGTGACTTACAAAGACTTGGTTGAATTTATTGAGAAACAGTCTAGAGCAATGCTTGATCCGGTGTTCGGAGACCTAAGTAATAGTAGCACAGCTGAAGCTAAAAGGGTCTTAAAACCCAGAGCTCAAACAGTGGGCAGCAAACCCAGTGACCGAACCAGCTTTGCCACTACAGTCACTCATGTACCCGACACCAGAAACAATGAATTGAAACTAGAACGTAAACAGAAAACAAACAGCAATGCCTTTGAAAAGCCATGTTTATTTTGTGAAAAGAATCACACATTTGAACATTGTGAGCTATTTCAGAGTAAACCAAATGCTGAAAGAATTGAATTCCTGAAAACAAATGGCATGTGCTTTGGATGTCTGATTAAAGGGCATGTGAGCAGAACCTGCAAGAACAGAATGACCTGTGAAAAATGTTCTCTTTCTCATCCGACTATTCTGCATATTCACAGAGACAAGCAAAAGGATGGCGGGAAGGATGACCACGTCTTACCTGCAAGTAGCGCCATGGTGTCTGTGAAAGACGATATGCACACTGGTGAAGTGAGAGAATGTACCCTTGCTATTGTGCCAGTTAAAGTGAAGATGTTCAATTCAGACAAAATCATTCACACTTATGCATTCTTGGACCCTGGCAGTTCTGCAACGTTTTGCACAGACTCACTTAAAAGGAAGCTGAACACTCCGGGGAAAAACTGCAAAATTCTGTTGCGCACGATGGGCCAGGAGAGGCCAGTCAGCAGCAGTGTAGTCTCTGGTCTTGAAATCAGTAGCCTGATAGGCCAGAAGTTTCACAAGCTGCCAGAGGTTTACACGCAAACAAAACTGCCAGTCACGAAACAACATATACCAAAACAAGACTCAATAGATAAATGGAAATACCTTCATGAGGTGAAAATACCGCAACTGGATGCTGACATTGAATTGTTAGTTGGAACAAATGCTGCCAAACTTATGGAACCATGGAAAATCATTAACAGTAGAGGTAGTGGGCCATACGCTGTTAAGACGCCTTTAGGATGGGTCCTCAATGGGCTCATGCAAGAAACCACATGTGACGTGAAGGGCACACATGCATGCACTGTGGTTAATCGAATATCGGTGGCAAATTTGAATGACCTATTGATCAAACAGTATCAGCATGATTTCCCAGAGTTGAAAGCTGAGGAAAAAACAGAGATGTCAGTAGCAGACAAACAATTCATGTCAATCATGGAAAGTTCTAAGGAGCTGAGAAATGGACATTATTACTTGCCATTACCTTTTAAAGAGAATGATATAACAATGCCCAACAATTTCCAACAGGCACAGCAACGGGTCCTCTCGCTGAAAAGAAAACTGGAAAGAAATGCACAGTATCATGAAGAATACACAACTTTCTTGGAAAGTGTCATTGAAAAAGGCTATGCAGAAATGGTGCCATATGATGAACTGGAAGCAGAACGTGGAAAAGTGTGGTATATTCCACATCATGGAGTGCACCATCCAAAAAAGGGCACTTTGAGAGTAGTCTTTGACTGCTCAGCATCCTTTCAGGGAATATCTTTAAACAGCATGCTTATTCAAGGCCCAAACCTCACTAGCAATCTGGTGGGTGTTCTTCTTCGCTTTCGCCAAGAGCCAGTGGCTTTAATGGCGGATATAGAAAGCATGTTCCATCAGGTGAGGGTCGCTGAGAAGCATGTTAATTTCCTGAGATTCTTGTGGTGGCCTAGTGGTGACACTAGTCAACCACTCAGAGAATACAGAATGACAGTGCACATATTCGGGGCAACATCCTCACCAAGCTGTGCGAGTTTTGCCCTTAGACAGACTGCGGAGGACTTCAAAGGTCTCTTCTCAAGAGAGACTATGGAAACAATTAAGTGCAATTTCTATGTAGATGATTGTTTAAAAAGTGTCTTGACTGAAGCTGGTGCCATAGCAATGTGCAAGGCTCTCGAATCTGCATGTTCCATGGGAGGCTTTCGCTTGCACAAGTGGGTCAGCAACAGCAGAAATGTCCTAACATCCATCCCACAGGCAGACCGAGCAAAGGAGGTCAAAGACCTCGACCTAGAATGCAGTGATCTGCCAGTGGAGAGAACTCTTGGCATCCAGTGGCTTGTGGAGAAAGACCAGCTCACCTTTGCTGTGAGCCTCAAAGACCAACCATGCACTAGGAGAGGAATCTTGTCAATTATAGCCTCTGTCTATGATCCTCTCGGCTTTATCTGTCCTTTTGTTCTAACAGCTAAAAACATCCTGCAGGACTTATGCAAACAGAACTACGCCTGGGATAAAGAGCTACCAGCGCACTACGGACAGATGTGGCAAGAGTGGCTGACAGGGCTGTCACACATCAAAGAGCTCACAGTCAATAGATGCATAAAGCCCATGAACTTTGACCAGGTAACCTCTGCTCAGTTACACCATTTTAGTGATGCTTCAGAAGGTGGATACGGATGTGTCTCATATCTTCGTCTCACACATGAGAAAAACGTGCATATTTCCTTTGTTATGGGGAAGTCACGTGTCGCACCCCTGAAACAAATTACAATGCCAAGGTTAGAACTCACCGCAGCAGTGCTTGCAGTGCGTATGGATAAGCTGATCAAAACAGAATTGCAGCTTACACTTGAGACATCTGTATTTTGGTCTGACAGTACATCAGTACTGAAATACATTAAAAACGAAAACAAAAGATACAAGACCTTTGTAGCCAACAGAGTGAGCACGATCAGAGAAATCACACAGGTGCAACAATGGAGACACATTGATACTAAGCTCAACCCAGCAGACTGTGCATCGCGTGGTTTAAAGGCCAGTGCACTTCTTCACTCAACCACTTGGCTTGATGGTCCAGACTTTCTTAGACTTCAAGAAGGTGAATGGCCAAATTCAGACTTCGTCCCACAACAGTGTGGTGATGACGATGTGGAAGTCAAAAGAGATGTTGTCGTCATGGCAACAATAGCGAATGAACAAAATCCTACTCGTGATTTCATACAGTATCATTCAAAGTGGAGTAAGCTGCTCAGAGCAGTAGCATGGATGCTGAAGCTGAAAAATGTGCTTTTGCATTTAAGTCAGAAATGGTTTAAAGAAAAGAGAAATTATGTGTGTGGCGACATTGTCTTGATAGCAGATTCTAATGCACCTAGGGGGTCTTGGATGTTAGGAAGAGTGATTGATGCACACAAAGACTCAAAGGGTATTGTCCGTAGTGTAACTTTAAGAACAAAGACAAGCATTGTTGACCGACCAATAGCAAAGCTTTGTTTATTGTTGGAAAATGACATGTAAATATTGCCGTTTATGTGATTTGAATCTGCACACATATACACTGACACTTCGTTGCATTTATGGACTATGCGTCACACAAGGACTGTCGCCTGCAACGCACACACATGCGTACACATACACATATACTGCATACACACATGGACAATGGAATGGACTCTTGTATGAGCAGCGCCTCTCATGGCGCAATGGACTGTCAAAAAAAAAACTATGAACTTTGACTTGAACTAAAAGAATGTAAAAAAAAAAAAAAACAGAAACTTGTACAGAATCACTGAATGATTGACTGAATGACATTGTGTTTAATGGTGTTTAATGTCTTTCTGATTTATGATAATGAATATTGAGAATGTATGGCTCCATATGATTTTGGTTTTAGTTATTGTACCTTACCTGGTAGCAATAAGGGGGGTGATGTGTAGGAGCCATTTTGTAGCTTTGTTTATTTGTATGGATGACACCTGCTGGCATAACCCAGAACTGTATAGACCTGTGCACCTCTGGCACACTAAGGGTTAAAATGGCCCAAGTCATTTGCTCACCTGTGCCAATTAAGCACGCTGGCACAAGGACAAAAGACTGTGGTCAGAGTGAGGTTGGAATGGTGGAATGGAGACGCCAGCAGGCAAACGGTTTTCAATTGATTTTCTTGATTTACTGGATTAACTTGACGATTTTGATTTGTTTGGAAAGTCTTAGTAAAGACGGAATTTTGTTTACTATTTTGTTTGAAGAGTTTTGATGAATACTTTAGTTACCGTTAAATAAATATCGTTTCTTTACAACTTGGAACTGGAATCTATTGAAACCCCTGAGGCGTCCTGATGAAGTGGCTTAATAGAAGGCACTACACTGACTGTTACATGACCATACTGACAGTCCACACACACAGTGACAGTCCACGCACACACACACATCATACACCGACAGCTGACCCTAGCTAAGAGCCAAGTGAGCTGTGTGGCTGATTCAATCTGATGCTTAGTCCGCAGTTAGGGTTCTGGGGGCAGTGAGGGGTTGTGGCAGTTTAGGCAACCAGTGGGATGGTGGTAGTGGGGTGTGGTGGCAGTTGGGGGGGGGCAGTGGGTCGTGGGGGTAGTGGGGTGTGGTGGCAGTTTAGGCAACCAGTGGGATGGTGGTAGTGGGGTGTGGTGGCAGTTAGGGGGGGCAGGGGGTGGTAGTGGTAGTGGTAGTGGGGTGTGGTAGGCATGCTGCCAGAACAGGGCAGGGAGGGCAGTGAGCAGTGCAGGGCAGGGCAGTTTCGGGGGGCAGTTGGGCATGGTGGTAGTGGGGTGTGGTGGCAGTTTAGGCAGCCAGTGGGGTCGGGCGACAGTGGGGGATGGTGGCAGTTAGGGGGAGCAGTGGGGGATGGTGGCAGTTAGGGGGTAGTGGGGTGGGGCAGCCGTGGGGTGTTGTGGCAGGTAGGGAGGCAGTGGGGGGTGGAGCAGTTGGGTGTTCTAGCAGTTAGGGGAGGAAGTGGGGTGGGGGGTGGCAGTGGGTTGTGGTGGCAGTTTAGGCAGCCAGTGGGATGGAGGGGCAGTGGGGGTGGTTCCAGTTAGGTGGGGGCAGTTGGGTGGGGGGGCAGTTGGGGGTGGTGGCAGTTGGGGGTGGTGGCAGTTAGGGGGGGCAGTTAGGTGGGGGCAGTTGGGTG
>CM059280.1:3589677-3594677 GCA_030347295.1 Setipinna tenuifilis | reverse complement strand
AGGGTGGTTGAGAGGTGTGGCCTACAGCTCACAGCTCCTCCTCCAGTGTTGCAGAGATATACAGTAGCCCCTGGTTCCCCATCATCATGTGTGTGTGTGTGTGTGTGTGTGTGTGTGTGTGTGTGTGTGTGTGTGTGTGGTCAAGAGATATAGCCCCTGGTTCCCCATCATCATGCGTGTGTGTGTGTGTGTGTGTGTGTGTGTGTGTGTGGTCAAGAGATATAGCCCCTGGTTCCCCATCATCATGCGTGTGTGTGTGTGTGTGTGTGTGTGTGTGTGTGTGTGTGTGTGTGTGTGTGTGTGTGTGTGTGTGTGTGGTTAAGAGATATAGCTCCTGGTTCCCCATCATCAGGCCACAGCTGAAAAAGCCGTTTGCATAAAAGGTGAAACTTCTTCAGTCCTTAAAAGAAGTCCATTTGCTTACAACTTAGCTCTTTTGACTTTTTTGACTGTCCTCCCAGGCGTTTCCTGAGAGTCTGCACAGCGTGGCTTGTTGCACAGTAGCGGCACTATCATTCTGAGCACTCTCTCTGTCTGTCTGTCTCTTGTTCTTCTAAAGCAGGATGTAAAAACGGTGCCCTCTGGAGTTATCCCCTGCGGTCGGCTGCTACTTATGTGCTTTCTGAAGTGAGTGAGCTATTCTGTGTCAATCTGCTTTTGTCTCAGGGAGGCCAGCTGTGCGAACATTACCACACACACACACACACACACACACACACACACACACATACACACACACACACACACACACACACACACACACACACACACACATTACTTCAGATGGGTTCATTTGCCCTTGCGAGGAGGAGCGCTTGGGCAGGCAGTGTTATCAGAAATGGCAAATTATTCTCCATTTTACATTGTTTATCGCTCCCTCTCTAGTGCTTTCTGGGCCCTTAACCAATATCAGTGACATTCCAAGCTCCTTGCCTTGCCAATTGAGTTGTTTTTTTTCCTCATCCGTCTCTCATCTCTCTCAGATTTGTGCGTCTTCATTTCACTGATAATGTGATACTGTGTGGACAGAGTGGGTGCTCAGATGGTCTTGATTACCCCCCCCCCCATCACTCCATCACTCTCTTTCTCTTTTCTCTCTCTCTCTCTTCATCTCTCTCTTTCTCTCTTCATCTCTCTTCATCTCTCTGTCCCTTTTCACCCTCTGTGTGTGTGAGTCCATATCTGTCTGCGGTTGCGGCTCTGCTTGTGTTCTGGAGGCTCTAATGTGTGTGTGTGTGTGTGTGTGTGTGTGTGGAGGGGGGGGTAGGGGGGGGCTCTCATTAATGTGGAAATGCATCGCTCTCCCTCGCCCCGTTTTCAGGCTTGATAATGCAGCATGATGTCCCCGCCATTATAATGGGCCTGTGTGGGGCTGGGTACAATGATAAAGCTGCCATTGGGAGAGTGGGTAAATGTGTGTATGTGAGTGCCTATATGAGTGCCTGTGTGTGTGTGTGTGTGTGTGTGTGTGTGTGTGTGTGTGTGTGTGCATGTGTGTGTGTGTGATTAAGTTTGTGTGTATATGTGTGTGTGTTTTGTGATGGGGGTAGGGGTGGGGTGTTTCCCCATTGTATGTAGAACTCTTTGCCATCTGTAGCTTGCCCCCCCACAGATATAAACACACACACACACACACACACACACACACACACATCTCTCTGGCGTGATGAGGGCCAGATGTTCTGTGCGGCTGCTGGGAGCCCAGTGATGACTCTGCCTGTGTGTGTGTGTGTTTATGTATGTGCATAAGTGTGTGTGTGTGTTTGTTTGTGTGTGTGTGTATCTGTTTATGTCTGTGTGTAAGTGTGTGTGTTTGTTTGTGTGTGTGTGTGTGTGTGCGTGTGTGTGTTTGTGTGTGTGTGTGTGTGTGTGTGTGTGTGTGTGTGTGTGTGTGTGTGTGTGTGTGTGTGTGTGTGGAGGGTGGAGTGCAAACCGTCCCAGGTGCATAGACATTAGTATGTCAGGCATGGCAACCCCTTAATGAGTGTGTGCCTATGCATCACATAGGAGGGGGTGGGAGTGTGTGTGTGTGTGAGTGTGTGTGTGTGTGTGTGTGTGTGTGTATGTGTGTGTGTATGTGTGTCCGGCATGAGATTAGGAGAAGGTCGCACATGTTTTCATGGTGAACATTAATGTGCAAACAGCTGAACATGTGTCAGATCTCTAGGACTGTTTCCTGTTTTTAACATTCACTTCTATAAATATACTGTATATTATACTTGCTATAAATACATTCACTTTCATAAA
The DNA here is from genome assembly GCA_030347295.1 of Setipinna tenuifilis. Lineage (NCBI taxonomy): Eukaryota > Metazoa > Chordata > Actinopteri > Clupeiformes > Engraulidae > Setipinna > Setipinna tenuifilis. Next base: position 3,592,430 of record CM059280.1, on the reverse strand, counting down.
TATACTGTATACTTGCTATAAATATTTTCACTTTTATAAATATACAGTATATTATACATTTCTTAACTTGACACTTGAATATTTAGATCAAGAGTAGTACTTCAGGGTTTGTAATGTCACAGCTGGTGTTCTAACAAACATTAAACGCATGATGACACATGATCCAGCTTCAATCTTTTGCTTTCTGCCTTTTGTGCTTTCTCTTCACAGACAGCACAGAAACCATCAGTGACCTAGATCAGACAGATCAAACATAAGAGCAATAATAACAATAATAACAATAATAATAATAATAATAATAATAATAATAATATTATTATTATTATTATTATTATTATTATTATTATTATTATTATTATTATTATTATTATTATTATTAATAATAATAATAATACTAATAATATAAACAAGAAGAAGAATCTTTATGTGTATAGCACATTTCATACACAGGGTGTAGCTCCAAGTGCTTCCACAGGTTGTGAGAGGAACACAGGACAGAGAAACCAGCTGCAGTAGGCCAACTCTGGCTCTCAGCACTGCTCTCCTCATCGAGTCTGCGGCCAACCCACACACACATATACACACACACCCCTCCGACAGCGAAAATTAGCACATATGCGCGTAGCGTTTTTTCGATCATATGTGATGTTTTGCTGCCTTGCTGTTGCTGTCTGGTCTCCCGTGTGGCGTGTAAATGCTGTGTGTGTTTTTGTGTGTGTGAGTGTTTGTGTGTGTGTGTGTGTGTGTGTGTGTGTGTGTGTGTGTGTGTGTGTGTTTGCATGTGTGTGTGTGTGTAGGTGTGTGTGTGTGTGTGTGTGTGTGTAGGCCTCTGACCAGCTGCGTGTGTTTCTCCTGGCCCTGCTGCTGTCTGGTCTCCCGTACGGCATGTAAATGCTGTGTGTGTTTTTGTGTGTGTGAGTGTATGTGTTTGTGTGTGTCTGTGTGTGTATGTGTGTGTGTATGTGTGTGTGTAGGCCTATGACCAGCTGCGTGTGTTTCTCCTGGCCCTGCTGTTGCCGTCCCACCCCCGCAGAGCGGCGCAGGAGTGAAGTCTGGCCTGACAGCAGAGCTGAGCTGAGCTGCGCTGACCAGCGGACAGCTTAACAAGCCCTACAGTGTGGCAACGTAAACCAACGGACAGCTTAACAAGTGTGTGTGTGTGTGTGTGTGTGTGTGTGTGTGTGTGTGTGTGCCCTACAGGGTGGCGGCATAATGGCTGTCAGCGGGGAGAATGGAGATTACTAACAGCGCTTTACCTCAGTCTTTACACCATGAAGACAGTCTTCGCCCTGTTTGTGTGTGTGTGTGTGTGTGTGTGTGTGTGTGTGTGTGTGTGTGTGTGTGTGTGTGTGTGTGTGTTTGTGTGTGTGCATGCTGGGCGGTAATAGGTACATTAATTAGATTCCACTCAAGGCCCGACTCCCGATCTATCATCCCCCATCATGCATTGTGTTTTGGCCCCTGGCTGCGCCCAATGCACTTTGCAGGATTAATGCGCTGTAAGGCGCAGCTTAATCGCTGTGCATGCGTGCAGCAGGGGGGCGTGGTCATTTGCACTGTCAGGTGTTGAAGTCAAAATGAAGAGCTGCATTTGTTCTGCTGTGTATGTTGGGTTTGCTGCACCATCAGGTGTTGAAGTCATGAATGAAGAGCCGTATTTGTTCTGTTGTGTATGTTGGGATTGTTGCACTGTCAGGTGGTGAAGTCAAAATGGAAAGGCCTATTTGTTCTGTTGTGTATGTTGCGTTTAGTGCACCATTAGGTGTTGAAGTCCTTATTTGAAGATCCGTAGTTGTTCTGTTGCGTATGTTGGGTTTGTTGCATTATCAGGTGTTGAAGTCAGAATGAAGAGCCGTGGTTGTGCTGTAGTGTATGTTGCGTTTGCTGTCAGGCATTGCAGGCACACTAATGAGAAAAATGTACTTTTTTAGGGCACTTCAGATTTCTTATTTCAAAATTTACCAAAGAACTGCAGTTAAAAAACTGGACCGCTGGAGTTTCTCTGTATGTAAGTTCATGCTTTGCTTCAGCAAGCTCCTGGATTTGTGATTTGCTTTAATTATAGACAAAAACTCCTCAAAGGAAATTTTAATAATTGTCTTTTATTAACAACTTTATTTTATTAACATTTATTTTCTGCATCACCATATCTCCATCGGCTCTAATGCCTTCTGCTGATTGTCTGCCAAATGCAGTAAGTTGATTAGTTGTTTGTCAGCTGTGTGTCAATAGTTCCAAAGAGAAGAGGGAGAGAGTAGTTTTAGTTTAGTAGTAGTAGTAGTAGTAGTAGTTTTCCCATCTTTTAAAAGATCAAAAACCAGGTCAGTCTGCTGAATGTAATCGTACATTGGCCTCATTTGTCCTAATGTTCTGTGTATCTAAAGACTGTAAAGATATATAGACTAAGGCATTGAAGTCAAAGTGAAAGTTTCAAACCTGCCTGCCTGCCTTCTGCTATTTGCCACCCTGCAAATTACATCTCATGTGCAAGAATAGGTCAACAACACCTTCTGGGAGTCAGGCAGCTTAATTATGAGCTGGATAAAAATACATGTGCATGCAAGAAGAAGAAGAACGAGAGTATGAGAGTAAGACAGACAAAGAGAAAGAGAAAAGAGAAAAGCGCTCTGGCAGCCTAGTGTAGTCTTCTGAGGATACAGATATATATCTGTAGTAGTAATTTGCCCTAAGAAGTAGCCTTGAAAAGTCAAGTCTGAGGGAAGCAGTAAGGTTGCCAATTAGTATGTGAGGAA
>CM059280.1:3572177-3587177 GCA_030347295.1 Setipinna tenuifilis | reverse complement strand
ACAGCGGCGGGAGGGAAATTGCTTCATGGGATCAGCAGAATGTTGAGACCTCAAACATGTGATTATGCCTCACTTGCCTTAGTTATGGGCTGGTGTGTTCTTCACCCCTTCATTTATAACAGATTCATCAATTAACTCACAAAATGACACTTTTTGATCTGCCAGCGAGACTGAAAAACAGACAGCAGGTGATGTTTTGGTGCCGCTGGTGCTGATTTTACCATGACGAGCCCTTTAGCAACACTGATGTTGAGATTTTATAGTTTCTTAGATTTTATGGTTTCAGTGTGTTTGTGAGATTATATCGGTGTGGGGGGGGGGATCATGGTGTGGGGGTGTGGCGCTGCTGTTGACCCTGAGTTTCACCTGTGTTTTAGTCAGAGTCCGTGAGTCCATGTTTTTCGTGATTTTTACATGAGGGAATGGATACTGCATCTTGTACAAAATTAAGATGAATTCTGGACTGTTATTATGGTTGTCCTTGTGCCTTGTGCCTATGATAGTTGACATTGTAGGTGTTTTCTCTGCCTTTTATAAAATGCAGTGTTGTGTGTGCAGTAAATGTGCTTTGTGTGTGTGTATAAGTGTGTGTGTGTGTGTGTGTGTGTGTGTGTGTGTGTGTGTGTGTGTTGTGTATGCAGGAAATGTGTTTTGTAATGCCTGTGTGGTGCTGTGCCAGTGAGCTGAATGTTTAAATGTTTGTTGTCTGTATGTATGTGGTGGAACTGGGGACAGACATTAGAAGTATTTGTGTATCTCACTGCAACCTCCACTTCACAGCTCTTACCTATGATGATGATCACCATCACCATCACCATCATCATCATCACCATCATCATCATCATCATCATCATCATCACCATCACCATCATCATCATCACCATCACCATCACCATCACCATCATCATCATCATCACCATCACCATCATCATCATCATCATCACCATCACCATCATCATCATCATCATCACCATCATCATCCTCATCCTCATCATCATCATCATCATCATCATCATCATAATCATCATCATCATCATCATCATGTATCTACATCTATACACCTATAATTATACATAAATATTTTAATATATATATTTTATATTTAATATATTATAAAAGCTATTTAAAAAAATATATATTGAATAGACTGTATGAGGTCAGTGCGCTCAAAATTCTGTTGCAAATAAGAAACCTAATGGCTTTGGTTTAATTTGTTTTTTTTATAAATATGTTCTGCTATTATTTTCACTAGCCGCAGACCCTTCCAGACTTTGACTGAAACGACCCCTGTCAGCACATCACTCCGATATGACCTTTAATTGTTGATAACATGGTGTCACCTTCACCCCCTGCACCGGAGGGGAAAACTACTCGTCTAAATGGCTGGCTGAGTGTGTGTGTGTGTGAGTGTGTGTGTGTGTGTGTGTGTGTGTGTGTGTGTGTGTGAGTGCTCATTCGCATGGAGGGCACGTCCCCCGGCCCAAACGGCCCCGGCTCTCCAAATGGAGCCCCATTTTCAGGAGCGCTGGCGTGGGCTGCGTGCGGAATGCGTGATGGGGAAGGTATTGAGCGTGTGTGTGTGTGTGTGCGTGTGGGTGTGTGTGTGTGTGTGTGTGCGGGGGGGTGGAGGGGGTGGGGGGGCATTCTGAGTGTGGGGATGTGGCCCTCGGCTCCGCCGGGAATCACCTGACCTCTGTGCCGCATGCTAAAGGTCATCGCAGCAGCCAGCGGGGAGACGGGCCTTTTTATTCACACACACACACACACACATACACACACACACACACACACACACATACACACAACCCACACACACACACACAGACAGACCTGCACACACACACACACGCACACACACAGTTCCCACCTCGCTGTCCAGTTCGCTGCATCTGGGCCCACACTGGTGTGCAACTTCAATAATTTAATGCTGGAAATGGTGTGTGTGTGTGTGTGTGTCTGTGTGTGTGTATGCGTGTGATTGGAATGAGAAAGGAGAAAGGAGATCTCACACACCAGTACAGACTCACACAAACAAAGACACACAAATGCACACATACACGCTTACACACACACACAAACACACACGCACACACGCACACACACACACTGAAAGTCATGGGTACTAAAACACAAAGCAACACTCAGAGACACACAGGAGAACTCGACTCAAACACACACACACTTAAACGCACCCACTCAAACACACACTTAAACACACATACTCAAACACTCACAAACACTTCATCTCATTCTCTCTCTCGTGTCATCTGGGCAGATTAGTGAGGAGAGAGGTGGTGTAGGAACTCCATCAGTCATCTTAAATGCCTGCTCCTGTGTGTGTGTAAGAGAGAGAGTGTGTGTGAGTGTGTGTGTGTGTGTGTGTGTGTGTGTGTGTGTGAGTAGCGAGGTGGTGTAGGAGCTCCATCAGTCATGTTAAACGCCGGCTCTTGCCACCCAGGGCAGTAGCAGCTGGAAGGGGTTCATCACGGAGAGTGTGTGTGTGTGTGTGCGTGTGTGTGAGAGAGCGAGAGTGTATGTGTTCGTCAGTGTGTGTGTTTCTGTGTGTGTGTGTGTTTATGAGAGAGAGAGTGTGTGCATGAGTGTGTGTGTAAGAGCGAGAAAGAGAAAGAGAGAGTGTGTGTGTGTGTGTGTGTGTGTGTGTGTGTGTGTGTTCATCATAGAGAGAGGCTCCATCTCATTTTCATCTGTTTCCAGAGAGGGCTGCACTCATCAACTAGGGCCTGTCACCAGCACGCCACCGCACCAATAATTAACACACCTGCTTACTGGATGTGTACTCTTCTCTCTCTCCCCTGCTCTTTCTTTCTCTCTCTGTCTCCCTCTCTCCCTTCCCATTTTATCTGAGTATGGTGAGTTTGTGTCTGTGTGTGTGTTGTGAGTGTGTGTGTATGTGTGGTGTATATGGTGGGTTCGTGTCCCTGTTTGTGCTGTGAGTGTGTGTATGTGTAGTGTGCGTGTGGTGGGTGTATATCTGTGTGTGTGTGTGTGTATGTATGTGTGGTGTGTGTGTGTGTGTGAGTATGTGTGGAGTGTGTGGTAGGTTTGTGTCCGTGTATGTGTGTGCGTATGCACGTGTATGTGATGCCTTTGTGTGTGTGTGTGTGTGTGTGTGTCTGTGTGTAGTGTGTGTTGTGGGTTTGTGAGTGTATGTGGTACACGTGGTGTGTGTCAGTGTGTGTGTGTGTGTGCGCATGTGGATTTAGAGCCATGTGAATGTGTGTTCCTGCTGTGCTGACTTGCCTCAGTGTATCCCGTGTCCATTAGTATGCAATAATGAGGCCGACTGGTGTAGTAGTCCATTCAAACTTTAGGAATAATACAGCACTCCCATCCTAAAGTCAGCTTGACCCAGTTCAGCAACTCTTCCGCAGATTTAAAGACAGCTTCCCCCCTCCCTTGTAGCCGGAGGATAACAGTAAAATGGCAGAAAAAAGAGTTAGCCCAAGGCGTGATAAAAATGTCTCCTAACTTCTCTACAGCCTGCACAGGCTGGTCTGGCATCCACTGCAGGCCTGCGGAACATCAGAGGAGGGGCGGGTGTGTGTGTGTGTGTGTGTGTGTGTGTGTGTGTGTGTGTGTGTGTGGTGTGGGGGGGGGTGTGGGGGGGGGGAATGAATAAATAAGGAATCAAATGAATAATATCAAAGTGCGTTACTGCGGTCTGACCACTCGAGCGTGACGTCGAGGTTGGACCTGAACTGCTCCAAATGTTAATTGCGGTTCTCTAATCAGGTCACGAATACGAATGAGCTCGTTAGGCGATATCACCTCTCCTCTCCTCTCCGTGTCCCGCGCTAGCAGGCAGCCTGCACGCCTATTTGACAGGCTCCTTCGCTCGGTCACACAGACGCTCTCCTGTGGTCGGGCACGACACACGACAAAATGCCGCGCCGATAAGGACGTCACGGTTATTTGTTCCAACATGTTCGACTAACAGTGGCGTGTTGAGTCACCTTCTGTGTGTGCTGTGCAGAGAGAATGAGTGCCTGCATACAGGAACACCTGATACAGGTGTCACCGGATCTGTGACGTGTCTGCGTTCAGGAACACCCTGTAGAGACAGGTGGTACTGGATATGTGACGTGTCTGTGTTCAGGAACACTCTATACGCTAGCATGTAGTTGGTGATGTAACTGTGTTCAAGAACACCCCATACAGGCGGTACTGGATTTGTGACATGTCTGTATGCAGGAACACCCTATAGAGACAGGTGGTACTGGATCTGTGACGTGTCTGCATTCAGGAACACCCCTATACGCTATTGCCCTTCATTAGCATCTAGTTGGTGATGTGTCTATGATCAGGAACACCCTATACAGCCGACACTGGATCTGTGATGTGTCTGCATTCAGGAACACCCTATACGCTATCGCCCTTCATTAGCATGTAGTTGGAGACGTAACTGCGTTCAAGAACGCCCAAGAACGCCCTGCACCGGATCTATGACATGACTGCGATCAGGAACACCCCTATACACTATGGCCCTTCATTAGCATGTAGTTGGTGTAAGAATTAAGCCATATAACATGAGTGGGAGTGAGGGTGTTCTAGATATCCTCACGAGTGTGGTTGTGCCGCAGGCTCTTCATGTAACGGTTACGTTACATCTTCGGCGGAGTTATTATCAACCGTGAAGTGTCACCCATGATACTGTACACCGTGGGATATCCTCACTAATAGTGATGCTTAGAATGCGTCTGGTGCAATAAGAGATTGCTAAATAGTACAACCGGAACTAACTGTTGTATAATGTGCATTTTATTTAGAGTGTCAGGAGTGAGTCTACACCACAGTTGTCTGTGGGTCTGCTGAGGCCGGGACCATCACCATCTGGGCCTGAAGTGGGCCAGAAGTGGCCCAGAGCGCCCAGCGTCATATGCCCCCCCCCCCCCCCCCCCCCCCCACACATCTGTGGTGCCGCCTGCCTGTGACGGCCATGGGAGGCGTCCAGAGGGTGTCTCAGGCTCTCTGAGTCGGTCACTTTGCATATCGGAATATTAAACACACCGCTGATGCAACCTGTTGCAACCCCCACATCACATCACAATGCAGCAGACAGAGTGCAAGAGAATAAGGCATGAGGAGGGGGGGAGAGGGGGTAAGGAGGGGGGGTGGGGGGAGGGAGCGGAACAGACAGAGAGGAAAGAAAGGGGGAGGGGGGGGGGGGGGGGGGGGGGGCTTGATTTGGGAGGGGCAAGAGAATGCAATTAAAGCTCCCGGCAATTAGAGCATAATCTGTGTAATTATCGTTATTATCAAAGTTTGAGAAGGAGCAGCCTTTGAGAGGGGGCGCGGCTTGAGACGCGGCGTAATAAGCCCATATTATGTCCCGATCCTTATTAAAATCAGAAGGCACAATTATTTCCCGTCGTGATGATTCATTAGGGCCCCCTGAAAGGCGCTCCGACATCCACTCTTCCCTCTTCATTCTTCCTTCGCTCTTTCACTCTTCCTTCGCTCTTTCGCTCCTTCCTCTCCTCCATTGTGCGCGGGTCAAGGCTTGGAGCGGGGCTGGCACAACGGCAGAGGAAAACAACACACGCCCATGTTTGTTGACACCACAGGGCACCAGGAGCACACACACACACACACACACACACACACACACACATAATCATCAACACACATGCACACACACACACGAATCATCAACACACACACACATGCACACACACACACACCTACACACACATGCACACGCACACACACACACATCATCAACACACACACACGCATGCACACACACACATCATTGTCACACACACACACACACGCACATACACACATGCATACACAGACACACACATGCACACACACACGTCATCAACACACACACACACATCAGCGTCTCTCACACACACACACGCACACACACATCATTGCCACACACACAAAACCCCACACTTCTGACAGCAGAAGCACATCAGGAGGAAATATAATCAGGTGTTTCTGACGCATATTCTTTTATTGATGCAAAGAGCTCCCTCAGTGCTGGTGTGTGTGTGTGTGTGTGTGTGTGTGTGTATGTGTGCGTGCACGTGTGTGTGTGTGTGTGTGTGTGTGTGTGTGTGTGTGTGTGTGTGTGTGTGTGTGTGCTGGTGAATAACAATCAGTCTTCAGAAGACTTCTGTGGTAAATTGTTTGTTTGTGGCCTGGAGTCTTTTGGGTAGTTTGGACTGCTTTGTTATTTTGCTAATGCTAACCAGCACACAGCCACACGAGCAGCGAGACACAGGCAGGCAGCAGGTCTGCACTAATGACAGGGAGTAGATGGCTTCTCAGATGCAGCCTGGAAGGACAAACAAGGTGGTAATGACAAGGTGCCTTTTTCGTAGAAAAGCTAAATCAGACTGACATGAAATGACTACAAGGGCTCTGCCTCTCTGCCTCTTTGGATCTTGTTCTCGGATCCATCCCCGACGAGGAAGTTCTATCCCCAGTCAGTCAGAGATCACACAGAGAGAGACCAGACCAGTCACACACACAGAGACCAGTCACGCAGACACCAGCCACAGAGAGAGAGACCAACCACACACAGAGAGACCAGACCAGCCACACACAGACCAGACACACAGAGACCAGCCCAAGACTGCCCACATAGGGAGACCAGCCACAGACAGAGCCCAGTCTGGCCGCAGAGAGACCTGAGGCTGGCCACATGCTGAGGACACGGAGAGAGCTGAGACCAGCCACACACAGAGAGACCAGTCACACACAGAGAGACCAGTCACACACAGAGATGAGTGCAGACATATATGAGGAGGCTCAGGTGGTTAACTCTGGATGCTTTTGTGAAACAGCGTTCTTCTGCACGGCGTTAAAGGCACACACACACACACACACACACACACACACACACACACACACACACACACACACACAAATACACCGAGAGAGAGACGGAGAGAGGAAAAAAAGAGAGAAACCAGAAAGTAAGAAAGAAAATAAGAAAGAAGGAAAGACAGACAGAAAGAAAGAAAGAAGAAAAGCTAGGTGATTGATTCTGAGCCTGTGATGCTGTTTTGTTTCTGTTTGCTTGTTTTTGTTGTGGTTGTTTTCCTTGAGAAATATGCAAATGTGCACCTAGTCAAGAAACGCCAAACAGCAAAAAGGTTTTCACAGATTCCCCAAACACCAATTCCGCCACACCTAAGCTGTGACAGATTTCTCTGGTATAATGGAGGGAGGGTGGAGCCGCTCTCATCAGCATGTCGAATGTGTGTGTGTGTGTGTGTGTGTGTGTGTGTGTGTGTGTGTGGAGAAATCTGTCCAGGGTCTCATCAGCATGTATCACAGCACCACAGCTGCTTCTCCATCACCAGGCCACGCCGCAGCCAACTTACGCTCATTGTGATCCTCATGCATGTGCATCTCACAGGCAAACAGGGGAAGCCCATACACACCCATACACACACATACACACCCATACAAACCCATACACACACATACATACAGCTCAATGGGGCACCATACACACAGCTCAATGCAGACAGTGTCTCACACAGGCTTCAGAACAGGAATCAATGTGGGCCAATCTGCATAGCTGAACACCAACATTTCTTTGCCATCATGTGCCTAATTCATTTTGCTCTCTTGCTCTCTCTCTCTGACTCTCTGTCTCTCTCTCTGACTCTGACTCTCTCTGTGTCTCTGTCTCTCTCTCGCTCTGACTCTCCCTGTCTCTGTGTCTGTGTCTGTCTCTCCCTGTCTCTTCTCTCCCCTGTTTTACTCTATCCACACCCCCAGCACCACATCCCAACTCCCCACTCACCCATGCCCTCTATACCCCCCCCCCATACCCCCCTCCCTCTCTCTGCCTTTTATTCTCCCCACCCCTCATCCCCCCTCATCCCCCCCAACCCCTGTGCCCTCTATAACCCCCCTCCTACCCCCCCCCCCCCCCCCCCCCCGACATTCCCTCCCCCCACCCCCCCCATCCCCCCGTGCCTTCCAACCCCCCTCCCTCTCTGCCTTTTATTCTCCCCACCCCTCATCCCCCCTCATCCCCCCTGTGCCCTCTATAACCCCCCTCCAACCCCCCCCCCCGACTTTCCCTCCCCCCATCCCCCCGTGCCCTCCAACCCCCCTCCCTCTCTGCCTTTTACTCCTCCCACCCCCTCATCCCCCCTCACCCCCCCATACCCCCCCTCCAACTCCCCCCTCCACCCTCTCTCTGCCTTTCCCTCCCCCCACCCCCTCCTCCCCCCCGTGTCCTCTTTGTCCGAGTGCTGGCACCACGCAGTGGGAAAATCAATTTAGCATCTGAGATTGTCATATTCCCCCTCACCTACCAGTGCTCCTGCACACACACACACACACACACACACACATACACACACACACACACACACACACACACACACACACACACACACACACACACACGCATGCACACACACACACGCTCACACACACACACACACACACACACACACACAGATTGTCATATTCCCTCTCACCTACCAGTGCGCCCGCAATTACTGAGGAGCAGCCACTCCTGACTGTGCACAGCACCCCCCAACCGCATCCCTTCGATAATAACACACACACACACACACACATGCACACACACAGACACATACGCGCACACACACACACACACACACACACACACACACACACACACACACGCACACACACACACACACACACATGCACACACACACACTCACACACCCACACAGACACACACACACAAACACACACACTGTGTGACTGTGCATAAGTGGCAATCCATTTCTCTTATAAGCAGATACCACACACACACACACACACACACACACACACACACATACACACACACCTATAGAAGATGAGGAATAGCTGATAGGGACCCTGTTGTTGAGAAGACAGATGTGGGATGGAGACAGGCGGAGCTGCTGGCCACTCTGCTGCCCATGGCCAGGGGTCTGGAGGAGGGACAGGAGGGCAATTAAGCTACCCCATGCCCAAGGCTCTGCAGGTGGGAGAGGGTGAAAATGAAGCACCCCATGCCCACTGCTCTGGAGGAGGGACAGGAGGGTGCGCAATTGCTTTTGGGACAATGAGACACCCAATGGCCAGGGGTCTGGAGGGGGGACAGGAGGGTGATGAGCTACCCCATGCCCAGAGCTCTGGAGGTCTGAGAGAGGGTGACAATGAGGCACCCTGCCATGGGAGGAAGAAGGGCCTTGTTTGTCCCATCCACCATTGGCCTCTGACCGATATACTAGAAACAGGACCTGGACTAAACTCTCATACGCACACACACACACACACACACACACACACACACACACACACACACACGAGTGCGCACACACACACGCGCACACACACACACACACACACACACACACACATCCACTAGGCCCTGCACAAAACTCTCAGTGCTATCCATCATTTTAATTGAGAGTGGGGTGGGTGTAGTGTAGTGTCTGTGTTTGTGAGTTTGGGCAGGGGAGGGAGAGCCACCATGTTTTTTCCCAAACACTTTCATTGAATTATTTACTCTGTGCAGGAAAAAAGAAAAAAGAAGATGACAATAGGGGCCTCATTGCTAAACAAATAAATAAACGAGAGATTTAATCGAGTTGTGGCAGGCGAGAGGAGGTGATGGGCGGGGTGATGTTATTACGCACACGCATACACACACACAGACACACACAGACACATGTGTGTGATGTTATTACGCCGCGCGACGCCTCGTAGCGCTGGCGTTGCTACGGCAATCAGGGCATATTATGTGGCGTGGGTGGCTGTGATTGGGCGTGCTGAGAGGAACGAGCCCTCCGCTTGTTTGTCTGGTGTGGCACCAGCGCTGTGTGCCCGTGAGAGGCAGGCGGGCGGAGGTCACTCACACTTGTTTACACGAGGCTGCAGTTGGCGAAATGGACTGTTGCCATGCTGTTGCGTCCAGGAACAGATGCTAGTGTGCAGTGCTGCTATGTACTGCCGCATGGTAATGCCACACAGACGAGAAGGAAACCAAAAGGTCAAACAGTCAAGGCTGAGGCTCATGTTGTTATTTTTTTAATTCCTTATCTGATTAAGGACACACATTCAGGAAGCAAGTCTAAAAACATGCACAGTAGACACAGTAAAAACATGCCATGCTGTGAGGTGTTTGCATTTTTAACATGCCGCACTGGTATACGATTTTATTACAACTTTATTAAAACTATACTCCACTGATCACATCCTGAATCTCATTTTTAATATCATAGCAGAGTCCTCAGAAGCACAAGACTAAAATGCTTAGCCCACCCCCCCTACACACACACACACACACACACACACACACATACACACACACAGAATATACACACACACACACACACACTCACACACACACACACACACACACACAGTCTGCATCCTCACACCACCGGTATCACTCAGTTGGGGGCTTTTTTGCTTCATCATATTTCTACATTTCCCCACACACACACACACACACCGGCCCCTCTCTCTCCTACATCTCCCCTTCCCACGATGGGCTCTCGCTCCTTCACAGGGCTCTAGCTCCTTTGGCATTCAGAGATGTTGCTCTTAAACTTTATTAGCCATCGCTGTTTAAGCTCACCTCACCTGTAAGGGGGCTGCTGAGGGCACAGAGACAGTAATTCCTTCTCTGCAAGAGGCCCGCAGAATAAGATTAAAGAGAGCGAAATAGGAGAGAGAGAAAGAGAGAGAGAGAGAGAGAGAGAGAGAGAGGGGCAGTGAGAATAGAGGGAGATGGAGGGGGAGAGAGGGGAGAGAGAGAAGAGAGAGAGGGAGAGAGAGAGAGCGCAGTGAGAAAAGAGAGAGATAGAGGGGGAGAGAGAGGACGGAGAGAGGACAGTGAAGAGAGGTGGAGATAGAGAGAGAAAGGGGAGAGAGAGAGGAGAGACCGAGGGAGAGAAGGAACAGTGAGGATAGATGGAGATAGAGAGGAGAGAGAGAGGAAAGAGAGAGAGCGAGAAAGAGAGAGGGGGGAGAGGAAGAGAGAGACTTCAGAGCCCCATGATGCTGAGCTATGGCTGTAATTACCAAAATGCCCAAATATCAAATATTTTCCTCTTCACCTTCCCCATCCCATCCCATCCCTTACCCGACTCACACACGCGCGCACACACACACACACACACACACACACGAATTCTGTATCTCTGCCTCTCTAAGAGGCTATCTGCTCTCTCTCTCTCTCTCTCTCTCTCTCTCTCTCTCTCTCTCTCTCTCTCTCTCTCTATCTCTCTCTCTCTATCTCTCTCTGTCTTTCTCTCTATGTCTCTATTTCTCTTTCTCTCTCTGTCTCTGTCTCTTTCTCTCTTTTTTTCATTTCTCTCTCTTTCTCTTGCACTGAGGGTTATAGCCTGGTAAAAGTGAATATAGCCATGACAAGGCCTTCCAGGGTGAGCAGGGGCATGGGGCATGGGCCAGGGCTGCAGCCTTTGGGGCTCCTCCATAGAGTCACCATGGAGCCCCTGCTGATGCAGCTGAGGAGGGCACTGCAGGGATCACAGTTCAGCCTCCTGTGTCAGAGAGGAAGACTGCAGTCAAGCTCATCACTTAGTACCGCAACTTTAGTGTCCTTCCCCACACACACACACTTTAATGTATCTTCCCCCCTCACACACACACATACACACACACTGTAGCATACCACCCACACCCCCACACCCCCAGGGCCTGACACACACTACTCTCCAACAGGAGCACAGAGGAGAGGAGGGGAGAGGATGGGAGAGGAGAGAGGAAAGAAGAGGAGTGCAAAAGAGAGGAGAGGAGAGAGCAAAGGAGAGGGGAGAGGAGAGGAGAAGAGAGGAGAGAGCAGAGGAGAAGAGAGAAGAGGAGAGCAGAAGAGGAGAGGAGGGGAGAGGAGAAGAAGAGGAGAGGAGCACAGAAGAGAGGAGAGGAGAAGAGAGGAGAAGAGAAGAACGCAGAGGAGGGGAGAGGAGGGCAGCAGAGTTTTAGGGGGGCAATCTTTGCTGATAAAACCATCAAAACTGCGCCAGCTTTGAACTGCCAAGTCGCAGCTCTTCAGCAGAAGCAGAGATCCCAGAGACTGATAGGAGCACATCATCATCTCTGTCTCTCTCTGTCTCTGTCTGTCTGTCTGTCTCTCTCTCTGCCTCTCTCTTCTCTGTCTCTCTCTCTGCCTCTCTCTTCTCTGTCTCTCTCTCTCTCTGTCTGCCTCTCTGTCTCTGTCTCTCTCTCTCTTCTCGGTCTCTCTCTCCGTCTCTCTCTCTTCTCTGTCTGCCTCTCTCTCTGTCTCTGTCTCTCTCTTCTCTGTCTCTCTCTCTCTGTGTCTCTTTCTCTGTCTCTCTCTCTCTCTCTGTGTCTGCCTCTCTCTCTGTCTCTGTCTCTCTCTGTCTGTCTTTCTATCTCTGTCTCTGACTCTCTCTGTCTTTCTCTCTCCCGCCTTCCCTCCGTCTTTCTCTCTGTCTATGCCTTTCTCTCTCTCTCTCTCCCTCCATCCTTCTTTCTCTCTCTCTCTCTGTCTCTGTCTCTCTTTTTCTGTCTCGGTCTCTGTCTCTCTCTGTCTTTCTCTCTCCCTCGTTCCCTCCCTCTCTCCCTCTGAGTTCTCCCCCTGGGTGTTTCTCCTGAGCCTCCAGGGACTCCTGACACACACACGCACGCACACACACACACACACACACACACACACACACACACACACACACACACACACAGTTCTCCCCCTGGGTATTACTCCCAAAACTTCAGGGACTCCTAACACACACACACACACACACACACACACACACACACACACACACACACAGACTCCTAATTTCTTGAACACCCACTGAGTGTGTGTCTGGAGTGAAGCAATGAACAGCCTCTTTAGTGGTAATCAATTGGGCTTAGCCTGAGACCTGCACGCTAGCTTCTCTCATATTATGAGTTAGAGTCTCAGACTCCATGTGACCACTAGGTGCAGTGAGGGGTGCATGGGTCGCCCCACCAGCATGGAGTCTTCAAGCTCCTCTATGTTAGGTCAACAAAGCAAAACGAACTTATAACCAATATTTTAAAATGTTTTTCTAATAGACATTATCCCAATGTCACCTTGCTTAACACACACCAGAGTTACCCTACTTAACACACCAACACCAGCTTGCTTACCACATCGAGAACCTTAAGAACAGTGAGCCGGATTTACTTGCTGGGTGATGCTGTAATGCTCTGTGTGTGTGTGGGTGTGGATGTGTGTGTGTGTGTGTGTGTGTGTGTGTGTGTGTGTGTATTAATGTGTGTGTGTGTGTGTGTGTGTGTGTGTGTGTGTGAGTCACTCGTAGTGGACATTGTGTTGGTGTTTAGATACACCCCAACTGCCATCATCTATCTCTGTCCTTTTTCTCTCCCTAAAGTTTGGCCTCTTACCAGGGCTGTAGCCAGAGATCATAAAATGGGTGGGCCCTAGCCCAAAACACATAGTTTTTTTCCCTCTATCTCCTCTCTCCTGTCCCTCTCTCCTTCTTTCCCATCTTCTGATGATCTCTTGACCTCTACCTCCAGTTTCTTTCAAAACGCTTTCTCTATATATGTTACTCTCTCTCTCAAAATTGCTCTCTCTCTTTCTCTCTCTCTTTCTCTCTCTCAAAATCGCTCTCTCTCTCTCTTTTGCTCTCTTCCAAATGAAATGAAGTGAGCTTTATTAGCATAATAAATATGCACGCATATTAGCAAAGAGATAATTACATGTAGATGAACAGACTGTGTTAAGTGCTGTACAGAACAGAACACATACAGATGCAGAACACACACACACACACACACACACACACTGACAGACACCAATATACACACACACACACACACACACACACTGACAGACACCAATATACACACACACACACACACACACACACTGATAGACACCAATATACACACACACTGATAGACACCAATACACACACACACACACACTGATAGACGCAAATATATACACACACACACTAATAGACAGAAATATACACATCCACACTGATAGACGCACATATACACACGCACACTGATAGACACAAATATACACACACACTAATAGACAGATGTATACACACACAGACTAATAGACACAAATATATATACACACACACTGATAGACACAAATACACACATACATACTGATAGACACAAATATACACATCCACACTGATAGACACGAATATACACACACACTGATAGACACAAATACACACACACACACACACACACACACTGACAGACACAAGACACAGGATGAGGATGTGCATACAAACTATTCATGTGTACAGTGCCAGTAATCGCATAGTGCAGTGCTGGTAAACAGATAACCAGCCAGAACTGTGTTAGCTGTGGTTTATTGTATTGTTTAAATCCACAATCCCTCTCTTTTCTTTCTTCCTCCATCTCTGTCTTTCTCCTCTCTCTTCCTCCCTCCTTTCTCTGTCTGTCTCTCTCAGTCTTCTCTTTCCCCCTCTTATCCCCCCTGCCCACCCTCAGTCCTCCCCCTCTCTAACTCCCCCGCTGTTTCAACCCTCTCTCTCTCTCTCTCTCCTCTTTCTCTCTGCTCTCACCCCTTTATCTCTCTATCTCCCCTGCTGTCTCTCCCATCCCTCTCTCTCTCAGTCTCTCCCCCTCTGTCTCTCTATCTCCCCCATTGTCTCCCCCATCCCTCTCTCTCTTTCTCCTCTCTTTCTCTGCTCCCCCCATCTGTCTCTCTATCTCCCCTGCAGTCTCCCCCATCCCTCTCTCCCCCTCTCTTCCCCTCTCTCCCCTATCTCTCTCTCTGCTCTCTGCACCTCTATCTCTCTATCTCCCCCGCTATCCCTCTCTCTCTCTCCCCCCCAACCCCCCCACCCCACCCAGGGGCAGGGGCTGTGTGCAGAGACAGACACCTGCCGTGCCGGAGCGGAGGAGCTGAGATCAGAGTGGGCTTCACTCGGGCAGAAAATAGCGCCGGAGCCAAATCTGTCCAGGGAGCACGGCAGCCATGATGATCTCCTGCGTCTCCTCCTTCTCCTCTTTCACAAG
>CM059280.1:3557177-3567177 GCA_030347295.1 Setipinna tenuifilis | reverse complement strand
TGCTCCTTCCACTTTGCTAACTAGTTTCACAATCCACTTCGAGAGAAACAACTTCCCAACAAATGCTCATCTCCCACCTCTTTGCTTTGTGTAAGAAACCAACAATGATTAGTTAGAAACAAGCTGTGCATTTAACAGAAAAGAAGGGGGGGGGGGGAGTGAGAGACAAAGACAGACAGAGAGAGAGAAAGAGAAAGGGGTTGATGCAGCTGATGCAAAGCCATAACAACAAGCACAAATCAATCTGGTGGGGGAATGGATGTTTTAACTACACTTCAGCGGCAGAGAGAGAAGATCATTTCAGAGGGAACTCATATTAACTCAGCACAGCCTTTGATTGCTCCATTGCTCAAAGCACATGCAACAGAGTGAGAGGGATGGTGAGAGAGGGAGAGACAGAGAAAGACAGCAAGAGAGACAGAGAGAGCACGATAGAAACAAAGAACAAGAAAGACAGAGACAGAGAGAGAGAGGTAGAGAGAGAGAGAAAAAGAGGAAGAAAGACAAAGAGAGAGCGAGAGAGACAGAGAGACAGAGAGACAGAGAGACAGAGAGACAGAGAGCAAGAGGGAGAAAGAGGAAGAAAGACAGCGAGCGAGTGAGAGAGAGAGAGAGAGAGTGAGAGACAGTGAGAGAGAAAGAGCATTGTCAAAAAAAGAGAGTGGGAGATGAACCAAAGTCAGTGTTTTTCATGTGAAACAAGTGTGTTTGCTGTAACAGTAGCTCGACTGGGGCAACTTGCAGACTTGCTCTTATCCTAAACAGCCTCCTCCTTCTGCTCGTCCTCCCACCCCCCCTGCCCACCCCACCCCACCCCACCCTCTCCCACACACACACACACACACACACACACACACACACACCCTCCACCCCACCCCAGCACTGGGCAGGCGGCACAAGCGATATCAAAGCGGTAATGAGATCATTTGGGCTGAAATTACACAACACACTGTTTGTCAGACTGGTCTAAGATAACAAGCCATGTGTTTGTCACACACACACACATACACACACACACACACACACACACACACTGGTCTGGTCTAAGATAACAAGCCATGTGTTTGTCGTTACACAGAAGACAGACAGAGCCTGGAGGAGCGTGCTTCTTTTAAGTTCAGAGAGAGACAGAAAGAGACGGAGAGAGATAAAGAGAGAGAGAGAAAGAGAGTGAGATGCTGAGAGAAAAAGATAGGGACAGAGATGGAGAGAGTGGGGGAGAATAAAGAAAAACACGACTCGAGACTGCTGGGAAGAAATAATGAGGATTGCCGTGGACTTGAGAACAGTGGCCTGCTGAACACATGGGACCAGCAGTAGAGAGGAGGAGAGGAGGAGAGGAGGAGAGGAAGAGAGAGGATGAGAGCACAGGAGAGGAGGAAAGAAAGAGAAGAGATGAGAGCGCAGAAGAGGAGAGGAGGAAGAGAGGAAGAGAGGGGATGAGAGAACAGGAGAGGAGAGGAGGAAGAGAGGAGGACGGGAGGACAAGACAATAAAAGTGCACAAGACCAGAAAGGAAGGGGAGAGATGAGGAGGCACTAGACAATAGGAACGAGGGAGGGAGAGGCAGAGAAAAAGGAGAGGAAGAGAGCAATAGAGAAATTAAAACAGCAAGAGAGAGCGAAAAACAGAGAACGAGACAGAGACAGAGATAGAGAGAGAGAGAGATAGACAGAGAGAGACAGACAGAGAGAGAGACAGAGAGAGCGAGAGAGAGAGAAAGAGAGAGAGAGAGAGAGAGAGAGAGAGTGTGGCTTTCATCTGAGTGTGTGAAACAGTAGCCGAGCTGACACCTAGAGGAAATAACAACAGTTCATTACCCAGCAGGGGCTCAGCATGAGGGGAGAGCAGCTCTCAGACGCCTCACCTGTGCGGAGGCAGCACGCCGTCTCACCTGTGCGCCACCATGCTGCTTTGTTTTCTCCCTGTGCCCGTGTAGCCCGGCACACACACATACACACACACATGCACACACACATGCAGGCACCAGCTGCCCCTCCCAGACAGGAGTGATCCACATCACACGAGTACAATGTTTTTATTCATTAGTACATGCATGCCATGTCACTGTACATGCTAAAGAAAAGTTTGTGTAGCCCCCCCACACACATGCAGTTCCTAGCTCCCCCTCACAGACGGATTGGTCTGCAGTAAGAGCGGTAGTGCTATGCTAACTGCACAGTAGGCCTTGGGCACCATGCTATGCTAACTGCACAGTAGCCCCTGGGCACCATGCTATGCTAACTGCAGAGTAGCCCCAGGGTACCATGCTATGCTAACTGCACATTAGCCCCTGGGCACCATGCTATGCTAACTGCACAGTATCCCTTTGGGCACCATGCTATGCTAACTGCACAGTATGCTATGACATGCGAGTCAATAAAGTGAGCCACTTCTACTGCATGTTGTTGTTGCTTCCCGCCGCTAGTCTGTTTGATTACAGGTTGGCTAGAGTAAATTAGTCCATGTAATTCTGGGCCAATTGCATCTTATAGTTGTGTGATATTGATTAAACCCACACAGAAAACAAACACACACACACACACACACACACACACACACACACACACACACACACACACACACAAGTAAGCTTGATGAAAGAGCAAAGCTTCATCCTATTTTCATCAAAAGGCGAAATTAAATAAAGCTGTTAATGGAAAAATCAAAGTCTCAACAAACGTCTGCTCCACAAAATAGCATGCAGCTCACTCAATATGGAGTCAGTTCCAAACCTCTCCAGTGCCCTAGGTAGGTGTGAACAGCAGAGGACTGCAAGTGTGTAGTTTTGGCATGCTACTGTAACGCACTTAGGGCTCAACAGAAACATTTCTTGTCTCAAAAATGTGTTTTTCTCACATTAAAATAATAATCTCTCATTGATGTCTCAATCGGTACTCCTGAGGTGTCCCAATGAGAAATAAGGTGAGATTGAAGGATAGATTCAAAATAAAGATGTATGGGTGTGAGTGTTCTGAGAATTTTGGGTTTAAGTTTAAATTAGACCAGCTAACTGTATAAGGTCCGCCTTTTTCTTGTTTTGAACTTTTTTTTGGTCTCATTTGTAAAAGGTTGGATCTCATTATGGTGCTGTCCTATAGGGGTGGGCATAGAGACTTTTATGTCTCAGTAATTAGGAACGCTGGCCAGTGAACACACACACAGCACAAGGGTACAGCACAAAACAGCTGTCAGTATCCCTCAGATGGGGACAGACGTCCTTTACGCCAGCACTGGGCATCACGGTCCTGCACCACGTCCACTTAAAAAGCCCACATCAACACCTAATTTTAGACTCCGATGTGATCCAGAGCTTTTCAGGTGTTTCGTGGGGGGCATCACTCTTAATGTGGGGTCTGCATCCTTCTCACCACCCCCCCCACCCTCCACAGCCGTTCAGGGAAAGGAGAGAAGAGGGGGGGGGGCATCACCCTTAATGTGGGCCTGTACCCTTCACTCCCCCCCCATACACACACACACACACACACTATCAGACGAAGGTGAGGACAGATGGGCGATGTCTTCCGCGAAGCTCCAGCGCAGCGTTTCGCGGGCGCGGTCGTCGTTTTGCGGTTGCAGAGGTTAAGCAGCGTAAGCGGGCGCTGCCTTATTTAACCTATTTATATCCCGCGTGATGAATGGCCTAATTGTGCGTCTGACGGAGAGGCAGGTGGGCCTAATGGCTCAGCGCATAAGACCACCCACCCAGGCGCACACACACACACACACACACACACACACACACACACACACACACACACACACCCACCCAGGCGCACGCCGCTCGCCCAGGGTCAGCGCTTTCACTTCCAACTCTCCGCCTCTCTCTCTCTCTCTCTCTCTCGTCTCTCCATCTCTCTCTCTATCTCTCTCTCCATCACTCTACCCAGGTGTTTGTTTACAGCCCTCTGACTCCATCATATCATCCTGCCTCCAGCTGCTCTCCTTGGGCTCTCCTCATCTCGTGATCTGGAGAAGTAAACTACTGTAAGTCAGTGAGTGTGTGTGTGTGTTTATGTAGCGAAGGCCTCGTCAGTGATGTAAGTAAGTGAGTGTGTGTGTGTTTACATAGCGAAGGCCTCGTCTTCAGTGATGTTGTGAAACACGCTCCGCTGTTGACCCCCTTGGCTTCCTGTTATATGCTCTTCCTGACACACACACACACACAGAAACACACACACACACACACACACACAAACAAAGAACAGAACATTTCTTGTCTCAAAAATGTGTGTGCCTCACACAGAAGGTGGGTGCACGCTTGGCTGGGCTGTGCATGCAGGCCAGAGGAAGGCCCAGCTCTATCCAATCCGCCATCATGGAGAGAGATGGAGAGAGAGAAGAAGAGAGAGATGGAGAGACATGGAGAGAGAGATGGAGACAGAGAGATGGAGAGAGAGATGGAGAGAGATGGAGAGAGAGATGGAGAGAGAGATGGAGAGAGAGATGGAGAGACATGGAGAGAGACATGGAGAGACAGGGAGAGAGAGATGGAGAGATGGAAATAGAGATGGAGAGAGAGATGGAGAGACATGGAGAGAGAGATGGAGAGAGAGATGAAGAGAGAGATGAAGAGAGAGATGGAAAGAGATGGAGGGAGATGGAGAGAAAGATGGATAGAGAGAGAACGAGAGAGATGGAGACAGAAAGACGATCAGTGGGAGCTGCATTAGGTGTCCAGCATCAAAACTGGTGCAGTGGTGAAAGGTTTAAACTCTCACACGCGCACACACACACACATACACACACACACACACACACACACACACACACACACACACACACACACACACACACACACACACACCACTTGCTAAGGAAGCTCTTGTGTACTGCACCCATCTGCAGGCAAAAGCAGATGAAAGGTCTCAGCAGGAGAGGGGTTCTCAGCTTCAAAGTGTCTCACACACACACACACACACACACACACACACACACTGAAAACACACACACACACACACCGTCTCAGCAGGAGAGGGGTCCTCAGCTTCAAAGTCACACACACATCCTTTCCTAGAGGCCTCTGGACAAACAAACACACACATACAAACAATAATGGTGAGGAAAAGGCCACCTGCCACTCTCCCTGGGTGTGTGTATGTGTGTGTGTGTGTGTGTGTGTGTTTGTGTGTGTGTGTGTGCCGGTGTGAGTGTGTGTGTATGTGTGTGTGTGTGCGTGCATGTGTCTGTGTGTGTGCGCGTGCGTGCCTGTGTGTGTGTGTGTGTGTGTGTGTGTGTGTGTGTGTGTGTGGGCTAAAGGCAAAGAAAGGCAAAAGCATTGTGAAATGCGGTGCTCATGGCACCACTCTGAAAAATTAGATCACGATGTTGCTGCGGCGCGTTTGAAAAATGACCGTGTCAAGACACATTTTGCCTCAGACAACTAACGTCATCTCTAACATGACACACCGCATTCATCTGTGTGACAAACTGCAGTTTATGCAAATGCTGCACATGTATAGCTGAACTTAATGGCAGATGTTATATCAACGCAATGAAACTGTCAAGGGCTGTATGTCATACATAGGCAGGATTGGAGGGGAGAAGGAACCAGAGAATGTCCACACACACACACACACACACACATTGACTGCACCACACACACACACATTCACACTGACCGTACTACACATACACACATATACACACACACACACACACTTACATTGACCACACTACACACACACACACATACACACACACATTGACCGCACCACACTACACACCATAAAGCTTAATTGTGCCAATGTCATTGCACCTTCATCATACACTGGTAAACAAGGCTGCCCTGTAAACTTAGCAACACTGTAAATCAGTTTGTGGACATTTTCTCAAGCTTCATACATACAGTACTGTATGTTAAATATTTATGCAGACTGTGTTTCTAAGTATAATACTCACTCAGAATTACTTGTACATACACTTATTATAATCGGATAGCAAAACGTATAGGGAAAGATGCATATAGTGAATGACCCCTACGTTATTTTCAGGTTATGTGCATCATCCTAAAGTGGTTGTTTAGTTTGTTCCCCTTGAAGACCTCGTTATGTATGAAGCAGTGGAGTAGTGGAGGGGAGTCTCCTTCACTAGCTGCCATAGATTGACGGAGAGGAAGCAGCGTGTTGATCCGAGGGATCAGTGTGAGAACGCCACATGTGTCAGAGATGCACCATCGCACCATCGTTTGTTTTTCTCTCTTTTTTGCAAGTGAGCACAAGAGCGAGAAAAGAGCAGAGTGGAGCAGAGAACAGAAGAGAAGAGCAGAGAGGAGAGGAGAAGAGAGGATAGGGCAGGAGAGGAGAGAATAGGAGAGGAGGGGAGAGGAGAGCAGGGGAGAAGAGAGGAGTGTAGAGGAGGGGAGAGGAGAGATGAGGAGAGAAGAAGAGAGGAGAGAAGAGGAGAGGAGAGGAGGGGATTGGAGAGGAGAGGAGAGGAGACAAGGGGGGGGGGAGAGAAGAGGCCTGCCTACCTCTGGGAACAGACTTGAAGAGACATTCACATGGAATCAACCTACTTACACAGAGCCTAATGAAAAACACTAGCACCGCTCTTCCGTGAATATAAATTCAGGAGAGAGAGAGAGAGAGAGAGAGAGAGAATGAGCGAGAGCAAAACAAAGAGGGGAGAGATATGCCCCTGGGCTTTAAATGAAAAGAGAAGTCTGAGGTAAGTTAGGTTGTCTTTTTAAAAGCAGTGCAGAGCTGGGCTGAGGCTGTGCATGTCAAGCATTGGGAGAGAAGTGATTGGAAAAGCATTTTAGTGGCAGTGTGCAAAATATGGATTAGGTCGAAAACTGACACAAAGGTAAACATAAACAAACATATACAAACATCACCCCCCCCCCCCCCCAAAACAACAACAATAACAAAAACATATACCTTGTCGCTTCATGTCATATAATTTTATAACTGAAGTAAAATCTAAGCAGAGAGGGCTGATGAATGAGAGTGTGTAAACTCCGAGTTAAAGAGATATGGATCTGGACTCATCATTATCACACATGATGATTGTCACACCAGCTAATAAAAAACTCAAAACAATTCTCAGCCTCTAGTCGTATTTGACTCAGAATGTGAATATGTGTCCATGTCCTTTTGTGGGAGAACATGCAGCCATCTTTTCTGGCTTTTATTCATACTTATGTCCTTTTTTACAAATAACTTTCAGACAAATTGACATTTCTTTGAGAGTTTCACCTTGTATTGACAGTGTGACTTTGAGGAATGCAAAGACTTTCTTCTTCTTCTGCAGTCTGCATCTATTGTAAGCCGAGTTGTTGGTCATGTGGTATATCCAATGTGACCATTCAAGGCAGCATACAATGGACAAAGAAAGTTCAGCCAAAGCACACACATTCAAAGAACCATAGACATATGTATAAGAACACACACATTCAGAGCTTTCAGCTGGAAGATGGACCAAACAACCACAGACATATGTGTAAGAAAACAGTTCTCTTCAACCAGATTTTTGCTCCCAATATTTTGTTTATTTTGTTACATAAAATATATTAGGAGCAAAAATCTGTTTGAAGAGAACCTTTTTCCTACAAACAGACAAAAGAAAACACAACAATACCGTTGTACACAACTTCAAAAGCTGAAAGTCAAGCGAGTGCTCTGAGGCCATGGTTGAGGCTGGGCAGAGAGAGGTGTGTGTGTTTGAGAGGTGTGTGTGTTTGAGAGGTGTGTGATGTTTGATCTCTTCGCTGAGTAATTGGAGCAGGCTTCTCTCATTCATGTTGCATGAGGCTGCATAGGAGAGACAAACAGCTGCAAAGCGAGTGTTTCACACTTCCCCAATTACAGGATGTACATAAATAACCCAAAATTGACATTCACACCTGTGATCAGGTAGCACAAGTGAAGTGAAGTGAAGTTTGTTCACACGGTCACACGGAACTGATGGCAACTCATGATTGCTGTCACTGCTGTCATCGAGTAATTACTAAGCAAGGCAACTATTTATTCATGAACCAGTTACTAGAACTGAACATGAGAAATCACCTTAACTAGCGTGAACCTTTTACAAGTCACATATCAAATCACATAAATAATTCATAAATAGTTCTGGACCTTTATAAATAAATAAATAAAATGATTCATAAATAGTTCTGGACCTTTATAACCAGAATATGACCCTAAATTTATGGGGTCCCTCCTCCGCTCCTCCTGGTACCCCGCTGAAGGGACAAAAATGGCAACAAAAGTCTTCTCGTCTCGGTTTGGATTAAAGCACGACTGCATCGCCTCCTGCAAACGTTCTCTGTGAAGCCTAATCCCCCCCCCCCCCCCCCCCACCCACACACACACACACACACACACATACATACACACACACACACACACACACACACACACCCCAGCCCCATTCTGGCATGGTGTTAGTCTACCAAGCCTGTGAATACTGCAGCATGTCATCTGCACACCGACCCACACACATAAGACTGGAGCAGCATAGTATGGCATCTGCACAGCGACACACACATAAGACTGGAGCAGCACAGCGACACTGACTCCATACGACTGCAGGCTTAGAGAGGAACCTGAGACATTTGCATTGCAATTAGCATATGAGTGAGACAGTGGAGCCAGCAGCTTTGAACGCCACGCAGTGTGAAGCATGCACAAGCACAAGTGAAACACGAGGAAGCATATGAGAGAGAGAGAGAGAGAGGGAGAGAGAGACAGAGACAGACAGAGACAGAGACAGAGAGAGAGAGAGAGAGGGAGAGAGAGTGAGAAAAAGCGAGAGAGCGAGTGAGAGAGAGCGAAAGAGAGAGAAAGAGCGAGAGCGAGAGTGAAAGAGAGAGAGAGAGCGAGAGAGAGAGCAAGAGCGAGAGAGAGACAGTGAGAGAGAGAGAGAGAGAGCAAGAGAGAGAAAGAGAGCGACAGAGAGCAACAGAGGGAGAGAGAGAGAGAGAATGAGGGCTGAGAGAATAAAGGGGTGAGAAAATGAAAGCGAGATGTGTTACGGCGAGTTGTATCACGTTCCTGGCGATGGATCACTGGGCTGTTTCTTAGATGAGCTTACGGCTCCGCACTCTCTCTGTGTGGAACATCTCTGCCTTGCCTGGGCCCTTGGACATTTAAAATGTCACTCCAAATCACACTCCCCTGCCAGAGAGATCCTCCATAAACACACACACACACACACACACGCACACACACACACACACACTTACAAAAACTACAGATGCAGAAACACAGTGCAGCAAACCTGTGTGTGTGTGTGTGTGTGTGTGTGTGTGTGTGTGTGTGTGTATGTGTGTGTGTTTATACAAAATATGCCCTCTCATTACTCTACAAAAAGAGGTGGGGTGGTTATTTATTTATTTATTGTTTTGGCTGAGCAATCAGGATAAGAGCTTTTCAGGATTTACTGCACATGGGCCTTCTTCATGTAGCCATGCAGAGAACAGCCCCTGTGTGTGTGTGTGTATGTGTGTATGTGTGTGTGTATGTGTGTGTGTGTATGTGTCCACACTGGGCCTTCTTCATGTGGCCATGCAGAGAACAGCCCCTGTGTGTGTGTGTGTGTGTGTGTGTGTGTGTGTGTGTGTGTGTGTGTGTGTGTGTGTGTGTGTGTGTGTGTGTCCACACTGGGCCTTCTTCATGTGGCCATGCAGAGAACAGCCCCTGAGTGTGTGTGTGTGTGTGTGTGTGTATGTGTATGTGTGTGTGTATGTGTGCGTGTGTGTGTGTGTGTGTGTGTGTGTGTGTGTGCGCGTGTGTGTGTGTGTCTGTGTCCACACTGGGGAGACAGACAGGCAGAGAGTGTGTGTGTGTGAGAGACACAGAGGCTCTGTGTCTCCTCACCTACCCATGCAGGGAACAGCCTCTCTGCTGCTTCGCCTGGAAACACTTAAGTCATCTTGCAGGCACTGTGTGTGTGTGTGTGTGTGTGTCCACACTGGTGCATGTGTGTGTGTATGTGTGTATGAGAGAGAGAGACAGACAGAGAGAGTGTGTGTGTGAGAGAGAGACACAGAGACAGT
>CM059280.1:3544677-3547177 GCA_030347295.1 Setipinna tenuifilis | reverse complement strand
TATTTGACAACTTGTACAGTAAAGTGACATTTGATGTAGACTTCATAAGACATTCATAAAATATTTACCAAGGCTAGAGATTAAATTAATGCTATTCTTTGTGAAATATTGGAGGCAAATTTAAAACCGTTTCAATATTTTTTTCAAAAGTGAATAATTCATCAACTCATTATAGAATGAAAGTGTTTTATTTTTTAATAATGCATACTTCCATGTTTTTTTTTTCAGACTGCAAAAACTATTTGTGCTATTTTTATAGCACAAATCAAAGCACACCTTCAGAAAAAAGAAAACCCAGAAAAAGATGAGAAATCATCAGAAAAGTTTGCATTATAAAATGAATACATTTTTATGAAACAAAATTGTTTGCCTGACCATGTTCTGTCTTTTTGGTACTGGACTAGCCGATTGACTCAGAACTGTTGTGATCACATAAGAGGTTTGGAACCAAAACGGCAACGCTGCTTTGCAGTTGTTTTATTTTGACAAGTTGGAAATTTAATTGGGTTTAGAAATCGAATAAAGAAACTTCGGATTAAATTAAAAAACAAGCTGTTAACAAACTCTTGTACTTGTGTTATTCCTTTTCCATCTCTCTCTTCTTTACGTAAACAGCATGTCCGACGAGCGATGTAACATGCTCCAATCTGTAGAATGTGAGAGACAGCATCTCCTCTGTCAGGGCCGTGTGTGTGTGTGTGTGTGTGTGTCAGCTTCTTCTCTGTGAGACCTGTGTGCATATGGTGTGTGTGAGTGTGCGTGTGTGTGTGGAGTGTGTGTGTGTGTGTGTGTGTATGTGTGTGGTGTGAGTGTCCTGCTGGAAGTCAGGGTGGGCTTGGCGCTGTCCTAGCGGTGCTAACAAATGGTCCATGTGCTCTGCTGCTCTGCGGGGCCTCGGCCCTAAAATAGAGCAGGTAGACGATCACAGAAATGTAGATCAACACATCACTAATCTTACAGTAAAATAGAGCAGATAGAGGATCACAGAAATGTAGATGTACGCATCATTAATATTAAAATAGAGTAGAGAGACGATTGCAGAAATGTAGATCAACACATCACTAATCTTACAGTAAAATAGAGCAGATAGACAATTGCAGAAATGTAGATGTACACATCACTAATATTAAAATAGAGCCGAGAGACGATTGCAGAAATATGGATGTACACATCACTAATCTTACAGTAAAATAGAGCAAATAGACGATTGCAGAAAAATCGATGAACCCGTCACTAATATTAAAATACAGCAAATAGACGATTGCAGAAATGTGGATAAACACATCACTAATGTTGTGCAGTGCTTGTTTGGTTTGGGCTAGTCAGCTCAGGTACAGGACTGCAGCCTGCAGGGCAAAGCCAATACCATCAGACTTGGTCAATATCCCCACAATGCTTAGAGTGGATACAGCACTGGAATCTTTTGATCGAGTTAGCCAATAGCTTATTTACTTATTTAGTTTTTATTCCACTTTTTTAACCTCCACAAAAGTTTTCAACAAATTAGAATGACTTGCAGTGATGTTCATACATTTGGTAAAAGTCACAGGAAGCAGGGCATATCCCATTCCTCATTTATACCGTTCGGATAAAGTGTAGGAGACAAAGAAAATGAAAAAATAAAGTGTTAATTGATACAGTGCTGTGTAGATCTGCATTTCCTGTTTAACTAGTTCTTTATTTAAACTCATAATTACTGGAGCAATCTCCAAGGAAAATAAAAAAAAACAAAAACAAATGATCAAACAATGAGAACACCTTTGATTAGAGCGATGAAAGTACACCTTAAATTCTTTAGCAAACAATCAGCTCGATCCATATCAGTAAACACAAACACATTTTCTAAAAATAATCCTTCTTGCCCTGCCTTTGATGTTGTTAAAACTTGAGCTGGGAATTGAGAAAACAAATCACATAAATCACCACGCTAGCAATACAGAAGTAGGTGCTCTAAGAAGTTAAGCACAAACTTTCACTTTTCTCTTGTCTGGTCTTGTCTTGTCTTTTGTTCTGTTTTCTTCTCTTGTAGTGGAGCTGTGTGCAGTGGGAATGAAGGGGATGTGTAATGCATAGCTTTTATGTGTTAATAAAGTCTAGCTTTGGACCCAATTAAAACCAAGTGATAAGTACAGCAAGAGAAAGAGAGAGAGAGACAAAGAGAGGGAGAGACAGAGAAGGAGAGACGGAGAGAAGGAGAGAGAGAAATACAGAGAGAGGGAGAGACAGAGAGAGAGAGAGAAATAGAGAGAGAGAAAAAGAAACAGCAAGAGAGGGACAGAGAGAGGGAGAGAGAGAAAGAGAGGGAGAGAGACAAAGAGAGAGAAAGACAAAGAGAGTGAGAGAGCAAGACAGGGACAGAGAGAGTGAGAGGGAGAAAGAGAGGGAGAGAGACAGACAGAGAGATACTAAGAGTGCTGGGGCAGCTTGAGGAAGGAGGAGTCTCCCAGAAGGCTTGCTGCCTGTCCTCGCTGGGGAATCTTATTTACCTGTAGTTAGCAGA
>CM059280.1:3527177-3532177 GCA_030347295.1 Setipinna tenuifilis | reverse complement strand
ATGCAAATTAGCAGCAGGAAAGATTCTAAGTACACTCATCTAGCTGTAATTGTGCAGAGATGGCGTGAGTGGCGAGGTGTGTGTGTGTGTAAAACTATGTGTGGTTGTGTGTGGTGTGTGGTTGTGTAAGCCGAATGTGAGTGAGCGTCTTCTAACCACCTATCATGCGGTGACATTCACATCGCCGGCGGTCATTTGCATACAATATTGCGCTTGTGGTGCGCTCTGAAGCCGCGTGATGTCCATCTTAAGGAGCTCTTTTATTACGGGGCACTGGTGCGGGCGCAGTGGGTGGCATCTGGTGCGTGAGACACGCTTGATGAAGCACATTTGTGGGCTTTGCCAGGTCACATTCCTGACACGTCAGGTTGAAGGCTCCCGGTGTGGGCTGCACGGCACTGTGGGTAATTAGCAGCGTAATAACGTGGGAGGACTTTACTTTTACTCGAGCGAAGGGAGAGAAGTGATCTCGCAAACATTCAGTCTGTTTGTTTTACAGCTTGAGCTTACTGCTTTGGCCATAGATGGATGTATGTGGATGATGTCTTTGTCTTTGGCCATAGGTGGATTTATGCGGATGATGTCTTTGTCTCTGGTGATGGCCTCTCTCTTTGCATCACCTGTCAAACAGCGTTGCATGTGCACATAGCCATCCCTTTATGGCAGTGTTTCTCAGAGAGTGTACTGTGGACCACTAAAGATCCACAAAAAATCCCAAATGGTCCACGAGCAGATGTGTTAAAACACATTTTTTTTATGTTTCTTAAGCTACCTATGGTATGCACAGTGTGCTTAAATGTATATATGTTTACATCATCTTTGTGCCATTCCCAATCACGGCTGTGGTACATAGCCATGTTAGCCTCAGGTGGGTGGGGGGGGGGGTTTTAAGGTGGGAAGTGGTCCTCAGTCTGCGGCACCTTCAAATAAAGTGTTACCGGAAAAAAATATCTTCAAGGGTTTTAAAGAGGCTTTTAGGGTGTAAGTGGTGACTTGGAATTAAGTGTGGTGATATTCTCGGACTGGAAATAGCTCGGGGCTTCATGTGACGGACAGCCAGACCAGACGGGCAGCAGCGGAAAGAGGGGCTTACAAGTTTGCGTTTCCTTTTTTGATTACTACCATGAGCTGAAATAAAAAATAAAACCATGTCAATAATGTGCTGTGTGTGGTTTGTAAATAACCAGCCATAGATTTTATGCAAAAACTGTCATTTTTGAAGGACTCCGGTGTCCAGAGGATTAGTTCAGTTATTGACCTGTACTTCCTCCAGGTAAGCAACAACATCTTGCATTGCGGAACTCAGAAATACATGTATGCATTTAGAAAAGATGAAACACTCCACAAGCTATCACTGCCCTACCCGGGAGCACCTACCAGGGGCTGTTTTGAGGCGTAAGGATGATCAAATAGCTACAGATTAAAATATTTATCATTTTGATTTCATCACCTGCAACTCCTCATTGTTTGATTTTTGTATGCCCCCCCACAGAGCCGTTTACACTGCACTGCTTTATTTCTGTAGTGGACAACAACACACAGTACACACACACTACACACACAGTACACATAGCACTAGACATAGCACTATGCATCGCTGTTAAATCATCCAGCAGTAGCCGATGGCTTCTGTAGCTTCACGTACACACACACACACACACGTAAAAGAAAAGGCATTCGGTTAAGTGCAGCTCCCACTCTTACACACAGTATTGGGTTTATTGCAGTGTTCAGCTTCCCTGCAGGATGCCCCTGAATCCCGCATAGCTGCCAGCCTCGCATCCACGGCTTTCATCTGATCAGGCAGGACACAAAAGTGGGGCATTTTTGCCATCTGTACAGCGTCTCTGCACACCACACTGACTCGTAGCGTAGCATGGCGCTGCAGTCGTGATCAATACACCCCGAGGAAGCAAGGTCAGAGCCACAGCGTGTAAAACGAGTCTGGCACAACCTGGCAGACAGGAGTAGAGTAGAGCGCACCCCCCCTCATCATCTCCCCCCACCCCCCCCACCCCTCATCCCTGGAGGTGTCGCTGAGAGTGACAGACAGGGAAGGAGGGGTGTGTGTGTGTGCGTGTGTGTGTGTGTGTGTGGGGGTGGGTAGGGGATGCCTGTACGACAGTGCTTTGGCGAGGTAAATGATCTGAGACTCTGCAAACCAGCCACATCATGGCCCCATCATGGCTGCTCCTCTGCGTGCTCCCCACACACACACACACTCACACACACACACACACACACACACACACACACCACATCATGGCCCCATCATGGCTGCTCCTCGCCACCTAATATAGCTCTGCACTGCCACATGTCATCGCTGAATGGGAACCTGTCATGCTGTCTGCGTCCCCACACACACACACACACACGCACACACACACACACACACACACACACACACACACACACACACACACTCCTTCCTCCTCTCCTCCCTCTGTCACCCTCTTTTCCAGGAAGCAGATGTTGTGTCTGGCACATGACTAAACACACTATGTGTGTGTGTGTGTGTGTGTGTGTGTGTGTGTGTGTGAGCAGGAGAGGGGTTCCCTGGGGGGTAGAGATTGGGTTTCATCTCCCCACGGGCCCCTCCAAAAAAAACGGGAATCATTAAACCGCACGGTGTCATTTTTGCAGGACGAATATGAAATACAGGACATCTGTGCGTCCGCTCCAGGAGGCTGTGGCAAAGTGTGGATTTAATATCGTGTCACACACGCGCCGCAGTGTGTGTGTGTGTGGGAGTGTGTGTGTGTGATGTCTGTGATGTCTGCGTCTACTTGTGCAGCTCGTCAGAGAGCTTATGAAGGAGATCTGATTACATCGGCACGTTGGCTTGCTTATTACCTGTGCCTGCCGCTGTCCTACTTCGCCTTTTCAGGAAACACGCAGACTGACACATTAGGGGACAGAACATGGAGATTGACACATTAAGTGCGGGAAGACGGAGATTGATACACTAAGAGAGGGAGACGCTTTACTCAAAAGGCGTCGGGTGTTCATCCAGGGATTGCGTTCCTGTCGGCTGGATGAGCGCTGGCTGAGTTATAAGAGTAAAAAATGAGCACATTTGAGGAAAACTCCTTTGTGCGTGTTATAATGCTCTGTGCATCGCAGATTATTTTAATTTCTGTTGCGTCTCATTCCCTTGCCGCTAAGCACTATTCACTATATGCTAATGGGTAAAGTTTGGACTTATTTCATTTCCTTTTTTCACTCTCACTCTCTCCGTGATCATTCTGCAAGAAGGCACGCATACACACACACAGACAAACACACAGAAAGCTCCTACGGATTGCGAGTATTCACATCACACGGCTGCAAATACACACACACACACTCACACTTCTACGGATTGTGAGTATTTACATCGCATGGCTGCAAACACACACACACACACACACACACACACACACACATGCTCCTACGGATTGCGACTATTTACATTTTGCAGCTGCAAACACACACACACACACACACACACACACACATTGTGAGTATTTACATTGCAGGACTGCAAACACACACACACACACACACACACACACACATTGTGAGTATTTACATGGCGTGGCGGTTGCGAATGCAGAGATGATTTGAGGCCCTGGCTGGTGCATTTATAGGACTGCGGTGCCCTCGAATCAACCGGGGTGCATACGGAGATTATGGGGTGTGTGTATGTGTGTGTGTTTCGGGGGTGGCGTACGGAGATTACGATAAGGCCATTAGTTGCCCCGGCGTGCTGCGCTGAGCACCCGTGCCAATTCTGTCACCCCAAATTAGAGCGTCGCCGCTAACTTTCCCCATTTCTGTGCTTCTTGTTTGGAGAGGATTCAGCCTGTCAATAAGAGCAGCATAATAGTGTGGAAGCCCTGCCAGTTCCAATGAGGCAACAGAGAGATCATCGGGATGAGAGGTGACCTTGCCATAATTGAGATTCATCACATGCACGCCAGGCGGCACCGCCTAGAAATGAGGGCTAAATAATAAAAAATACACACACACACACACACACACACAGAAAACTCAAATAGCCACAACACAAATATGCATTCCCAATTTTATGGAAGAATGGCCAAATGCTGTTGGATCACAGGCCCTGAATGTCAATTCTGAGGTTGAAAGCCAGTGCACATTTCTCCAGTTCTCATTTCTTTGTTTTCTTGTGCTGCTTTTAGTCTTTTGTCTTGTACCTTTCAGCATCGGGATTCTTATCTGTCTGTGCTCATGTCTGATATCATAACCAAGTCATTCTGTAGAGAATTAGTGAAATTAATTATGTATCCATTTGATTTAACATACACTCAAAGTGATGGTCAATTTCTATCCCAGCCACGGACTCTAGGAAATGCAATATATTTAACAGCACTACACTGCATTGCTTCCTGACCAACACTGACTTCTCTCAATGGGGCTGCTTAAAAAGGAGCAATTGGATCTTTCGAGGAAAATCAGAGTGGATGGCTTCATGGATTTCTATTTTCTCCAATAAACGCCCACACACCAACCCACACACACACACACACACACACACACACGCACGCACACACACACACACGCAGACACAAACACACACACAGACATAGACACATACACACACACACACACACACACACACACACACACACACACACACACATATGCACACGTGCGCACATACACACACACACACACACACACAAACACACACACACACACATAACCTTTTTCTGTGTTCACTTTCAAGCCACACCAGCAAGAGACGAGAGATGACGGAGAATGTTCTGGAGATATGTGACAGCTCTGAGGTCTCAACAACATGTGTGTGTGTGTGTGTGTGTGTGTGTGTGTGTGTGTGTGTGTGTGTGTGTGTGTGTGTGTGTGTGTGTGTGTGTGTTTGCAGCTCTGAGGTCTCAACAACATGTTTCAAAGAGGCTGTAATGAGGGGGAAAATGGATCCCTAATCAACTAGAGCCGAGCAGATCGACTAATGGGCGAGACAGAAAAGAGAATCT
>CM059280.1:3497177-3514677 GCA_030347295.1 Setipinna tenuifilis | reverse complement strand
CTCCCCTCACGGCCCAAAAGAGCAGCGCCTCTCTGCAAGCCCCTCCACTCCCGGCCCTGACACACAAGCTTCCTAGACTTATTATGGGATGTTATGTTTTACTGTGGTTGACTAGTGTATACTGTACATCACTTTAGACATAAGACTAACCCAGTCCCTGACACATACGCTTTCTAGACTTATTATGGGATGTTGTGTTTGACTGTGGTTGACTAGTATATACATCACTTAAGACATAAACCTGACCTATAAGCCTGACCCGTAAGCCTGACCCAGTCCTTGACACATACGTTTGCTGGACTTATTATGGGATGTTATGTTTGGCTGTGGTTCACTAGTGTATACATCACTTAAGACGTACACACATACACATATATACACATACACATATACACATTAGACATACGCCCATACACACATACACTATGCACATCAGACACACACCCATACACACATACACTACACACACATCAAACACACGCTCATACACACATATACACTATATACTACACATCAGATACGCCCATACACACACCCACACACACACACATCAAACATATGCCTACACACATAACCTCTGCCCACTAAAGAGCACTGCCATAATAAGGCTCTCTAATTGCACAGATGGCAGGCACACACACTCACTATTTTCAGACTGACAGGTGAGACAGATGCGGAGGCAGGTCACAGGTAACAGGTGAGGCAAACAGGCAAACAGGCCGTCCGTCTCGTCTTGTGCATTTCTGCAGATTGAAGTTGTCATCAACAAAGCAGAGGTGCGAGAGAGAGAGATGGCATTGAAGTAGACCTATGCACAGAAGAATACATAAATATTGTTTTTCATTTGTTTGCTTGTCAGCGCGGCATAGGATCATCTACTCTAACACCACAGCTGAAGGCCTGACTAAACTATCAAATACAGAGAGAGAAAAACAACAACCAAGGCTGACAGTTTAAGCAACCTGTGTGTGTGTGTGTGTGTGTGTGTGTGTGTGTGTTTTTCTTCCCCTGTCAAACTAAATGACCACTGGACATAAAAGAAACAAACAAATGAAAAAAAAGAAAACAAAACTGAACTCCTCAAGCTGAACCATGTTCCAATTAGCCTGCTGTGATAAAGAAAAACACACACACTCACACACTCACACACACACACACACACACACACCAACCAACCGCCACAAAACAACAAACAAGCCCCTGGCTTCAATTCTGCGTAGCCCGTGCTGTCAGGCTCCCAGAGCCTTGATGTGTGTGTGTGTGATGTGTGTGAGATGGTGACGCACTCCTCCTCTGGGAGCCTAATTACCTGTAATCTGTGACTCCGCTAAGAAGCGTGAAGCCTCAAGTCAATCAGCATTTGGAGAGGCCTCCTCCAGCCCTCTGGGGAGCCAAGGGAGGCTGAGAGGCTGCGGGGCTGAGAGGCGTTCTGTTAGACGATGTGATGTCTAATGCTCTTTTGTTCTGTGAGAGAAAATGATAATACAAATAATAACAATCACAATCTTTACTTGTGTAGCACATTTTTATACAGAGGATGTAGCTTAAAGTGTTTCAAGAGTTTGGCGAATGAACAAAGGACAGTCTAATGCTCTTTTGTTCTGTGTTGCTGTGTGTGATTGTGAGATTGTATCCAAAGAAAATATGGCGTTTCTCATTCCTCATCTTTGGCATGCGCCACCTGACATCTGTCCGTTTGTGTCTCCGGCTGACTGAGTGGGAACGGAATGAGGGAAAATCTTTTCCTTTTAAGGGATGTTGTCATTTTTTTTTTTTTTTTCATTTTTAATTGAAATTAGCATCTGTCCAGAAACATGCTAGCCATCTTTTCTTTTCAAGAGCAGCCTGTTCAGGCACTCCTTCTGTCCATTCATCTATTCTTCCCTTTGCATTGCTCTATTCCTCTCTTTTCATTGTCTCTCTGTATTTCTCCCCTTTTTGCGTTCTCTCTATTGCTGTCTTTTGCATTGTCTCTCTTTTCCTCTGCTTTGCATTGTCTCTCTATTCTTCCCTTTGCATTGTCTCTCTTTTCCTCTCGTTTGCATTGTATCCCCACAACTCTTCTTTGTATCATCTCCTTTTTTCTCCTTTGCACTCTCTACCTGTCTCTTGTCTCTCTACTTGTCTCCTTTGCATTATCTCTCTTCCTCTCCTGTGCATTGTCTTACTGTTGCTCTCCTTTTTATTGTTGCTCTATTTCGCTTTGCATCGTCTCTCTCCTCGTCTCCTTTGCATTGTCTGTCTATTCTTTGCTTTGCATTGTCTCTCTTTCTCTCCTTTGCATTGTCTCTCTTTCTCTCCTTTGCATTGTCTCTCTTTTCCTCCCCTTTGCATTGTCTCTCTTCCTCTCCTTTTCATTCTCTCTATTCCTCTCCTTCTATTCATCTCCTTGTGAGTGTCCCCCTCTCTCCCCCCCATCTCCTCAATGTCTCTGTGTGTCTGCCAGCTGATGTCTCACTCTGCATCTCCAGTGTGTGTGTGTGTGTGTGTGTGTGTGTGTGTGTGTGTGTGTGTGTGTGTGCATGACTTAGTGTCTCTGCATCTTCTCTCCTTCAGGAGTGAATTAAAACTTATTTGATGACATACTCCGGCAGCAGAGATTTATTCGATACTTATGGATGTTTTCCCCCTTCGACTACACTTTTTAATTCAATATTCTTTGGCGAACTCCACATTGACTTGCCTGTTCATTTTGGCTGATCAATGGTAATCCAGACCCGATTGATCGCGATCGTAATCGAAAGGATGACTTTTTCCCCTCTGCTAAATTTAATCACGGGCCCGCAGTCTTCTTCGGGGACTTCTGGAAAATAATCACCTCTGATGGATGGCTGGTTATGTTGATACTGTGCGTTCGGCGTGATGCAATGATAGCTGAGGAAAACATACAATCCTGTGGCCTTTGTGTTTTACAGCTCATAAAAAAAGATAAATTGGGCATACCTGGAAATCACAGCGATAACTAGAAAGTGAAGCAAGAAGCTCTCCTGGTAATATGTGGGGAGGCGTTTTATGAGCAATGGGAATGGGAATGCCTTGCCGTAGGTCTGCTACTGTCCTGCCGTGCTGGGAGGTTTGGTCCAAGTCTGACCTGCCTTTTCATCAAAAAATAAACATTTGCCCCAGGTCTGCTCTGGGTTGGTTGGTTCTATCGCACACGTGAAAATGCCTTCGCAGATATCGCCCAGGCAATTTCTCACTCCACTATCCAGTTATCAATATGCTCTTCATGATGGCCATCATATTTCGCTTTTATGGGCTCAGAAAACACAGAGGTTAGAGGAGAGGCGTGCGTGGCTATATTGCACCATGGTGTAAATTGCACGAAAGATAAAGGCACACCTCTATTTCACAATTCAGTCCAATAATAGGCTTTTCATTTCTGGCATCTGTGTGGAGCAGGAGCAGTGTGGTGTGTTTGTGTGTGTGTGTGTGTGTGTGTGTGTGTGTGTGTGTGCGTGTGTGTGTGTGTTTGTGTGTGTGTGTGTTTGTGTGTGTGTGTGTGTGTGTGTGTGTATGTGTGTGTGTGTGTGTGTGTGTATAAAAAGCACAGGAGCCAAAACAAACTCTTCGTGATCTTTTCTCTGCTGTCTACCAGCATAGCGGCTTCCCGACAATGAACATCACTGACAAATAGCAAAATACCAAGACTCAGTCAGGCTTTAAGCAGAATAACAAAGCCACTTTGGAGTCTATTAGGCCCTTTGTCTTCGGCCACTGAGGCAAACAAAAGCTTCCTCTGTCTAAATGACCTCCCTGCATTCGCCATCCTGCCAAACGTGTGAAACTAATCCTGAATTCATGAGATTAAAGAAGTTTGCCTTGTAATGTTGGCAAAAATAATCTAGTCAGACATTTCATTTCATTTTTCTGTGCGTTGAGATATGCAAATTGTGTGACAGATTTGCATAATCCTTTTCCTGAAAATGAAAAACAGATAATCAAACACCATCACATCCCTTTCATATTCAATAATGTGATTCATAATAATAATCCATTATTTATGCAAAGTCATGTCGCTGGGGGGGCGTCTAATTGCGGGGGGATAAGGAGAGGTGGGAGATGTGAGACCTGTGTTAGGGGGGAGATCATGGAGGTGTCTCTTGATCCCTCTGAGCTGCCACAGGGTCTGGGTCTGGGTCTGCCTCGCACGTCAGATAACCATTTTCTGCCCTCTAACACCTCTCGTGTCGGAGGAGATATGCTGTCGGAAGAGGGCGAGCCGACATGTGAAGCTCCATCTTTTCATCTGAGGAGGAGAAATGAAAGCCTGCGTAAGTTCTGCCAGGAAGACTCCATCACGGAAGCGCACTTCGCATTCGGCCAATCAGCGGCTGCCACCTGCTTTAAAATCACCCCTCCTCCATCCCCACCACCACCAGTTTGGTCCAGTCTACCCGTGCGCCCGGGGGTGTGTGTCTCGGTTCCAGTTACACTCCGCGGCAGGATCCATCAGACCCCTCAACATTAGACCCGGGCTGATGACTGGACCTCCACCAAAGACTATTCTCTACTTGTCAACTATTGTTAAATCTCATATTAAATCCCTTTAAACCTTATGCCTTTCTCTGAGTCTTTCTGGCTGAAATCGTGGCCTTATAGAAAGTTAAACGTGAAGAGTTGCTGTTAGGGCTGTTAAAGGCATGACAGCACTGAAGATGATTTGCCTCATGCATTTGGACGCAGTAGGCATGTGTTGCCTCTCCACAGTGTCTACAACTTAATATCTGTTTTCACTGCCATTTTTACAGCTCTAGACTTTGTGCAGGCCATTTGGAAGTAGTGTTACTGACATTACATTACAAACTGAAAAAAAAAACATCTATTGAGGAAATGCAATTGAAAATCAAGATGTATATGTATATTCATAATACTTTTATTTTATTACTCGTTTTAATATAAAGGTATATTGTTTTATGCTATTCACTTTATATAGTCCTTGTTAAATCTTGTTTGTCAAAATGGCATACAGTATGTCTAAGAAAAAAATGTTGAATGTATGTTTGAACATCTCAGGTGGTGTACTGTAATAAAAACAAAACTATAGTTTTGGCCCACTTACGATAACTTGTGGTTCAGCTATCCACACGCATTTTTATTTCACAACAATCATTATGCCTCACTAATACAGACACCTCAGAGCAAAGCTACACTCACAAACACACACTATGACTAGAAATGACTAGAGCTGTTTGCTGGCTCCCTCTCGCCTGCCGTAGCTGCCTGTTCATAGGGAACATCCTCTTATGAGACTTTTTCCAAAATAACATCATCTTCAAACAAACATTTCACTTTTAATCATTACAGTTTTCTCCTCCGCGGCGTGCTCAGTGCTCGGTGCCGTGGTCCCCCTTTTGAAGCTATTCTTTTGGGGGGCTCCGCTGGGAACGCCTCCCTTGGGGGCTCTCAGCTCACTGCAAAGCCCCTCTTTCAACCCCAGATTTCGGCACGGAAGGAGAAGAAGACAAAAAAAGAAAAAGAAGAAGAAGAAGAAGAAGGAGGAAAAAAAGACTCTCTCTCTCTCTCAGAGGAGAATAGGTGGGATGAGCCTCATGAAACAGCCTAGTTGGGCTCCTACCTGACCAGAATATAAATCCGCACGCCCGCCTGGCGTATTCTAGTCACAGATATGGGGCTTTTATTTCTGTGTTTGCTATCATGAGAGAAAGATTTGATGCACCAATGTAATGACAGACCTAAAGGATTGAAGGAACACAGTATGCGGCCATGATTTTAACATATTTATCAACACTAGAGCTTTTTTATTTGTACTAACCTGTATTTCCTCAAAGCCCTTTAAAAACAACATCAACACCAACACCAACTCCAAGAACAACAACAACAACAACACTACCACCACCGCCAACAATAATGATGACTTCACAGGAGTAGATGCTATACTTGACAATAAAATCAATATCAAGATCTACAGTACATTTCATAGTTTTTCATGGTATCTCAACACAGCCATCTCAGAACAAGTGAAACGTTTGTCTGTGGTGTGTGGAGGTCAAACGTTTGATGAAAAGGGGTTGCATGTCACACAGGAATCACACAGCTAGAATTCAGCTCTTCCGTTTTGCATGCAGTGGATTGCGTGGCAGTGTGTAAACTAGAGCTCACTCTCACCGCATGCTCAGTCAAACACCTCTCATTGGAACACTCTCCTGGTGGCAACATTCACACTCCATACAGCTGCGGAGAGAGAGACTACCTATTTGGCTGGTTACTTAGCAACGACAGTTTGTTTATCTTTAGCTATCAGCGTGTTTGCCTTCCGAGTCCCACCGTTAATGCTGTGCCAGGCCAAAGCTATTCATCCATGTAGCGCCATCACATCACAGCGCCGAAAGACTGTACTCACACTTCCTCTTTCAGCCGATCGCCTCCACAGGTAGGAATTGTTGGATCTGTGCAATGACCAGGAAATCACCGCTCATAATTACGGCTTTTAAGTAAATTAATACACTTCACTGAGCCGGATACATCGTGGAGTTTATCCTTGCCTTCGCAGAGTACATTCATAGCGGCTCACCTCTGAATGAAAAATAGTCAAACATACAGCACATAGGCCAGACGCCCCCCCATCCCTCCCATGCCTCCATTTGCGGGAGGATATCTCCCAGCACAGGTCCTTTTTATTCAATTATACAAACACAGCACATGCAACAGGCAAGGTGTGCGAGCGAGCGAGTGAGGGAGGGGGGCATAACCCCTCCACAGCTCAGTTAAGCTCTTACCCTCAAGGACAGTTTAAGTGGTGACCTAACACACAGCTTCAACTTATGATTTATGGATGGGGAGATATTTCTCTTTGTTCCCCCCGCAGCAGCAGCGAGGCCCGATAACGCAAGTACAATGGGCAGATTAGGACTGTGATTGGACCCCCCCATGAAAGGGTGTGTGTGTGTGTGTGTGTGTGTGTGTGTGTGTGTGTGTGTGTGGGTGGGGGGGTGTGGTGGTGGTGGTGGAGGAGGGATAGTGGGGATGGATCTGCCGAAATGGTCTAGCTGTGTCTGGTAATGCTGCTTTCTGCTGTAACAACAGGCCCTTGATAATGCCATTGCTCCTGGTTAATGACCAGGAAAGATAAGAGAAATGAGTTTCTGTAAGCCCGTTGCAGGCTTAACCTCGGCCTCTTTTTTATTCCATATCGGGCCCTGGCTGGCAAACATCCCCCACCGGCCCACCAGGTGCTGCCTGGATGCTCCAGCATGGCTGCTATGGCTACAGGGCTACGCTATGCTATGTCGACATGATGACATGACGATGCAGCACACCTGCATCCCCCAATGCTGCCTGGACAATACAGTGCAATATGCTCCGGCTACAGGGCTACACTATAGTACGCTATGACGACATGACGATGCAGCACACCTGCGTGCTGTGTCTAGGTGCTGCCTGGACGCTCCAGCGCAATGTGCTCAGGCTACAGGGCTACGCTATGTCGACATGACAACATGACGACATGACGATACAGCACACCTGCATTCCCCACTGCCCGCCAGGTGCTTCCTGGACGATACAGCACGGCTGCTATGGCTACAGGGCTACGCTATGCTATATCGACATGTCGGCATGACGATGCAGCACACCTGCATCCCCCACCGCCGGCCAGGTGCTGCCTAGATGATACAGTGCAATATGCTCCGGCTACATTGCTACGCTAGACTACGCTATGTTGACATGACGACGCAGCACACCTGCATCCCTCTCCTCCCCACCAGGTGCTGCCTGCATGCTCCAATGCAATATGCTCTGGCTACAGGGCTACGCTATGATGACATGACGATGCAGCACACCTGCATCCCCCACCGCCCGGTCAGGTGCTGCCTGGACGCTCCAGCACAGCTGCTATGGCTACAGGGCTATGCTATGCTATATCGGCATGACGACGCAGCACACCTGCACCCCCCCCCCCCCCACCAGGTGCTTCCTGGATGATACAGCACGAACTACTCCGGCTACAGGGCTACGCTACGTCGGCATGGCCACACACCTGCATCCCCCACCGCCCCGCCTGGACGATACAGCACAAACTACTCCGGCTACAGGGCTACGCTATGTTACACTATGTCGTCATGACGCAGCACACCTGCTTCCCAACTGAACTGTGTGCTGTGTTTCCCCCTGAAACATACTGTAACATTTAGCTGTTTCAACTGTGCGCACAAATTATGTATTTCTCTCACGTTATATATTATACTTATTTCCAGATCGTACACTATCTGCTGGAATAGAAACAGCAGTTATAGTCCAAGTCCCTGCTGGACAGAATTTTTTTAGGTTTTATAAAAATACACTTAAATGTTTTCATTTCATGTGTGACAGACACTGTGTCACTCTGACTGAAACTTTGGCTCCAGGGCGTCTACAATAGCATGTCTGTGATGTTTGAGCAATCTTGCTCCCACATGTGACATATAAACACACCCGTCTCACTGCACATCTGAATTATTCTGGTAAATGCGGATGTGAGAAAACAAAATAATCCCATTTCAGATAATCCCTGTGCTGAAAGTGCTGTGACAAAAAAAAAAAAAAACTGCTGCAGTTCCCCAGCAGCACTATTTGCGAGCTAACTAAAGTCGACATCTGATTATCTTTCAACAGCATGCAGTGTCATTTCCCCCAGTAAACATCATTTTGGTCTTATAACTCTCAAAGCTAGTTCATGCCACAGGGAGTAAATATGGCCACCCAAATTGGATATGACAAAGCTACATTATAATCCATCACTGCGTATTAGACGTTTCACATTTTAGGAATTAGCCGCTAATAAGGCAACAATGAAGCTTTCAAGGAGATGGATGATCTGAGAAAAGCAGTGGAGAAAATAGCCATATTGAAGTTACGGGCATCAAATGTGATAATGCAGAGTGCATTTATGAATTGTGCATTGTACAATATATCACTAGAAGTTTGAGAAAATTGTTTTCCTCCCACACTCGGCGAGTGTATGTGCAAGTACAGCGACACAGCAAAACGCCCCGGGGACATCAGGTGAGAAACATTCCAGGGCTTCATCAAAGTGTGATAATGGACCTGTCTTCATGCTGGAAATTTATGTTTCAAAAGGCCTCAAATATCCGCACGGCTAATAAAGTCAAAGCTGGAGTTGGGAAACTTAACTTCCTCGCAGGAAGTTATGAGGGTGTTTTTTCTGTGTGTGTGTGTGTGTGTCCCTTGGAAATTTCTACACTTGCAAAAAGGTTTGAAGTGAAGAGAGGGCCACTCATTCTACTCTGCAAACTTGTCTTCTGTTTAGAAAGGGTGGTCACATATACAAGAACATGCAAGTCATCATCATAATGCAGAGCAAAGATTTTAGAATGCTGCGCTCCACTCTAGAATCTTTGATGCAGACCCTTGAGACTAACACCACCATCTCAGTGGAGAGCTTCATACCTCGAGTCAAGAAATTAGAGGACTAACATCAAAGAAGCGAAGATGAAATAAGGCATTTGTAATCTGTGATGGCCACACTATTTAGAGCATGTTTCACAGA
This sequence comes from Setipinna tenuifilis, assembly GCA_030347295.1. Taxonomy (NCBI): domain Eukaryota; kingdom Metazoa; phylum Chordata; class Actinopteri; order Clupeiformes; family Engraulidae; genus Setipinna; species Setipinna tenuifilis. Next base: position 3,505,169 of record CM059280.1, on the reverse strand, counting down.
GAGAGGTGACGCAGAATCCTTATTTTATGTCTTATTATTGTTCTCATTTCATCTCACATTGATCTACCTCCTCCAAAAGCCGTGTGTGATTGACTGATTAAGGGGAGGATTTGGCTGACACAAAACAGCCGAATGCCGGCATAATCTACGGCACACAGAGCCAGATCCGTCAGAAAACCAGGATTTACAGAACCAATTTTTGTGGCATACATGAGTCGCTCTCCTAAAACCGTTTCGAGCAGACACACAAAGGTCATTTGGGGCTCCTGGGCTTAAAACTCTGTATCCAGGCGGCGAGCACAAATCTGCAGACATTCTTTCGGCTCAGCCTACACGTTTGGGGAATTCCTGTTGATGGAAGATCTTGACGATTTATTCCAGACAGCTGCATCGCTGACAGGTTATCATTAGCAGAAAATCCTTGGGTAATATTTAGTTCCCAAAAGACCGGGACAGATTGTGGAGTTTCTCAAAATTACATGATATAATTAAAGTTTACCTGCTCATAAATAGGAGCATGTGTGTGTGTGTGTGTTTGTGTGGCAGGACAGGGAGCCATCGGAAATTTGTTCATGTCAAAACAAATTGCAACTATTTTCTGATATCTCTACTGATGTGTGTCTACACCGTTGCAGACCACACTGTTCATTTCGATACAAAGAATTTGTATGACATTGTTAGTTGGCCACATTTACAACTGTGTATTTGCTTTTTTCTGAAGTGTCAGATATAATAATAATACTTCACCTGTTAATGATACTTTTTCTTAATAGCACTTATACAGGCCTTAAATAACAGCAGGGAACAGCAAAAATCTTCATGAAGACGTTTTTCAGGGCGAGTTTGTGGTCAATTTTGCGATTACATTTGGGTAATGTGTTTTACATTACATTGCATTTGGCAGACGCTTTTATCCAAAGCGACTTACAAAAAGGAGATTGTTGATTATTCTGTGACGCTAAGACTAAATGTAATATTATTTTGTGGCATCTTGTTGCAGCTATGCAAATGCATGACTTTTGACATGGTTAAATTAGTTCCAATTTGTTTTTCTTACCACAGATTTATTTTTTATCCTAGCTGCTTAGAGAATACTAATCTAATAAGACTAATTAATACTAAGCTCATTCCTGGGAACAGATTATGATTATATATCTGAGATAAAACAATAGAGCTGTTGTAAGCAGAAATCAGTTACTGTGACTTGACCAAGTGTCTGATGGTTTGTCAGAGTGTCACTTCATAGGGAAACTATTATTAGCACTGAAAACTAACTTCATTACCACTGGTGCACACAGCTCTCGGTGACAAGAAATACATTCCAATTAAGTTTTAAATTAATTGCACTAACGAGAACTCGTTAAGCTTGAAAGATGCTCATCTCCAATGTTCAGGTATAGTTAGATGACTCTCCCTTATGCTTTGCCATTGTGTTATTAAACTTCACACCAGAACTGATCTCTGAACTGAACCAGAACTCTATTTCACAGAAACCACTTTTCTTGCTAGGAAATGCCATATTGCAATTTCACCCATTTTTCACACTTTTGCTGTCATGCGATGTGCTGTCATTATGTAGCCTACGACTGTCCCTTTTCTGGCATTAAAGAAAAAAACACAATTCTTTGACATGGTAGTGCATGCTTGTTTCAGTTTAATTATTCTTAGGCTTGGACTTTATATTTTATGTTTTGATAAATGTGTTAATGTTATTTAGAACACTCCTGAGCCAAATGCTATGAACAGAGAAAATAAGAAACCAGTGCTCCCATTTAAAACATTAACACAAATACAAACCTGACTAAGACCACTTAGATATGGTAGTTTTGTTGATGTTTTTAAAACTGAGTCCCTGCCAAGTGACATACTCGATGATAACTCAGAAAAAAGATGACAAAACGCCACACTGCATTCTTCCTCTGGAAAACAGATCCGTTCCTTTAAGACCAGAACTGAGAGACCAAGAAGGAGCTTCTCCCCCAAAGCCATGCGGTTTATGAATACATACACTAACTTCCTCAAGTCAATGGCTTATAAGCATTTATTTATTCATTTTTATTTTAACTATTATTAGAGATTATTTTTTGCACAGAAGAGAGTATTAGTCGTAATCCCCATTTCCCTGGTCCTTTTACCTGAACACATATGCAAATATGTGACAAATAACATTTCTTCATTCTTGATTGCTGTTCCTGCATGGCATTGGGGTAGTCAAGCACACACACACACACTTATGTCATTGGGGTAGTCAAACACACACACACACGTATGGCATTGGGGTAGTCAAACACACACACACACACTTATGGTATTGGGGTTACCAAACACACACACACACACTTATGGCATTGGGGTTATTAAACACACACACTTACATATGTCCCCTCCTCCCACACATCAGTTGCCTTCCTCACCAGTGGCAAAGGTAGTGCTCACATCATGAAATAACAAAACATCAACACACTGACTGTCAGATTAAGTATCTACAAAGCCATAATTATGATGCCCCCTTTTAAACAATCACAAATAAATAATGTAAAATGCACTCCACAAAACATCCCTGCAGGTCTTGTTCAGACCCATCGAGTCTCTATGTAATGATTACCCACAGTGTTCAGGCTAAGTCACATTTAGGCCTGAGTCAGACTGCATGGGCCCAGCAGGGGCCTTTAAGCATGGACACAGAAGAGCAGGCAAGCACTGCACGTGGACAGAAGCACCAGGGAAGTCACCCCAGACTCAAGTCATTAACACCCTGACTCCAGTCATTTACTAACAATGCCATTAGGACATTGACTGTGAAGGGCAACACTGAGGATATTTAACATGGGACATTTAGCACCGCGCTACTCCACCTCAATTAGGTTCCTACATCCTAACTTAAGCATGGTCTCATTACAATACATTTAGATTCACACACACACACACACACACACACACACACACACACACACACACACACACACAGTCAAGTGAACTCACTGACCCACCCCATTTGTTACAATACGTCCAACAAACAGAGCTCAGACTACCTAGCATGTACCGTTGACTAGAAACTGAACAAACACCGCAGTTTTTAACAATAGCCTTTATGGAATCCACTGTAAGGTTCTAAACCAGTGTGCCATGAAAATAGTACTGAATTGGTATTCTTCTGGGCTGAGGTTACATACTCACCATTGAGGTTACATACTCACCATTCTCTTCTGGCCTGTAGTAATCGTCTACAAGTAGGACTTAAGATGTGCACATAGTCTTCTCCAAGCAGTAAAAAAAAAAAAATTAAATAGGGCGCTCACATCCATGCAAAACAGAGGAAATCCAAGACATAAAGGGGAGGTTGGCACTCTTCAGCTCCCTGAATATTTATTTTTAACGCCACTTGGTTGAGGAACATGAATAAAAGTAAATATTCAGGCAGCTGAGGTGTGCCCACCTCCCCTTTATGTCTTCTCCAGGTAGCTGAAGTGTACACACCTCTCCTTTAAATTATATCTTCTCCAGGTAGACCTGCATTGTTATTGTATGTCTTCTGCAGGTAGACCCGCATTGATATAGTGTGTCTTCTCCAGGTAGACCTGCATTGTTATTGTATGTCTTCTCCAGGTAGACCCGCATTGTTATTTTATGTCTTCTCCAGGTAGACCCGCATTGTTATTGTACCACACACAGCCTGTCATTCAGCACCCTGCTACTATATTAACTCTGATGTGCCACTTCACTCCACCACTGTATCAGTTTAGCATTGAATTCGCCCATGTGGCATTTCAAAAAACAACAACTGGCATTTATTATTTTTTTGTACTTCAATTTCCAATATGTGTCAGGTGTTGTCTCAGTGTTGTTGTGTATGTTTAAATTGAGAGGGAAGCAACAGGGTAGTCATCGCATAGTGTCATAAGACCAACCATAAGTAGCTCGAATGAAATGGAAAAAAAAACACATCCAGTACCATGGCGGAGAAAATAGAGATGACAAGGGAGACAGGAAGATGGAGGATAATAACAACAGAGCCAAAAGAAATCCTTGAGGACTGCCTCTCCCTCTCCGCTCTTTCACTCTCTCGGTCTTTCTTTCTTTCTCTCTTTCGATCTCAGTTGAAAAGCTTTGTGGACTTCCTGTTATATCAATGTCAGGAGAACCACCCCGGCATCTTTGAAGAGGAACTTCAGTCGGCTTCTGTCAGATGTGCCTAACATAATTGTCACCGAATGACGAGGGGCTTTAAGATACACTTCCTCTTTGCCATGCCCTCAGAGGATGGTCTCTTAGCTGACTTTAGTCTCCATTTTAAAGGACATCATCTGCATTGAACCTGACTGAAAGAGAGCCATTTACCTGAATTAAACTTTAATCACTTGTGACGCTCTGAAAGGGGTCTGTGCAGCCAGTGTCCAATATGACACTTCTACTCACGGTGAGGGTTAGGGGGAGAGAGAGAGAGTGGAGGAGAGGAATGGGGGGATATATGTGAGGGTTAGGGGGAGAGAAAGAGACTGGGGAGAGGAGTGGGGGATATACTATGTGAGGGTGAGAGGGAGAGAAAGAGAGTGTAGAGGGGGATATATGTGAGGGTTAGGGGGAGAGAAAGAGACTGGGGAGAGGAGTGGGGGGATATATGGGAGGGTAAGAGGAAGAGAAAGAGACTGGGGAGAGGAGGGGGGATATATGTGAGAGTAAGAGAGAGAGAAAGAGACTGGGGAGAGGAGTGGGGGATATATGTCAGGGTAAGAGGAAGAGAAAGAGACTGGGGAGAGTGGTGGGGGATATATAGTATGTGAGGGTAAGAGGGAGAGAAATAGAGTGGAGGAGAGGAGTGGGGGGATATATGGGAGAGTAAGAGGAAGAGAAAGAGACTGGGGAGAGGAGTGGGGATATATGTGAGGGTTAGGGGGAGAGAAATAGAGTGGAGGAGAGGAGTGGGGGATATATGGGAGAGTAAGAGGAAGAGAAAGAGACTGGGGAGAGGAGTGGGGGATATATGGGAGAGTAAGAGAGAGAGTGTAGTGGGGGATATACAGTATGTGAGGGTAAGAGGGAGAGAAAGAGTGTGGAGGAGAGGAGTGGGTGGATATATGGGAGAGTAAGAGAGAGAGAAAGAGTGTGGAGGAGAGGAGTGGGGGATATATATGGATGAGGAGCCGAGGAGAAAGAGACTGAAGGAGAGGAGTGTAGTGTAGGATATGTGAGGGTAAGGGGGAAAGAAAGAGACTGAAGGAGAGGAGTGTAGTGGGGGATATATATCGATGAGGAGCCGGGGATATGTCAGGTTAGAGGGAGAGAGAGAGAAGAGACTGGAGGAGAGGAATGGGGGATGTATGTGAGGGTAAGAGGGAGAGAGACTGAAGGAGAAGAGTGTAGTGGGGATATATATGAGGCTAAAAGGAGAGGGAGAGACTGAAGGAGAGGAGTAGAGGGGGGTATATATCGATGAGGAGCCGGGGAGGCCAGGTGCTCAGGGGAATGAAAGAGGAAAGGGGAAGGCTCTCAGGCTCTCAGGCCAGTGAAAGAGGCTGGCACAGAAGAACAGAGAGCCAGAGAAAGACAACGAAACAAGCGAATGACAGAGAGAAGAGAAGAAGAGAGAAGAGGAAGAGAGAGAGGGGATAAAATGGTAAAAAAAAAGAGAAAGAAAGAGAGAAAGGGAGGGGAGGAGATGGAGGAGGGCTTTCCCATCACAACTCGAAATTGAATTTGAAAGTGTCTGGCGCCGGGTGAGGCGAGAGGCTGTGCACCCAGAGTGCCTCCTCCCTCCTGTGTGTGTGTTTGAGTGTGTGTGTGTGTGTGTGTGTGTGTGTGCATGTGTGTGTGTGTGTGTATGTGTGTGCATGTATGTGTGTGTGTGTGTGTGTATATCGTGTGTGTGTGTGTGTCTGATTGTGTGTGTGTGTGTGTGCGTGAGTGTGTGTGTGTGTGTGTGTGTGTGTATGTGTGTGTGAGTGTGTGTGCGCGTGTTTGTGTACGCCTCGGTGAAAGAGAGCCCATTAGCATGTGGGGCCGGGGGAATGGGAACATATTAGGCCAGTCCCCAGGGGAGCGTGTGTGTGGATCATGGGGCTGGGGAGGGTGTGTGTGTGGGGGGGAGCGGTGTGTGTGGATCATGGGGCTGGCGAGGGTGTGTGTGGGGGGGGGGGAGCGGTGTGTGTGTGTGTGGATCATGGGGCTGGGGAGCAGCATGGCCAGGCAATAATGACGGGGAGGAGGGTGTGTGTGTGTGTGTGTGTGTGTGTGTGTGTGTGTGTGTGTGGGGCTCGGCAAAGCCAGCTTTACGCTTTATACGCAGCCTTTGCCTCGGCTTCGTTAGTTTCCAAGCAGTGCCTCCCAATCACACACACACTGCTTACTTCTCTGACCCTGTGTGTGTGTGTGTGTGTGTGTGCAGGGATGAATACAGATGCATGCTGTGGTGTACTCAATATGCCAAGGACACAGCTTTGATCGTCTACGGTTTGTGTAACAGATGTCCGCTTGAATAGAATGCCTTTTCTTGGCACTATACACCTGTACAATGAGATTGAATGCAACTCCTTCTCCAGGGCAAATGGTTCTAGGCCTAGCACAGTTTGGTGTATAATGTCAGTAACCCTCCCTCCTGACACCTCAAAAGCATACGCTACTGACTGAGCTCATTGCCCAGCTTTTAGCTTACTTGGTAGCGAGTCTGTCTCCCAAACCGGCGTTGCTGTGAGGTTGTGGGTTCGAGAGTGGGTCTGGACTGCACAGGAAGACCTTGGTCACATTCGCATGACACGTTGCGAGTCACAGACATCACATATACTCCTTCTTAGCATTAGCTTTGCTACTATGTGTAAGGTTTGGTCACTAACTTGACAGGAAGTTGGTCCATGAAACTGCAGTATGTTCTGTGGGGTTAAGTTAAAAAATGTCTGTAAAAATGTCACTTTCTTGAACAAATGACTGACTGAGCAAAACTTCCCTTTTTTAAACTCGGCTTGCGCCTAAATAAGGCAACAATACACTTTAGTAAATTACTCTGCATCTGTGTTTCCACGGGCCAAGAGATCATCAGTCAGAGACTTGTACCAGCACACTTCAGTTAATTACACATGCAAAGCCAAAGACACTCATTTGGATGCATTCATTCTGTCTTGCTCATCACATTACCTCCGTACATCTAAAAATACATCAGCTGCTGTCATTTGCTGAGGACGTTGCTTTGCTTGTTTTATCATGTCTTGTCTTGTGCAATAACTTCTTTATCGTAAAGGCAGTTTGACCACCAGTGCAGCAGTCTTCCTGGTGTGACATCCTTTCGTATCATGATCGTGCCCGAGTGGTGTGTTGATTTGGCTCAGTATTGATTTATTTACAGTTAACCTGAAATAGTGTGGACCGGTTGGCCTGGTCTGCCTATGAAACGCATCACGTATCACTGTCATGCAGGGAAACAGCCAGGGGCTAAAGAAGTAAAAAGCAGAAGAGAGGGAAAAAAAGGAGGAAATAAACTGAGAAATTGAGTGCAGACAGGTATCAAAAGTCAAAGTGAATAAGAGATAACTAAACAGAGGATGGCAGATGGGGAAAGAGAGAGAGAGAGAGATGGGGAGAGACAGAGGGAGGGAGAGAGATGTCTGTCTCTGTCAGTCGCAGACGTTTCCCAAACTCTCTGCTTAGTACACTTTTATCTCTGAAAAACTGCACAACTTTAAAGGAAGAAGAGTGAGTGAGTGAGTGAATGAATGAATGAATGAATGAATGAATGAATGAATGAACGGAGGAATGAATATCATCAGAAAATGTCCTTCAAGAATGTAGATGGTTTTTTTTTCTCTCCTCCTCAATTTATTGATTTCATAGGGGTCGATTGTACACATATCTAAAAGTTTCCTGCTCTGCACTCTTTTGAATATTTTGTCATGTCATTAGTCACTCAGGATGTGTCAAAGTAATGGACTGCTCCCAATTTATAGGGGGGAGGCTTTTTCACAAAGCTCAGGAGAATTCCTTCCTTGATTGATGGTAGATCACTCC
>CM059280.1:3487177-3492177 GCA_030347295.1 Setipinna tenuifilis | reverse complement strand
GTCCAAGGGCCTCCTTTGCTACAGGAGAAGGATGGGCTGTTTGTTTGGGGCCTAAGATGTGTTTATTTGAGTCAGGCATGTCCAAGGGCCTCCTCCTCTGCTACAGGAGAAGGATGGACTGTTTGTTTTGGTCGTGCGAGCAAAGTCAAAGTCCTCGGTTAAAAAAAAGCGACGTGGGGTCTTTGGCAGCTGACCTTTGTTTTGAAACATGTGGAGCGCTTTCCCGCTTACCCGCGGCCGGCGTTCCGATGGGACGCGACACTCGCCTACAGCGCTCTTCCAGCACTTGTGCATCATTCCGAACAGGCCGGAATTCCTCTGGAGACGGAGCGACTGCGGGGACATGGGAAAGGGAAAAATAGAATGCAAACACACCAAAGAGAGTGTGTCCTTGAAACACAAGTTGGAGTTGGCTCGGCCGGCTGTGTGTGTGTGATGTATGTGTGTGTGTGTGTGTGTGTGTGCGAGGTGGGAGGGGGCTCGGCCGGCTGTGATTGAGTTTCATTCGCAGGCAATGTTTTTGGCCCCTTGCCTCCACTTACAGCTATGGCATGCCCCCCTCACACACACACACACATCTACGGACTCGCTGCTCCCACACACACACACACACACACACATACATATACACACACACACCACACCCACAACTATGGACTCGCTGCTCCAACACACACACACACACATATACTACACACACAACTACGGACTCGCTGCTCCCACACACACACACACATATACACCACACTCACAGCTATGGACTCGCTGCTCCAACACACACACACACACATACACCACACACACAACTACGGACTTGCTGCTCCCACACACACACACACACACACACACACACACACACACACACACACACACACACACACACACCACACCTACAGCTATGGCTGCACCCACCCCCTATGGCTTGAGAAGGTGTATATGTAATGGTGCATATGAGCAATGTGAACAGTACACATGAATAACACACAGTAAATAAAGGGTGCAATTAAACAACTTAACTCATGCTAGCATGGCCAGCGTCCCCCTGCTTTAAACAATAACGGCCCTTCTTGAAATATGTAGGTAAGTTTTAATTAGTGCCGAACGGTGCAGTATAGCTCTAAGCTCCAAACCCAATACATACCACAGCCACAGCCACAGCCACCACAGGTTCAAAGCGTTAATGGCTCTCTAATTAAAAGTGATCTATCATTCAGAAAACAAAAATTACTGCGCAGGACACTCTTAGCTGCTAGGCATGAAGCGATTAACCCTGCTGAGGTAGACGGTTGTAAGGGTGTAATTAATGCATCTGTTGCGAGTGTGGCCTGTGATTCTGGAGTACCTGCCCTGGTTTTAGTGGTTTCTGTGCTTTGTCTGGAGGGCAGCCATTTTTGTTTTACATGTTAATGTTGATCCCCCTTACCTCCTCCCGCCTCCCCCCTCCAGTCTCTTCAGCGTGAGCGCTGAACCCCTTATTAGCAACATTCAGCGCTAATCTCCACGGTTACGGTTCAGCGGCCATTTCAGCTGTGCGGCTCTCTCCTTTTCTCCTGTAATCACTCTACCGCACTCTTCACACCAAACAACCGACACACACACACACACACACACACTTCACACCAAACAACCCACCAAGCTCATAATTATCTTATTTGTCAGTAAATGTCCTACCTCACAAGACGAGTGTGTGTGTGGTGTGTGTGTGTGTGTGTGTGCGTGTGTGTGTGTGTGTGTGTGTGTATGTATGTGCGTGTGGTGTGTGTGTATGTGTGTGTGTGTGTGTGTGTGTGTGTGTGGGGGGGGGGGGGGGGGTTGAGGACATGGCAGTCCAAGTACCCTCTCAGACTCATTAGAATACGTTCGCTCCCCCCCGCACACACACACACACACACACACACACATACACACCACACACAAACACACACACACAACAAGAAGGAGAGAAGAGAAAGGACCATAAAGTCCAATTTGTCCTTGAGCGAGCGTGTGTGTGAGGGAGGCCCATGTACCCGTGTACCCTGCTTTAGTGTCGGCATCCCTATTAGCATCGGCTGCCTGTGTGTGTGTGTGTGTGTGTGTGTGTGTGTGTGTGGCTGCTCCAGCTTCAGCTCTGGCGGCCTGCATGCATTATTCATGTCGTTTGGAGCAGCCTATTTGCGGATGGCTTGTCAAAGGAACTAACTAAGACAGGTCAGCGATGGCGCGCTGTGATCCTGCTAGCTGGCCACTGATTATGTGGACAAGACTTGTGTTTTTGTCTGGATAACATCACAGTTGAGGTGATGTTTTTTGCAGCATCACTGTCCAGTGGTGGTGACATTTTGCAGCATCAGTGTCACCACATGTTTCTCTATTGCCTGGGGAAGAGGAAGGTGGACATAGGGACAATGATCATATACTTTCCAGTGCCATGTTGGGAGGAATTCTTTGATTGGGTTGAGAAATGTTGAATATGGAGACAGGTTGACAACGGAAAAAATTGTGTTCACTAAAGCAGTTATTGTTTGCACTTACTAGGACAGACTCGGAAGCACTGATGAAGTGTGGCATTTTGATTGGTTGTGTTTGAAATAGGAAATCAAGTTCCTGTTAGATTTCTGTGTGTAAGGTAAAGTTTCTCATGTCTGTGTGTGTACGCACTGTGTGTGTGAGTTTGTGGATAGTGTGTGTGTGCACTATGCTGTCTTTGCCATACTATGTTTTACTGTAACACTTGCATGTATCACCAATTGCTCCCGGTGAAACGTTGTCTTGTCGCACTGTGTATATGTGTGTGTGTGTGTGTGTGTGTGTGTGTGTGTGCTGAAATGTTGTCTCGTCTCACTATGTACTGTGTGTATGGCTGAAACAACAAGAAAAACTTACTTGACGTGACTTGCTTGACACACACGCACGCGCATGCGCACACACCACACACACACAGACACACACACTCATTTGCATACATGTTTGTTTCTTGGTTGCTGTAACACCATATGTAGTGTGTGGTGTACTTTTTTGTTTGTTTTTTTCTTATGTACAATACTGTATTCACAACAGCAACCAATTTATTCAGAACATTACAGTAAATACTTTTGGTTCCAACATTGCTTGTGTTGATTTCTATTTGCATACTGCTATATTTTCCCTCTTTTATAACAATACAGTATATCAAAACATAAACATCCATAAAAACAAGAGGTTTAGGTTTAGACCAACAGTGTGTAAATGACATACACTGGTATGTAATGCTATTGGAAATGTGTTTATAATATGAGAAAAATGCTTGCTTTTGAGATGTTTTTATATATTTGAATATTTTGAATACTGTATTTTATTTTGCAGGAGATAGGACACTTTTTTCATTTTGAGTGAGCAATAGTTATATTTGTGTGTTGTCAAAGAGTTTTGAGAAAAGCACATAGAGCTTTGAAAATGTGTGTAAACAGTTGAAAAAAACTGTGAAAGACCAGTTGGGAATGTTATCCTCTAGCCATATGTTCATGATGACTGAGACTGCCATGATCAATACATTACATTTTACCAAGAAATCATTAATGAAGCTTCCTACTTTCCATGTAAGACTTACATTTAAAATCTTAACCTTCATGTTTTAAAGTTTCTTCTCCCTCAGATGTTCTTTCCCCATTTTCTGTTTACATTAGCCAGTAATAAAGCAAGTACAAAGCAGAGCTTAAATGTGTGTGTTTCAGGACAGAGAGAGCCTGAGCCACGGGGAAGAGGAACAGGTGTGTGGGACTGATGCCGTGGCAAAACACACACACACACACACACACACACACACACACACACACACACACACACACACACACACACACACATACACACGTGGCACAACTCTAAATCCCATCTGCCTCCTCTCCTCTCTGTTTCTCGGGCAAGATCAGCAATGCAGCATGCCTCGACTGCACAATGGCAGCGAAATAACTCGGGGAAGACTGTGTTTGTGTGTGTGTGTGTGTGTGACTGAGGCATCGGCATCAGTGGAAATTAAAATAGGTGCATTCCCACAAAGCCCCCAATCCCACATAATCTCTGTTTTTGGACACCGCCACCATCCAGCCCCAGTCAGGGTCCAATGGTGTATGCGGCCATTCAAGTTCGAGACAGCAGCCCCCCTACCCCCAACACACACACACACACACACACACACACACACACACACACAAACATGCACACCCACACACACAAAAACACACACACACACATACACACACACACACACACACACACACACACACACACACACCCTAACACACACACACACACACACACACACACACACACACACACACCCTATGAGCTGTTGCGGGAGCAGGCAAGAAATAAAACCTCCAGCTAGAACATGGATTTATTACTTCTAACATCATTTGCATAATTGTATGCATGTCATGCTGAGAGAATACACAGTGTCTGCATGGGTGATCAGGCCTTATCTTAAGAAACTGCGCCGTAAAGATAAGAAAGAAAGAAGGAGAGAGGAGAGGAGAGGAGAGGAAAGGAGAGGAAAAAAAAACAGACTGAAGAGAAATCTTAGCTCCTGCTGTATGTATCGCATTATTAGCAGCTAATGCAGTTTAAGCCATTACAGAAGCAGCTCGGGGCCCCATTGTGGCAGCATTGTTATGGAAACATTACCTGAGGATTTGGGGAGGCTTACAGACTAGTGAGCACACGTCTGCTCTTGCTAGTCGCTCGCTGGGTTATTAGCTTTTTTTCCTTCCTATTGAATTATTTAGCTGTTTCATTTCTCTCTTTTGTGATTGGCTGCATTGGGCTGGCATCCCCTCACTCTTGGATCCGTCTGTAAGACGCTTGACTGGGATGGGGCAGTCGCTCACGCTGTGCCTTCTGAAGGGATGAGGGTGTTTTTTTCTCTCCCTGCGTCTGGCGTTTGGGTCTGGGTCTGGGTCTGGGCGCGGGTGGGCTGGGCAGGGCAGGGGACCTCCGCTGGCCTGCTCCGACTGAGATACCTCCACAAAGCTTTGCCGGCCCTTTTA
>CM059280.1:3479677-3482177 GCA_030347295.1 Setipinna tenuifilis | reverse complement strand
GGGACAGCCTTTAAAATGTGTAACAGTTTAATATGGAATACAGTCTTGCAGTTCGTTCGGTTTGGGTAGGGAGACAGACAGCGCCTGTGTGTGGCCATCGCGCGCTCACTTGTATCGCTTGCTCCCGTTGTTTTATACTCCATATGTTCTTTTAAAAAGAAAACAAAACAAACAATAAGACATGCCGCCCCCCCTCAAAACAGTAGTGATAAGCATAGTTCTTTCAACTGTGGCTTCCCCACAAAATTCCCCCACGCCACGCCACTGACTAAAACCCCGTGCCAGGTTCATGCACACAGTTCAACCCCTGTTCGGCCACTGACCTAACAGCAAGGCTACAGGTGCGTCTTCGTGACTATTACATCTCCGAACGTTGCACTATATGGTAACCTCCAGAAACATAGCGCCTCTGTTATGTGGTTCTCGCCGTATTCTCGAGATCAACCCCGACATAGACCGCAGTAGGCTAATAAGAAATGATCCCTGCATACCACACTTGTATCTGTACTAACACTGGATATTTTCCATGCATTCATCGACGTATCCGTCTACGTATTTATTCCTAGATGTACAGCTTTCAATATTACACCGGACATATTTATTTCACTTCAGGCTCAAGTTCGTCACAAGTGCTCCAATGTGTTTATCTCATGTAAGATTCTCCTCAGTGAAAGACCTCACCAGAGGTCTTAACCAATAATCTGTCAATCAACAATCATGGTCAACATTTTCCTAAGCGCAGGACATCACATGTTTAATTAACTTTTTCTAGGGGACGGACATTACACAGTCCAGCCAGTCTTGAATCATTGCTGTACGTTCGTCAGTGTGTCATAGTTACGACTCTGCATTCGGCCTCATAACCTCTATTGCATTTAATGTATTATTTCTGACTCTCGTGGCCTTAAAGTCTCTTCCCTCCGGAGACTGCTGGCAGGCATTCTGTTTCACGCTAGGCTGCAGGATCCTGACGTTCCCAGTCTCTTTTCTAACCCCCCGTCCGCTTACACCGGCCATTGCTTTCGCATCGGCGCCGCTACTGCGGCAGCCGAATGCGGAATCCCCTCTTCGTCGATCCAGCGGCTGGGGACATGGACGTCGTCAGCATTCGAAACGTACATCAGACCCGACGATCACGTCGTCCGAGACGCACAAATGGCACTGTCTAGAACGTAAGGTAAGCTCAATTCTGGTGGTGGTCGTCGTCACTAATTCGCATGTCGTACCGTCATTCAAATGTGTTAACTAAATAATTAACTAAATACATAAATAACCAAACGGTCCATGCTGATACCGGAGGCATGTGTGGTCAATGCCGATAACGGAAGCATTCTGGGTTCATGCTGACACCGGAGGCATGCGTGGTCACTGCTGCTGCCGGCAGCGTTCTAGGTCCATGCCGATACTGGAGGCATGCGTGGTCACGGCTGACAACGGAAGCATTTCGGGTCCATGCCGATACCGGAGGCATGCGTGGTCACTGCTGATAAACGGAAGCGTTCTAGGTCCATGCCGATACTGGAGGCATGCGTGGTCACGGCTGACAACGGAAGCATTTCGGGTCCATGCCGATACCGGAGGCATGCGTGGTCACTGCTGATAAACGGAAGCAGTTCGGGCCCATGCTGACACCGGAGGCACGCGTCGTCACTGCTGATAACGGAAGCACTTCGGTCCATGCCGATACCGGAGGCATGTGTGGTCACTGCTGATAACGGAAGCAGTTCGGGCCCATGCCGACACCGGAGGCACGCGTCGTCACTGCTGATAACAGAAGCAGTTCGGGCCCATGCCGACACCGGAGGCATGCGTGGTCACTGCTGACAACGGAAGCAGTTCGGGCCCATGCCGACACCGGAGGCACGCGCGGTCACTGCTGTTAACGGAAGCACTTCGGTCCATGCCGATACCGGAGGCATGCGTGGTCACTGCTGATAACGGAAGCAGTTCGGGCCCATGCCGACACCGGAGGCATGCGTGGTCACTGCTGATAACGGAAGCAGTTCGGACCCACGCCGACACCAGAGGCATGCGTGGTCACTGCTGATAACGGAAGCAGTTCGGACCCATGCCGACACCGGAGGCATGCCTGGTCACTGCTGATAACGGAAGCAGTTCGGACCCATGCCGACACCAGAGGCATGCCCGGCCACTGCTGATAAACGGAAGCAGTTCGGGCCCATGCCGACACCGGAGGCACGCCTGGTCACTGCTGATAACGGAAGCAGTTCGGGCCCACGCCGATACCGGAGGCATGCATGGTTATTTCTTGTCCTTTATGTTTAGGTCTTAAAGTGTTAGTTTTGTTTTTATTGTTACTGGTTTCTGCTCACTCTGTGTTTCTCTACACCCCCGTGGGTTCCTGTCCTCCGTTTTGTAAATCGCTGTGATAAATGCATCTGCTACGCCCAATGCCATGTTAAAATAAACTCTGTGCCCCATTGCATAACTGTGTTTGTCTTGCAGACGTTGGCGTCTCCGTAAGTTGGTGGGTATATCC
>CM059280.1:3469677-3472177 GCA_030347295.1 Setipinna tenuifilis | reverse complement strand
CCAAAGATTTTTGCCTTACACAAGTTTATACAGGGAGAAGTGTGTGTGTGTGTGTGTGTGTGTGTGTAAAAGGCTCAGCCCCTGTTCATTATTCCAATTGTTTTTTTGCCAACAGGACCCTTTTTTGGCAAGGGGGTGTGGGGCGGGAGTGGGGGCTTAATCAATTTCTCCCAAAGACACAGGAGGGCAGAGAAGGTATGTGGGGTGTGTGTGTGTGTGTGTGTGTGTGTGTGGGGGGGGGGGGGGTCTTTCATACTTCTCTGCGAGGGGAAACTCAATTACGCTCTCCCCAGTGCCCCCTCTAATGACTTAGGAGCCCAGCGCTGATGAAAAAGAATGTTGCGAGGTATTAAATATTTCGGCTAATTGTGTTATTTGTCCCTCTTCACCTTATCTCCCTGTGCTGGGGAGCTTCTGGAGGGGGGGGTTGGGGGGGGGGGGGGGGGGGGGTAAGGGTGGGGTGGGGTAGCTGGGTGGGAGATGGGGGGGGGGGGGGGGGCGGTTGTTGTTATTTACTAATTGCCATTCTGAATTCCATTATCATGGGCAGAGAGATTTCATCAGAAGGGTGTGTAATGATCTGAGGGCCTAAAAGCAATCACACCTCAGCAATGATGAATATTTGTGCCCAAAATAACCACAACTGGTGACACTGGGACTTCATTTGTTGTTTGCTGCGATCACGGTGTTGTATCCACTTTCTTTTATTTGTGTTTGGTGCAGTGTGCAAAACTTGGCTTTTGGGGCCACTCCTGTGGAAAATGAACTAAGCCTCATTCTTATTCTTCATGTCCTTGAGAGTTCCTTCTGGCAGATGCCAGCTCTCTCCCTCTCCCTCCCTCTCTCTCTCTCCCTCTCTCCCTCCCTCTCTCTCTCTCTCTCTCTGTCTCTCTCTCTCTCTCCCTCTCTCTATCTCTCTCTTTCTCTCTCTGAGCCAAGGCCCCTGTTTGACAGAGTGCAAAGTGTGTCGGTCCCGGAGCCAAGCCCCACATTTGAGAGAGTGCAAAGTGGGGAAAAGTGGCTGACACGACTCACTCCAGCGACGGTCGCTCGGTCGGGCAGACTAGGCAGGGCAGAGCTGGGCGCGGCTCCTGTGGATTATGCAAAGAGGGCAGCATGGCGGAGGTGGTAATTGCTTTCTTTGTTTTGCGTCTCCCCTCTTTCATTGCCCCCCCGCTCCCCCCCTCAGCCTGGCACCCCCTAATCCCATCGGTGCCCGAGGCCATTAGCCAGATAGCCAGCAGGCTGCCGCCCGTCCCCCTGGGGGGGGGGTTGTGGCCCGGTCTCGGCCTGGTCCCGGCCCGCTGTCAGCCTCCCGTGGGGGGAGCGGAGGCGGCGGAGATGACGGTGTCAGGAGGGGCTGGCGTGAGGTGACGGAGTCTCCCGTCTGCACGCGTCTCGTCCCCATCCCATCCCATCCCGGGGCCACAGCAGCCAGGCATTAGCATGTCCTGCAGTAGGGCGAGGAATGCTAAAAATGCCTTTAAACTCCCCCTTTAAACTCCCCCTTTAAACTCCTGCTTTAAACTCCTGCTTTAAACTCTGCCTTTATGATGAAATGAGGAAGAAAAGGGAGGAAAGGGTGGGGCTGGCTGTCACTAATGACCAGACAAGGGTCCTCGGAGATGACTGAGGGATCACAGAGCACACACACACACACACACACACACACACACACACGCACACACACACACACACACGCACACACACTGCTGAGGGATCACTGAGCTGCTAAACGAGTGTGGAATGAGGAGTTCTGAGATAAAAGAAGGAAGAAAAGGATCTTTTGAATCCCGCTCTTAAAGGCGGCGAGGCGATGGCGATGGTGATGGCGGCGGGCCCTGTTGGTCTGTCTCTGTCCCCGAGCATGGGGGCCTGGAGGAATATTCGCTTTTGTTCCAAATAAAAAACGCTTTCTCTGTGTCTTGAATAGTTTAATTCTTGTGTAGGCCTTTTTAATAGGACTGTTAATGATAGAAAGATAAAGTCTGAGATAATAATAATTAAAAGGAAAAGTGTCCTCTGACTCATATTAGACGATGTGCGAAGCAGCATGATGTCCTTCACTGCTTCCAGCTTACAATGACAGTGCAGCATGTCTGTTTGTACAGGGACTGTCTTGTTTATGTATGCACGCAGTGAGGAGGCACCTTGTTTCCTTGGCTTTTACATAGAATAACATCAGTTGGCTTTTACACAGAATAACATCTGTTAGCTTTTACACAGAATAACATCAGTTAGCTTTTACACAGAATACTGTAACATTAGTTAGCTTTTACACAGAATAATATCAGTTAGCTTTTACATAAAATAACATCAGTTAGCTTTTACATAAAATAATATCAGTTAGCTTTTACATAAAATAACATCAATTAGCTTTTATACAGAATAACATCAGTTAGGTTTTACACAAAATAGCATCAAATAGCTTTTACACAGAATAACATCAGTTATCTGATGTGACATAATTAGCCAAAATGAAAAATGAAAAGTTCATCTT
>CM059280.1:3432177-3457177 GCA_030347295.1 Setipinna tenuifilis | reverse complement strand
GGACAGAAAGAGAGACGGAACGAGGGAGAGAAAATGTGTGTGTGTGTGTGTCGGTGTGTGTGTGTGTGTGTGTGTGTGTGTGTGTGTGTGTAATGCACCATTATGCTCTCCCAGATTCTCTCACAGACCCTTGTTTTTTTTTGTCTCATTGACAGACACCCACCCACCCACCCACACACACACACACACACACGCACACACACACACAATCAAAATCACTCTGTTTGTCTCAGCCTCTTCCTTACCCTCATCTTGTTCCTGTGGCATCGTCTGACTTTCAAAGGGTAGGTCATGTCCTCCTGGGATGTAAAAAAATAAAAAAATAAAAAAATAAATAAATAAAACCCAGAGGATCCAGTCCACAGCTGACATTGTGTTGGCTGCTCTCTGCCTCTCTGCCACTGGCTCAAAGGTGAAATCATCCACGGCTCAGTGGAGAGGGAGAGGTGTGAAGACTTACTCGTCCTCCATTCCTCCTCTCTTTCTCTCGCTTCCCCCCCCCCACCGACACAACGAGCAGACGTGAAACAGGGAGTGACACGGCCATCACACTTCATCACTCCCCCTGTATTGTATTGTGTGTGTGTGTGTGTGTGTGTGTGTGTGTGTGTGTGTGTGTGTGTGTGTGTGTGTGTGTGTATTGTATTGGGCCGTGGCAAACAGGATGTGCTCACTCAAGCCTCTGGGCTGCAGTGTGCTCGGCTTGCTAGTGCTAGCAGGACGTATCACATTAGCGCACAATGCTCCCCTGACCTTGTGCTGTTACTGTGATCTCTGCTGTGGCGATGTTGTTGATTTGTGTGAATTTTGTTTATATAAAATTATTATGTTGCGTATACTTTACATACATACATACATACATGCATACATGCATATAAGCAAACATACATACATACACATACACATACACATACACACATGCATACATACATATATACATACTTACATACATACATACATACATACTTACATACATACATACATACATACACACATACTTACATACACACACACACACACACACACACACACACACACACACACACACAAACACAAACACAAACATACATACATACATACATACATACATACATACATACATACATACATATACTTCCTGTAATGCTGCACGTTTAGCTCATCAATATCCCAAGCCATGGCTGTGTTCTGTTCCTGTGGTTGTTGTTATTAGTGGTAGACTTATTTGCTGTGACTTTTGTTAGCTCTTAAAAAAACAACATATGAATATATTACATGTATCACACACAGCTCAAGTGTCCTTGATAGGACAGCGCTGGCTGCAAATGCGAAATGAGATTTTGCATGTCAGAGCAGAAGAGTTTCTGACTGTTTAATCTTTTATACTCCTCCCAAATGGAGCCGCCTTCCAAAATAGTTTCCATTAACCCTTTAATGCATAAGATGGGTCTAAATAGACCCGGCAGAGTTTTAATTTTTGATATCTTTGTCATAATACATTTTTTTTACTCGGCGCTCCATGAATTCCTCAATTAACTTGTTTATGTCCCTTAGAAAGCGTCACCTCATTTTTGGTATCATTGCTTTTTACGTAAAAATACTTTTTTTGTTACTACCCCTTTAACACATAACATGGGTCTAAATAGACCCGTATTCATTTTCTATGCAATTTCAACAAAGGCTTAGTTTTTCTTAGCTATATTGTAAAATGATTTTGATTCTTCCTTCAATAATGCATCTTTTTATCACTTATGGAGTATTTATTTCCAGGACCAAAACTTAATTTAAATACTTTCAGGTTACTATTTGAAATAGAAGTCATTTTACATAATTATACATTATTTAGACACATGGGTCTAAATAGACCCGTATTCATTTTCTATGCAAGTTCACCACAGGCTTAGTTTTTCTTACCAATGTGAATTTTTTTTTAATCCTCATTCAATAATGCATCTTGTTTCATCATTTATGGATTATTTATTTCCAGGACCAATACTTAATTTCAATACTCTATGGTTACTCTTTGAAATAGAAGGCATTTTACATAATATACAGTATGTCACAAAAGTGAGTACACCCCTAACATTTTTGTACTTTTTTAATTATATCTTTCCATGGGAGAAGTCTAAAGATATAATACTTTTCTACAACGTAAAGTAGGCAGTGTACAGCTTATGTAACAGTGCAAATTTGCTGTTCCCTCAAAATAATTCAACACATAACCATTAATGTCTAAACCACTGTCAACAAAAGTGAGTACACTCCTATGTGAAAATGTCCAAATTGTGCCCAATTAGCTATTTGTCCTCCCTGGTGTCATGTGATCTATTAGTGTTACAAGGTCTCAGGTATAAATGGGTAGAAGTTGTGTTAAATTTGGTGTTATCACTCTCACACTCTCTCATACTGGTCATTGGAAGTTCAACATGGCACCTCATGGAAACTCTCAGAAAATTGTTGCTTTACATGAAGATGGCCTAGGTTATAAGAAGATTGCCAACACCCTGAAACACTGAGACCATACAGCGCTTCAAGAGGACAGACTCTACTAAGAACAAGCCTCCCCATGGTCGACCAAAGAAGTTGAGTGCATGTGCTCAGCATTATATCCGGAGGCTGTGTCTTCAAAATAAGTGTAGGAGTGCTGCCAGCATTGCTGCAGAGGTTGAAGGTTGTCAGTGCGCAGACCATACGCTGCCCACTGCATCAAACTGGTCTGCACGGCTGTATTTCAACATGGTAACGACCCCAAGCACACCTCCAAGATGACCACGCCTTGGGTGAGGGTGAAGGTGATGGACTGGCCTAGCATGTCCCCAGACCTGAACCCAATTCAGCATCTGTGGGGCATCCTCAAATGGAAGGTGGAGCTCATGGTCTCAAGCTCAAGGTCAGCTCTATGATGTCATGTAGGAGTGGAAGAGGATTCCAGTGACAACTTCTGATGCTCGTGAACTCCATGCCTAAGAGAGTTAAGGCAATGCTGGAAAATAATGGTGGCCACACAAAATATTGACACTTTGGGCACAATTTGGACATTTTCACTTAGGGGTGTACTCACTTTTGTTGCCAGTGGTTTAGACATCAATGGTTGTGTTGAGTTATTTTGAGGGAACAGCAAATTTGCACTGTTATATAAGCTGTACACTGCCTACCTTACGTTGTAGAAAAGTATTATATCTTTAGACTTCTCCCATGGAAACATAT
This sequence comes from Setipinna tenuifilis, assembly GCA_030347295.1. Classification (NCBI taxonomy): domain Eukaryota; kingdom Metazoa; phylum Chordata; class Actinopteri; order Clupeiformes; family Engraulidae; genus Setipinna; species Setipinna tenuifilis. The sequence goes on along the minus strand of CM059280.1, from coordinate 3,453,991 downwards.
AATTAAAAAAGTACAAAAATGTTAGGGGTGTACTCACTTTTGTGACATACTGTACATTATTTAAACACATGGATCAAAAAGTATCAGTTCTTGGTAGCAGTTATTTGAACAAAATGTTTTTAATTAGGCCTATTTAAATGACAATTATTTCATATCTGACGTATGATATTTAAATCACTTAAAAGTATAAAACAATACAGTGCCTTAATATGAGACTGTGAACATGTGAATAGCGAGCAATAAGGTACATCAGTAAGTATAGTGCAGTATCGGATATCATTCAGAGCATTGCAGGAAAAGAGTTCAAGGACTTACCATAACAAGAACATATTTCCTGGATGATATATATTAATTATGGAAGTTGCAACAGGAAAAAAAAAAAACAATTTGGCTGACAATTGACTTTAGAAACGAATGCGGGTCTTTTTAGACCCATGTCTGGAAATTAGAGTAGAAATTCCAAATCCATGTTTATTTATAAAATGAAAAATGTTAAGAAATATAAAATATGTTCTTTGCATTAAATACTACCTACAAAATTACTTTTATAAGTATTATGGGATTAACTGTATTGGTTTTAAAAGTTATGAGACAGAATATCACATTAATGGTTGGAATTACATTGGAAATGAATGCAGGTCTTTTTAGACCCATGTTATGCATTACTGGGGGTTCCGATAGCTTATGCATTAAAGGGTTAAAGTGCAAGTAGGCCTCATTGACAGTGCAGAATTGGGCCATAATCTCAGCGCTGCCTAAATGGACAGACAGACAGATAAGGCCTTCACTCGCCCATTCACTCGCCCGTCAGCATCTATAGGCAGATGTGTGAGTGTGTGTGTGTGTGTGTGTGTGGCAGATGTGATTATGGCCCGTCCCTTTTATCAGCTCCCTGACAGCTGATGTTTAGGCTGCAGCATGAAAACTTCTAAATATTCCCATCAAGCATCAAGCCTGCCCGTCCATCTGCCCGCGCCGAGATGTACTGCACGCAAACTGACACAGACTGTAATGGAATGGGGAAGTGCATTATGGGTAGGCCACACCCCTGACAGGCTGCAGCTGGGTCAAGACAGCTTGGTGGAGTGAGTTAGCGTTAGATGTTAGTGTAGGGCTGGGTCAGGAGAGCTTGGTGGAGTGGTTAGTATAATGTTAGTGTAGTGTAAGGCCTTATTGTAAAGCTTGGTGGAGTGGGTTACCATAATGTTAGTATAGTGTAGGGCTGTAGGGTAAAGCTTGGTGGAGTGGGTTAGCGTGATGTTAGTATAGTGTAGGGCTGTAGCTCTGGTAGAAAGCTTGGTGGAGTGGGTTAGTGCAATGTTAGTGTAGCGGTGTAGTGTAAGGTTGGTGGAGTGGGTTAGCGTGATGTTAGTGTAGCGGTGTAGTGTAAGGTTGGTGGAGTGGTTAGCGTGATGTTAGTGTAGTGTACTACTGTAGTCTAAAGCTTGGTGGAGTGGGTTAGGGTAATGTTAGTCTAGTGTCGGGCTGTAGCTGGGTCAAGGCAGCTTGGTGGAGTGGGTTAGCATTAGACATTAGTGTAGTGTAGGGATATAGTGTAAAGCTTGGTGGAGTGGGTTAGTGTAATGTTAGTGTAGAGGTGTGGTGTAAGCTTGGTGGAGTGGGTTAGCGTGATGTTAGTGTAGTGTAGCACTGTGGTGTAAGCTTGGTGGAGTGGGTTAGCGTAATGTTAGTGTAGTGTAGGACTGTGGTGTAAGGTTGGTGGAGTGGGTTAGACGGTAGTGTAGGGCTGTGGTGTAAAATTGGATGCTCCATACCTTGTGGGGTGTCGACAGCAAATCAAACAACATGCAGACCTCACGATTTTTGGCAGTTCAGATTAAATCAAGCATGTTTTACATGATCAGTACCAGTCCGGTCTATATTTTCACCTCATCTTTATGGTTGTGCTAGCAACTCATTGACACTGTCTAGGTTCAGTGCAACATTTGTATTGTAAAAAACTGAAAAACAAAAAATGGGAGCTTTTTGTGATAGTTGTGCACCTAGGAAAAATACCTTTGGCAGAAGAGATTTAAGCCTTGCTGACTACAGACCTTCCTCTAATCTACTATTGTTTGGGAGAACACTTAGCACCTTAGGTTTATTATTACTCCATTATTTCCTGAGTCCTGAGCCAATCATCCTGTTCTGGGGTTTGTTTGCTTAGTCACAGGGTCTAGTTGGTCTTCAAGTCTTCTTGAACACTCACATAGTGCTTAAACACAATGCACTTCATTAGCTGAGGAAGGTTTTTTTTATTTCTCTCCAAATTTGCTGGACATATATCGAGGCAAGTGAGCATAACACACAAGGCACAAAAACATAAAGAATGAAGTGGTATGATCCTACCTGTAAAAAGGCTACATTACTGCAACACCTATAACAAGTTGGAGTCTCTGCATTTATTTTGCCCTCAAACACCTCCGGTGCAGGCTTCTAGGTAAATGCAAATGCAGCATTCTGTTTGTGGCGTGTTCATTATTTATTTGGTGATTTATATATACCCCCCTCCCCCCACCCCCCCATCCCGAGGGGGATGTAGTGTGTGAGGCCAGCACAATAAGAAAGGCTTATTCCCATGGCCAGAGGGCCAAACCCACAGAGCACAAGCACAGTGTTTGTAATCCTTTCAGTTTGTCATTTGGGTCATTTACCTCCAATTGATCTGCCATCTCGGGAGAAGAATGAGTCCATCCAAAGGTGTCTGACTATTTCTCCTCCAGAATTAAAAAAAAGGGAAAAGAAAGAAAAAAAAAACACTTCCCTCACTTTTTTCTCTTTCTCTCTCTCTCTCAGTTTTTGGCTGACTTCCATTTGAATTCCATTTGATTCGATTTATCCCCCTTTGCTCAATTGGTAAAACACCCACGTACATGACACACAGCTCTACAGCAGAGCATAACTAAGACAAAAAGAGGTAGTTTACGCCACACGAGTATTAGTCTTACTATAGCAGGTCATTATTTCTGTCTTATGTGTATAACCATGATGTGGCATCATTACCATACTGTACATCACAGCTACTGAGTGTGTGTGTGTTTGGAAAGACATTAACTTCTTCCACTCCAGAAATATTGTATGACACTGAATATTCTTGAGGGAGCGCAGAAGCCAACACACAATACAGATGGGAATCTCCTCCCTGTTTTTGTTTTGCTAATAAGATGCACCTCATAAATGCTTAAGTCGGTATTAAGAAGTCATTATGAAATTAATTAGCGATAAGTGCCCTCCCACCGGGAGCCTCCGAAGGAAAAGAGACTATTTTGAAACCTGCGACTCTGACGACAGGGTATTCTAAATGCATTTTTGAACGCCACCTCCAACAATCAGCAGCTGGAGATATTTTCAGGGACATTAATCGTGCGGTAATACGTCCATTTGTTCACATCCACAGGGTATTTTCCTGCCAAAACAAATCTGTGTCAGAAGGGCTGACGGATAGAACTGTCAAAAGACTAATGCGACTCTTAAAACTCCAGCTCCACTGCCGGAAAGAGACTAAGCAGGGAGATGGATAGATGGAGAAAAGATGAGAGAGAGAGAGAGAGAGAGAGAGAGCGAGATGGAAAGAGAGAGAGAGATGAAGAGAGAGAGTGAGAGAGAGAGATGAAAAGAGAGAGAAAGAGCGAGAGAGAACGAGAGAGAAGAAAAAAAGTTGAGAAGTTTGTCTCCCCTACTAGGGAATAAAACATATCAGCGTGTCAATGGAGCTTGTCATAGTACATGCAAATTGGATTTGGGAGTTCCATTTCCCTCCCCCTAATTATCTGATGGCAGAGAATGATATTGAACTTGATGATACATCAGAGAGCCTCCTCAGGAAGGAATGCATTCATTGGCTTAGAAAAAAGATATGCGCACATTAGTTAGCTAGCTGTGCTAAATAACTGTGCTTAAGAGAACTCATTTAGCGTGTCTTAGGACGCTACTGCACTGGGGCTGCATAGGCTATTTACATACAAACACACGCTCATAAACACACACTCGTCAAGTCATGCAACACATACATGCCAATGAAACCATGACCAAGGAGGCAAAGAAAAGAATAAAAAGAAAAACAGAAAGAGACAGAGACAAAGAGACAGAGAGAGCGAGAGTGAGAGAGAGAGAGAGAGACAGACAGACAGACAGAGAGACAGAGATAGATAGAGAGAGAGAGAGGGAGAGAGAGAGACAGAGCGAGAACGAGAGAGAAAGAGAGAGACAGAGACAGAGATAGAGAGAGAAAGAGATAGAGAAATAGAGCGAGAGAGAGCGAGAGAGAGAGAGAGAGAGAGAAATCCCCTCTGTCTGAGTCTTCCTTGAGCGTTCCCTCAGCATAGGTGGGGTAATTAATCACGGTGGCATTAAGTGGATGGGGAGCAGGGTAATAGATCAATTGACAAGCAGATGATAAGAGTAGATGGGGGAGATAACCTTGGGCATGGCGCTAAGGATGGATGGCAGGAGCTAAGTTGGGGGGAAAGATCATTTGGTCACTGAAAAAGAAAAAAAGAGGGGGGTTGGGGTAAGGGGCGGATGGGTGTAGCAAAATCCTAGTCTAGTCTAGGAAATTGTCTTTCACAAACATCACACCAAAACACTGCTGCAAATACACACTTTGACATTATCAGCATGTCTTGTCTGTGCATTTTTACTTGTCCACAGTAGGTTAGCCAAAGGAGCCAAGTTGTAAGCAAATGGACTTCATTTCGTAGCTTGAAGACGTTTCACCTTTCATCCAAAATGCTTCTCTCTCATTCTCATCCAAAATGCTTCTTCAGTTCAGAATTGAAGAAGCCTTTTGGATAAATGGTGAAACTTCTTCAAGCTACTAAAAGAAGTCCAGTTCAGTTCAGAACTGAAGAAGCCTTTTGGATAAAAAGGTGAAACGTCTTCAAGCTATTAAAAGAAAGTCAATTTGCTTACACCTTAGCTCCTTTGACTAACATGAGCTGGATGAATGAGAATCTTCACAGACCTACAGTAGGCCACTTCATCACCGGCCTTCATGGCAAGATGATGGAATTTGGGAAAGAAAAGACCCAGCAAAATGGAATTAAATAACAGAAACGGTCATAATTATCCTCACCTAAATTATAAAATAAAATGATCAAAATGTGTTCTCAAATCACACTCCCATTCAGGCACAACACTGCTATAAAACCATCCCTAAGTGTGTGGTTTCTTCAGACTTGTCCTATATCCACTCACCTGGCTTGGAAATAAATAACAGAAATGGTCAAAATGATCCTCACCTAAATGATAAAATAAAATGATCAAAATGTCTTCTCAATTCGCACTCCCATTCAGACACAACACAGCTGCAAAGCCATCCCTAAGTGTGCGGTTTCAGCAGACTTTTTCTATATCCACTCACCTGGCTTGGAATTAAATAACAGAAATGGTCAAAATGATCCTCACCTAAATTATAAAATAAAATCATCAAAATGTGTTCTCAACTCGCACTCCCATTCAAGTTTCAGGAGACACTCACCTGGCCTGGAAGACTCTCTTATCCGTTTCCTCTCCTGCTGTTCCTGCTCTCCGTGTGGAGGCCATGTGCCCTCAGGGGCACTTAGGAGGGCAGCATGGTGGGGCCCTCTTGCTCCTCAAGAAATGGCTCCACAGAAATGGCTTTTAGGACGGCTGAACCGTCAACGTGTGTGTGTGTGTGTGTGTGTGTGTGAGTGTGTGTGCGTGTGTGTGTGTGTGTGTGTGTGTACTTGAGCAAGGTGTTGCTGGACAGCAGTAGGGTGTGTGTGTGTGTGTGTGTGTTTGTGTGTGTGTGTACCTAGTCAAGGTTTTAGGACAGCAGGGGTGTCAGTGTGTGTGTGTGTGTGTGTGTATGTGTATGTGTGTGTGTGTGAGAGAGAGAGAGAGAGAGAGAGAGAGAGAGAGAGAGAGAGAGAGAGAGAGAGAGAGAGAGGGGCTGTTTGTGTTTGTGTGTGTGAGAGGCTGTGTGTGTGAATTTGAGAGGCTATCAGTGTGTGTGTGGGAGAGGCTGTGTGTGTGTGTGGGAGAGGCTGTGTGAGTGGGAAAGGCTGTGTGTATGTGTGGAAGAGGCTGTGTGTGTGAGTAAGAGAGACTGACTCCCATAATGTGAACACACTCCCCTGCCTTCACACTGCATGTTAATGCGCAGAGCCACCCTGCTCCTCTTCCTCCTCTTCCTCACTCACTAACTCTCAAACGCAGCAGCACAAAATTACTGCTCTTCCGCTTCAAATGGACAGACTGCTGACCGCCCACGATTTAAAGGTTGTGGCATATCAAACACATAATGACTACTACCAGAGAGCAATCGCAGTGGGGTTGAGTCAGGTTATCAATACTCACAGATTGTCCCCAGCCAAACCAGAACACAGTCCACAGTCAGGTCTTTGAGCGGGGTAATCATTTGCTTGCACAAGACTGTGCATTAGCATTGATTGACACTGATCTGATTCATTAACTTACATTACTGGACAACAGTAATCTCTGCTAGGAAGATGTATGTCCTATGTACATAGGCATACAATTTGATATTGTGGTAGTAATGTAAATGATGTAGTAATGTAAAATAATGCTTCCCCAAATATGTGTACATGTTTTTTGCAATGAAAGAAAGAAAGAAAGAAAGAAAGAAAGAAAGAAAGAAAGAAAGAAAGAAAAAATAAAAAGAAAGAGAAAGAGACAGGAGAAAAGCCCTTCTTTGTCTCCAGGGCAGCTCTAACAGAGAAAGTAATGCACAAGACTGTGCATTAGCATTGATTGACACTGATCTGATTTATTAACTGACATTACTGGACAATAGTAATCTCTGTTAGGGACATCTATGTCCTCTGTACATATGCATATTGTATACTGTATGCATATTTGATATTGTGGTGATGATGACCTACTGTAGTAATGTAAAATTATTCTTCCCCAAATATGTGTACATTTCTTGAAATGAAAGAAAGAAAGAAACAAAAAAAGAAAGAAAGGAAGAAAGAAAGAGAGAGACAGAAAGATAGAGAGACAGAAGAAAAGCCCTCCTTTGTCTCCAGAGCAGCTCTGACAGAGATAGTAACCCCACAGAGTGGAGCGAGGGGGAGAATTACAATCTTGCCACACAATTAAACTTATTTGGCTGATGGGGAATCAAGGGCGTCCCACAGCTTAATATCCCCAAGCCTCCAAATGGGATTACCGGCAGGGGCTCGCAATATCACAGGACACTACAGTCTATGGCACGCAGGCAGACCATTTCCCATGCCACTATACAGACACATCTAATACAGAGAGGCAGAGGTGAGGTCACATAATTAAAATACATATACATAAATAAACTAATATAAAATAAATGTAATGTCATTTTAGATAACATTTAAAACAATGTACTGACAGTGCATAAATAAAATAATATAAAATAAATAGAATGTATGTTACAGTGTCTTTTTAGAGAAAATGTAAAACAATTTACTGATGGTGTTATAACAATGTCACTAAGTGTTTATTGATGTTTATTATTTATTAATATTCCTGCATTATTTTGCAGGCATGTTTGTGATTGGTGCAGACGGTTGAGTGGGTCATACCCATGACCTTTATCAGAGACAGCCATGAATCCCGTGCACCTGTGTGTGGCTCATCCACATGATGTGAAGCGCAAGAGCAAACAGCTTCAGTGCTCACGCTTGGCTGCTCCTGGGAGCCGGTGACGTGTGTGTGCTCTTTCACTAACGTTATGCTAAAACCCAGCGCTCCTCTCTCTCCTCCTCTCCTTCTCTCCTCCACTGCTCCTCTCCCCCTGTCCTCCTCTCCTCTCCTCCTGTCCTCCAGCACTTCTCTCCTCCTCTCCTGCAGGTCTTCAGGCAGTTAGCTTCATTAGCTGCTATCTCTGCTTGGATGTGGGCCAGCAGCCTTCGCCATGCTTTTTACTCCATTTCGCCGGGTTTGCCCGAGCGCTCCTCTCCTCCTCTCCTCCTTTCCTCCTCTCCTCCTCTCCTCTCCTCCTCTCCTGCTCATCCATCGCCGTGCTTAATACTCCATTTCGCCGGGTTTGCTCGAGGTCGGCGCATGAGGTCCAACAAGTGGTCACTCTGGGTCTGTGTGAATCATTTTAGAGCAAATGGGTCTAAAACACTCATTATCATTCATGAGGAGCGGAAGCCATTTTCAAACCCACAAGTCGGCCAGCCGAAGCTCCAGCTGTATCAGCTGTGGCCTTGGGGAGCGGAGCTACATGTGGAGCACTGGTTTAGGAGGAAATGGGCAGAGAGAGAGAGAGAGAGAGGGAGAGAAAGAGGGGGGGGGGGCGAGAGAGAGGGAGAGAGAGAGGGAGAGAGAGGGAGAGAGCGAGAGGGAGAGAGAGAGAGAGAGAGAGGGAGGGGGAGAGAGAGAGACAGAGAGAGAGAAAGAGGCAGAGAGAGAGAGACAGAGAGAGAGAAAGAGGCAGAGAGAGAGAACGAGAGAGAGAGGTAGAGAGAGAGGTGGGGGGGAGAGGGAGAGACAGAGAGAGACACAGAGAGAGAAGATAGATATTTATAAAAAGATATTTATAAAAATGGAATTTGCTGAGGCCCATCATCTCCTCCATTAAACACAGCAATAGCTTATCCAATGATGTTTTTGGTTTTCGGGCGTGCTTGTAAGGCATGTTAACAAATGAAGAAGGACTACATCACTAAAATCATGCTACTACACACTCGCCAGTAGCATTAAGTATGGCAAACAAAGTGTGCAACATAAGAGAGAGTTTTATGTCCTTCGCCACGATGTTATTATTCCAAGCGCGACTGAATGAAATATTTAACGAAACACTGCCAAAAAAGCGCACATTTGTATTCGTCTTCCTGATTCTCTCCCGAAAGGATTTAATGATCTGTGGAGAGCCGGCTCCTTCGAGGATCAGCGCTGTGATGTTTCCCACGCACACAAAGATGGCCTGACGTCAAAGCTTCCTATGCACGGAGGAGCACACACACTCCCAGCACACACTCACAGCGCACCACGGAGTTACACACTCACAGCACCATCTCTCTGGGCTGCATAGGAACACTGTGTGTTTTGCATATACAGTCACTCCAGGCAAACTGCCCAAAACCTGCTTTAAGCTCCTTAACACGGTTTGTGCAACATATTTGATTCAAACATCACCATGCAAATATAAATGTGCTGGCTTTCACATAAAGGCTGGGATGAAATCATAAATACTTTGATATTCTTCACAGGATGTAGTCACAATGGTCCTAGATGCTCACCCAGATGCGTCTCCTAAATATGCTAAGCCACTTGTGAAGTATTGTGTGTTTGTGTTCTCTTTGTTTTGAGCTTGAAGCCCACTTTAAGGCCCACTGCCTGCCACAGAGGAATGAGCTGCACTGGACTAGTGTGTGTGTGTGTGTGTGTGTGTGTGTGTGTGTGTGTGTGTGTGTGTGTGTGTTTGTGTGTGTGAGAGAGAGACAGAGAGAGAGAGAGAGAGAGAAAGAGATGCCTTGTACTCATTCCTGTGCCAGAGAGACAGAGAGAGAAAGTGTGTGTGTGAGAGAGAGAGAGAGAGAGAGGGAAAGAGGGAAAGAGTGCAAGAGAGAGAGATGCCTTGTGTTCATCCCTGTGAGATAAAATGACACTTGTTATGAATAGCTGTCATATTCTAATTATCTCCACCGAGACAAACGTGTTTGTATCTGTGTGCATATGTGTGTGTGTGTGATTGAGTGTATGTGATGGTGTGCATGTTTGTGCATGTGAGCGTTCGTGTGTATGTGTGTGTGTGTGCGTGTGTGTGAGAGTGTATGTGATGGTGTGCCTGTTTGTGCATGCAAGCGTGCATGTGTGTGTGTGTGTGTGTGTGTGTGTGTGTGTGTGTGTGTGTGTGTGTGTTGATGGGTGATGTCACTGAAAGCCCAAGGTGTCTCCTGAGGAAGAGGTTGGGGACTGAAAGCCAACTCAAGTGATGACACACACCAACGCACCATTGCCCATTAAGACACAGACACACAACCCCTCCTGACGCCTCACTTTCACACACTCACACTCCTCAGCTTTGTTTTCATTACAACACACACATAGCTGTATCAGAAAACAAAATGAAACAAAAGGATGGACCCCACCCTCCCCACACACACCCCCACCCTCCCCACACACACCACCACCCTCCCCACACACACCCCCACCCTCCTCATGTCAGGTACCACTAAAACAGCTGTTTGCACACACACCTTGCAGTCAGAAGCGCTGTTTTGGGTCGCTCACGCTGAAGGGTGTGTGTGTGTGTGTGTGTGTGTGTGTGTGTGTGTGTGTGTGTGTGTGTGTGTGTGAGTGATGCCCCTGTCCCTAGTCTTAGCATCCTGATCTCTCTAAGAGGTGCGCCTCTGCTCCCAATCTCAATCTCAGCATCCTGGTGTGTGTGTGTGTGTGTGTGTGTGCGGCAGACACACACCTCTGACACAGATGGCAGAGCTAAAGACAATCTCACACACGGCTCACGCGGGCTGCGCTCGTCCTCATCTGCGATGGATGGGGGGGGGCTGCGCTCGTCAGCGATGGATGGGGGGGGTGGCTGCGGAGGCTGCTGAGTCTCCTGGTGTCACCGCAGAGCCAGGAAGCCGTCACGAAGAGCGATGGCCGTGGAGGAGAAGTGAGAAGGTCAGAGGAAGCACCGTGGCACAGAATGCAGCGAGCGGCAGCCTCACGCCAGCAAACGTCTTCATTTGCCCTCCCTCCCCTCCCCTCCCCGCACCTCCTCGCCTCCCCTCCCCTCCCCTCCCCGCACCTCCTCGCCTCCCCTCCCCTCCCCTCACCTCCTTGCCTCCCGGCCCGTCCCGTCCGTGAGAAGTTTAAAAAATGGAGCATCTGCCAGCCACCTGGGTCTACCTTGAGCTGTCGGGAAAGAAGTGATTACCTGTTCAAAGTGCTCACTGAAATCCTTGGGGATTATATCGTCAATTAATCAAAACCTCCAAAAGGCGCAATTCATCAAACACTAATGGATCCATAGCTAACCTCTTCCCCCTAAAAATATAAGAAGAGGTGATATTCTATTGGTCTGGTGCAGAAAAACGCAGCGGTGACCTTGCAAAGCATGAGATCACTGTAGCCTTATGAGATTCCCACTGACTAGGCTTTGAGAGCGTAAAACCTTTTCATAAAAGAGTGTAAGTATACTTCGCTTGATTACAGCGGGCCAAAGTGATCTCGAGCTGATTGTAAAACCCTCCCTCTTTCACTGCGACGCTGAGAATTGCAAATGAAATCATAGTGCAGTGCCGCTACTGTAGTGAAGGTTAACCAGAGCACAACCTATGAGCTAGTCTGCCTCTCAACAGCTCATTTGGAAAATCAAAGCTTTTCAGGGCAACTCCTCTGCCTGTCCAATGCCTTTTCATTTGGGAGAGATGGCAGAGAAATTGATTTCTGGATTTGCTAAAAATGATTACCAACTGGAGTGAGCCCGCTGAAATTCTTACTCTGCGTGAAGAAAAAAAAAATGGATTCTCAAACTCTGCCTCTGTGCGAAATGACAATATGAACACCTGGTTGCTGCAATCCCTCTGCTGGCTTACAGCAGCCAACAAGAAAGTATCATACAAATCTATCACAGAGCAGCTACAGTCCCTGTGCTGGCTTACAGCAGCCAACAAGAAAGTATCACACAAATCTATCACAGTGCAGCTACAGCTTTGCTCCATAGTGGCTCTGATTGGGTATTGTAAACCGTATAAGCGAGGTCTGTTGTATTAATGTTTCTTCATAACCACTTGGGGCCATCTGGTTAGTCTGTAACACTATTAAACGTTAATTTTCAGCTCATGTGCATGGCCTACTGTGTTCCTTTTACATGCTTTAGGTGACAGAACTGAACATTTATTCAAAGATAAACAAAGGCATGTTGTCGGTAAAGTCATTGCTCACATCAGAGGTAGTGGAAGACCATTAAAGTTAGTTTTCAGCTCATGTGCGAGGTGCCTACAGCAGAGGTCCCAAAATGGTGGCCTGTGGGCCAGATCAGGCCTGGCGCGGCTAATATTTTGCCCGCCACGTGATGTCTGAACAAAGGTAAACAGACATGCGCTATATCTCTGCAAGATGGGGAGGGGGTGGTGCATTTGCTGGTCCTCACTTGCTGTACATAATTTGGCCCTCTGTGAAAAATAATTGGGGACCACTGACCTACAATGTGCCTTGTATATCCTTTAGGTGACAGAGCTCAACATTTATTCAAACAAGAACAAAGGCCTGATGTCTGTAAAGGTATCATATCAGAGGTAGTGAAAGAGCTAATCTGTTTCTGTTGCTTCTCTGCTGTACCTGTGTGCATTACAATATATTCCTCTACTCCTGTAGGTTTTCTTTTCATATGTTTTAATTATTGTCAGCTCACAGTGTTATACATGTAGATAAGCGCTAATGTGTGTCTGTTGTAATGCAAATTGCTTCATTAAAGGACATTAAAGTGTTCAAGGTCAAAGTCAGAGAAAACCACTGTACAATAATGTGTTTTAATGAGAAACCACATAGTATTTTGCTTTTGTGTCACACCACCTTTGAAAACATATACTGTGCCATTGCCACGATGGCCTGAAGCTCTTTTGATTAAAAGTGAACACCCAGCAAGGCAAACCCATTCTGTGCAAGAGTGAACGCACCATTTCTTGTTATTGTACGTAGACCTTAATAGCTAGTAGGTTCAACTGGCAAAACGTGACTGAACCTACTGTATGACTAAGTGGCCCAGCAGGTCTTCATATTAGACCATAACACTTCACAGGCAAGCACCACTCCACGTCAAACGGCAACCGCAGCCAAGAGTGACGAGCCAGAGTGTCACTATGGCGACAGAACGCCTCTATGCTCAGGGCTGGTTTGCCCTGTTGGCCCATTTCCTACTCTGCATTCTGCGTCTCACATAGAACATGGAACATGGAACATGGCCTGGTGTTCTGGAATAAAGAGGTTACACTACTGGAGATGTGTTTAGGGTTGTCACTACAGGGTATATAATTATGTTCAAAAGTGTTAGAAATATATGCCATTGTGAGCTTTATTTTTCCACACATTTAAATGTCATCTTGAAACTTGCAGAGAGGCATAAGCCTACCAGTGTATTTTTGAACTTTTAAATCTTAAAAACCGGAACACCTGCTATGTCTGTGTGTTTGGCACGCTGGACTTTGCCTATTGGTGAAACTCTGTCCCATTCGGTCTCATTAACCGCTTTCCATTTCCCCTCTCTGTGGTGCTCCTGACTTAATGGCATGCCACATGCTATCAAAAGACAAAGACAAAAGACACACACACACACACACACACACACACACACACACACACACACACACACACACACACACACACAGGCACACAAATACACACACACACTTACTACCTTTCTCTAACATTATGCATTCTCACTGGAACAGTGTATGTTACCGTGTGTGTGTGTGTGTGTGTGTGTGTGTGTGTGTGCGTGTGTGCGTGCGGGCGCATGTATGTGTGCGTGTGTATGTCACTGTATGTGTGTGTGTGTGTGTGTGTGTGTCTGTGTGTGTGTGTGCGTGCATACATGTGTGTGTGTGTGTACGTGTGTGTTTGTGCGTGCGTGCCCCGGTAGCATGTCCCATTGTGCTGTGTGAATCAGAGGGGCTTTCAATCTCTCGCCACTTGCACCCCCCCCCCTGCAGATGACGCCACGCCACCTCATCAGACCGTAAATCAGCTGGGGAGGGAGGGACGGACGGCTTCAGAAGAAATTCCATTATTTGAGTTTTCGCTCTAAGTGCTTTAGTAGTCCTCAGCAGAGTGCAGCCGAGTCTTTGCACTAAGCCCTTTGGTTGCGCCACGGTAAGTTCCCTGGGATTTTCCGTAATCATCTGGAAGACACGCGCTGCATGGACAGGGGCTAGCGGCTGACCTTATCACAACCCTTCAAATGTCTCCCCGCCCGCGCGCCTTATCTACACGCCTCACACAAGTAGGGCCGGCCCGGCTAAATCAGGCAGACGGAGCCATCAAAATGTCAAAGTGTTTCAGGGTGGCGTCTGGTGCTTTATGCGCCCTCTGGCTCTCCGTAGGGGGAGGGGGGAAAGGGGAAGGGGGAGGGGGGGACATCTATACAGCCATCTTGGGCAGCCTGCAGATTGATTTCCTTTTGTGCCTCTGTCATGGTGGCTCTGTTCATGGGAGAAGAAATTGTTTAGTTTTTAGTCACTTGAATGTCTGTGAAAAGCTATAGCGAGGATTTGTTTCTTTCTCTCTCTCTCTCTCTCTCTCTCTCTCTCTCTCTCTCTCTGTCTCTCTCTCTTTCTTTCCTCATTTCTTTCTTTATTTTAATTCAGAAACACATTCTTGAATCTGAATAGAGACCTTGGTTAGTCTGATTGCATGAAAGCCCAGTGGGCTGCCTTAGTGAATCACAAGGATATCTGCATTTAAGCAAAGCATTCTCTCCAGCACTTAAAGCCCCAGCATTTATCCCCAATGCCTCTTCCTCACGAGGCCTGGCTTTTACCGAGAACAGCACTCACGTTTTTTTATTTTTCTTTTCTTTTTTTTTCTCTTTTTTGTTAAGCACAGCCCTGGACTGCTGAGGAGTGAATGGAGTGGCCTTGATGAATGCCTACATGAGTCTGTGAGGGCTGTGACTCAGGACCGGCCATCGAGTCCTCAGGGCAGAAATGGCTCTGTGCTCAAAGGCCCAGCGAGACTCAGTGGAATATAGTATTATAATACACCATTACATGCCTGCAAAGGACACTGATCAGACACACTTGTCATGGCAGGTCCTTTACCTTGGTAACCGTGGTAACCGTGGGTCCCTGAGGGGGAGCGGAACACGTCACTTCTATGTGGAATGCAGCGCGATGGCTGTGCTGTGTCACAATATTCAACCGACCAATCAGACAATGGCTGTGCTGTGTCACAATATTCAACCGACCAATCAGACAATGGCTGTGCTGTGTCACAATATTCAACTGACCAATCAGGAAATGGCTCCAGGATGCACACCGCACCTGATTGGTCAGAGTTGTTTGTCAACAAAGCTGCCACTGTAGGTTAGCATACTTATTCATCATGCAGCTCTCTATGCACCTATCTGCTTGTTTGTGTTTGTTTCTTTGTGTGATTGTTTTGTTTTTGTTGTTTTATCTCTTGTCTTTTGCTTTTGGTGGTGTTTCTGAGGATATTTTATTCCTTTGGTGTGAATATCACAGGACAGATGCCAGATCTCTGTCTGCCGTATTCATATCGACTGTGACCCCATGGAGGACCGACTGATGGATCGTTTATGTACCAAAAACTTTCCGAGAGTACCTATTTCCATGAGCTAAGACCCAAGTTAACTGTGTCATTGTCCATCAGTGTGGAACACACTCTCTGTTCAGTACACATTAGCTCATAACCTACAGCATAAAGGACATTACAGAGTGTACTTTACCCACCAGCTCAGGAGTAACACACACACACACACACACACACACACACACACACGCACACACACACACACACCCCAGCTCCCACCTCAGTACCAACATTCATCTTAGCTGTAGTTAGCAACCGCGGGCTATGCTGCCCCACTGCCAAAGGGTCAGTGATACATTCATCTTAGCTGTAGTTAGCATCTGCAGGCTACACCACCCCACTGCCAACAGGTCTCCTGTGATCCGTATCCAGTTGGTGTGTTTCGCTGCAAGGACGCTGCGTGCACATTTGGAGGGCAGGTGTGGAGAGTCTGAGAGGTGGGAGAGAGCAGCGCTCCTTTCTAGTTTCTACTTCGGTTTTTCTAAAGCTTCCTGATGGACTTTTTTTTTTGTTTGAGTCCTGAAGTAAGGGCAATGCTAAACACTGGCACCTCTTAAGAGTGTGTGTGTGCTTGTGTTTGATTTATGAAAGGAATAATATGCTGAAAAAATAGGTGCATTTTAATGCTTCAGGGTCATATACGTACCAGCATTGCCCTTTCATGTCGATAGACCACACACACACACACACACACACACACACACACACACACACACACACACACACACACACACACACACACGCACACACACACCAAATTCAATTACCATAACTATGAGAAAAAAACAAATAGCTATTGACAATGGCATTTGTATCATATCTGTTAATTTGCTGTGTGCAAGGTAAAGCAAGCGGCGGGGATGAGGGTGTGTGTGTGTGTGTGTGTGTGTGTGTGGGGGGGGGGGGCTACAGGGATGGCCAGCAGAGATCTAATGCATGTCAATAAACCCGTGCGCCGCTGCTCAATGGAAACCAATTTTACATTCCAGACCCAAACTACCCCCATTAATCTTCCGCCCATTTCAGATGTTTATCCCCCGATGATAGAAAATCATATTTCTCTCTGATAATTTATAGGTTCATTGCGGGCTCCAAATAAATGGCCAGTCTGCAGTCGAGTAATTTCTTGTGTACCTTTAGGAAGCTGTGTGCTGTGTGTGTGTGTGTGTGTGTGTGTGTGTGTGTGTGTGTGTGTGTGAGGGGGGGGGGTACTTTGGTAGCACAAGTTTACTTGTGAGTGAACCTGAGACTAATTTGTTAGGGTTATTTGTGCATTTCACTTGCAATTACATGAAGGCAAACACACGGCTACATATGGCCAGGACCTGCTTTACACACACAGATCATAATGCTGTGGCAGGCAATTATAGCTCTGTGCACATTATGTATGCAGCAGGCATACAAGCACACACACACACACACACACACACACACACACACACACACACACACACACACACACAATATGTGCATATACTGTAGCACCATCACCCTAGCATATGTTCTTACATACTTTATTGAACTATACGGATAAAATTGCAGATATGAACACAAACACTCCACGCTTCTCTGTCCTTACTGGAACTGCATTTTCAGTGGGCCATTATTCTGAAGCGTTATTGAAGGAAAGCTTCCAGTTCTGCCTCAAAGCCACTTCAGAATCCCATTTACTTGGAGTGACCAGGAGCGTAAGGGCAAGGAAGAAATGTAAAGATGTTTGTGATTACTTTCTTCTCCTCTTCAGAATTTAAAAAGGTAAATGCAAGCTGTTTCTCTGTTTGTTCCTCCTGTCTCGCCCCCCAACCCCCCCCCCCTTTTTTTTTTCTCTTTCTCTCCAAGTTTGAAGCATTCTGTAAACAACATTTTTCTTCTCCATTTTGCATGTGGAATCACCCTCTTCAGCACTGGTGTTGTGGAATGGCAAGGAGGGGAGAGGAGGGGAGGAGGGGAGGGGAGGAGGAGGAGAGGGGAGGAGGAGGGGAGGGGAGAGGAGAGGAGAGGAGGAGGAGAAAAGGAGAGGAAGAGGGGAGGAGAGAAGGGGAGAGGAGAGAGGGGAGAGCGAAGAAGCGGGGGTCCTCTGGGCCCATGTGCATCGCCGAGCGAAAGGCGGGTGAGGCGAGCGAAAAGAATCTAGCGCAGGCCTCCTCCCCCCCCCCCCCCCCCGTCTCCCAGGCGAGCGGGCGGATTAATTTGTCGCCGTGGCGACTGGTCCTGCCTCCTCGGGTGGCCCCTGGGCTTAGCGTAGCCCCGAGCTAGCGGGCTAGCGGGCCACAGACGCCGCCGCACCTGAATCCGCCTGCTCTCCCCGAAGACCACCGCACACACACTCCCCCATTTGTCATTGGTAAACATGCAGGGTTACACACACACACACACACACACACACACACACACACACACACACACACACACACACACACACTCCCCCATTTGTCATTGGTAAACATGCAGACACTCACTGCTGCACACGGCTGGGGGACAGGGGACGGGGGAGGAGAGGGGTGGGGGGCCAGGGGAGAGGAGCGGGGTGGGGGGAGAGGGGGAGAGGGGTGCAGCAAGCATTCCATGCTGCCAGAGAGTAAATATATAAAAATACCAAAACACAAAAGCGTAACAACAAAATCAGCATAATTTCCAATTTCCTGTCAGTGCAAAAAGCTCATGTATATATATATATATATATATATAACTGTATATATATATATATATATACACACATACACACACACTGTATATATATACACACACACAACAACCCCCACACACACAGAAAAAAGACAGACTCTTGCTGACAAACAATATGTGCTGAGACAAGATTTTCTATAATGCGTTTTGAAGTGAGAATGACACAAAACTGCTACTTTTGTGTGCCTGGCTGCAACATGGTGGTGTGGGTGGTGGTGAAAGGGAAAACAACAGGCTGCTTTATTCAGAAGAGACGGGGGGATGCTGTAGCAGTGTGCGTCCCCTTTGTACTGCCACTAACATTGTGCCACTAACTATCATTTGAGGAGTTAGTGGATCTCTCTGCCATGTTGTGTACACTCCCATCTCATCACCCAGCCAATCACAAGGCTCAGGTTGTAACCTTCCCTCACTGGCACATGCATAAATGTGTTGGCAACAGAGTTTTTAAGCACCCATCTGTGTGTGCGTGTGTGTGTGTGTGTGTGTGTGTGTGTGTGTGTGTGTGTGTGTGTGTGTGTGTGTGTGTGTGTGTTAGGTGTATCCCATATGGAGAGGGTTAAGAAAAAGAAAGAGTGACAGGGGGAGAGAAAGAAAGAGAGAGAGAGAAGGAGCGAGAGAAAGAAAGCGAGGGAGAGAGATAGAGCGAAATAGAGACATAAAGGAAGATGTGTCTGTCTGAGGAAGATGGCAGGCAGAGAGAGGAGGGGGGGCTTTGTGGGGGTTGATGAAATTACAGAGGGCATTGATTGATCTGTGTGGTGGCGCTGAGCATGGGGTGTAGTGGGTTAACCTGATGAATGGTGATGCGCTGGGCATGGAGGCTGGTGTGGAGGCTGGTGGGTTAAACTGATGAATGGTGATGCGTGTCAGAGGTGTTGCTGAAGGACAACGCACAGACTGTCAGGGGAGGCGACCTTCACAGCACAGCCGCTCCATACCCCCCCCCCCCCCCCCCCCTCGCTCCTCCATACCCCTCCTTCTCCGCTCGCTCCTCCATACCCCTCCTCCTCCGCTCGCTGCTTCCTATTCTCCCCTTCACAGCCGCTCCATACCCCCCCTTCGCTCGCTCCTCCATACCCCCCCCTCACACCTCCATACTCTCTCCTCTGATCGCTGCTTCCTTCTCTCCCCTTCACAGCCGCTCCACACCCCCCCCTCTCCTTGCTCCTCCATATCCCCCCCCCGTCACTCCTCCATACTCTTCCCTCTCCTTGCTCCTCCATATTCTCCCCTGCCACTCGTTCCTCCATACTCCCTCCTCCTCCTCCTCCATACCCCCCCCCCACTCCTCCATACTCTCTCCTCTGATCGCTGCTTCTTACTCTCCCCTTCACAGCCACTCCATACCCCCCCTTCGCTCGCTCCTCCATACCCCCCCCCTCACTCCTCTATACTCTCCCCTCTCCTTGCTGCTCCATACTCTCCCCTGCCACTCGTTCCTCCATCCTCCCTCCTCCTCCTCCTCCGCGAGCTCCCCGCCGTCGCCCCCTACTCACAGCTCGCCCTCCACCTCTCAACGCTCTCTCCTCTGCCCGCCACTCCACAGTCTTCCCCTCTTCTCACCACCCATCTGTCCATTGCTCCTTATTCTGCCCTCCGCCTGCCCCATTCTTCCCTTTGCTCTCCACCCATCCCACATTCCGCCACTCCCAATTTTTCCCTCCACCTGTCACTCGCCACTCTCCTCTCCACCCGCCACTCCCCAGCCCCGGAAAGCTGTCTGTCACTAGCAGGGTGGAGTTAAGAGCAGGAGTTACAGACAACAGCCCCCACACAACAATAACTTATGAGGAGTGTGTTTGTGTGTGTGTGTGTATGTGTGTGTGTGTGTGTGTGTGCCGCACACAACATTAAGTCATGAGTTACAGAGAACAGCCCACAAACAGCACTAACTCATGAGTAGTGCGTGTGTGTGTGTGTGTGTGTGTGTGTGTGTGTGTGTGTGTGTTTGACCCCACACAGCACTAACTCCAGATAATCATCCACCACACACACAGTCACCACACACCCACATTCGATTATCACACACACATTCACCACACTGCGTTCAAGGCTAAATTTTCCATTCACCTCCATCCGTGTCCATCTCACTGACAGGAGTGTGAATTAACCAGCACTCATTCACAGGAGGACTCACAGAGACTCATTCACATGAGGCTGAATGCAGGTACCTCACAGAGACTCATTCACAGGAGCCTGAATGCAGGTACCTCACAGAGACTCATTCACAGGAGCCTGAATGCAGGTACCTCACAGAGACTCATTCACAGGAGAATAAATGCAGGTACCTCACAGAGACTCATTCACAGGAGGCTGAATGCAGGTACCTCACACTGCACTTATTCACAGGAGTCTGAATGCAGGTACCTCACACTGCACTTATTCACAGGAGTCTGAATGCAGATACCTCACAGAGACTCATTCACAGGAGTGTGAATTCAGATACACACATTCACAGTAGTGCGCTCATGCCGCAGGTGGTTCTACTGTGCTTTACAGTATCACACTGTAAAACGATTGAGATAACAGTATGGCCTGTCACCTGCCGAACACGCTCAGTGTGTACTGTAGATGACAGCACTGACTGTGGATCTCTGAGAGAGACAGTGTCGAATGCAGTGTCAACACAGCCGCCTCTGGCCTACACTACACTACAGCCCCAGCCCCACAGCCCTCGGCACATTCATTCCTCTCCAGCAACTAAGTTACTTTTCATGGAGTCGGCATCATACCTCCGCAGCACGTCTTGTTGACCTGTGGGTGCGTCAGGCGGTCTGGGCCATGAATCAAGCTGCTTTTTTAGCAGGGCTCTTCCTCCCGGGTCAGCTCATGTAATGTGTGTGTGTGTGTGTGTGTATGTGTGTGTGTGTGTGTGTGTGTGCGTGTGCGTGTGTGTGTGTGTGTGTGCACGCCCAGGGCGCGCTGGGGCCGCCACGCCACGGCCTGACATTCTCTTTTCAGGAGCTGATTGATATCATCAGTCACCGTGGCAACCCAGCACTGACAGCTCCACCTCCTGCTGTGAAGCATGCCACAGGCCCTCAGGAGGAAGAGGAGGAGGAAGAGGAGGAAGAGGAAGAGGAAGAGGAGGAGGGAGATGAGGAAGATGAGGAGGAGGAGGAGGGAGATGAGGAAGAGGAGGAGGAGGAAGAGGAGGAAGATGATAAGGAAGAGGAGGAGAAGGATGAGGAGGAGGAGGAGAGGAAGATGATGAGGAGGAGGAAGATGAGGAAGGTGAGGAGGAGGAGGAAGAGGAGTAGGAGAAGGAGGATGAAGAGGAGGAGGAGAAGGAGAAAGATGAGGAGGAGGAGGAAGAGAAGAAATGAAGGAAGGAGAAAGGAGAAGAAAAAAAGCAATATAAAAAACACATGGCTGGCCTTGGAGTTAACCCCCCCTACCCCCCCCCCAACCCCCCCCTTTCCCCCATCTGGATGCTCATCCTGCTGAGCTCTCAGCCCCACCCAGCTTCCCCACCAGGAGAAGGACGCCACGACCCCACCCCCCCCTCCCCCCCCCCCCCTTCTTTGGGTTAGTGGTACCCACCATGACAAGGACACCCAACACCCCCCACCCCCCCTTCCGGTTGGCGCTACCCACCATGCAAATTTAACCTTCGGGCCGTCGGCGGCTGTTCCAGTTCATTACCCCACTCGACCCCTCTCCCCCTGCTCCTCTGCTCCTCGACCCCTCTCCTCCTCGACCCCTCTCCCCCTGCTCCTCCTAGCAGATGCTCCGTGCTGACGGCACACACAGCACCATAACTCAACACACTCAAACGCCCCACTGCCATCTATGGAAATGTATGCTGGAGTCTGATGGTGGGGGGTGGGGTATACTGGTGTTCCAGCTGGGTGCCTGCACACACACATGCAATATATTT
>CM059280.1:3417177-3427177 GCA_030347295.1 Setipinna tenuifilis | reverse complement strand
GCCTCAGCCTGGTAAACAAGTGCAGGTCCTGGCAGCACTGACGAGCACTAGCACAAGACAGGACTGGCACAGAGTGTGTAGGTACAGTACACTGGAAAAGAGAAAGCAGAAACAGAAGCAAACAACAATGAAAAAATTAAACATGTCGCATGTGTCTTTTTAACTTGGCTTACACATGTTGATGTACACACATGGCACTGTTAAATTAAACCAACGTAAACAGATCCATGCAGCCACTGGCCTTCATGTTTTTTAAAGATAGTTCACAGTAGCATTTTTTTTAGTTTAGAAACATAGGTGATAGGTTAGCGCACCTGGTAGGCAGGTGATAGGATAGGTTAGTTAGAGCACCTGGTAGGCAGGTGATAGGATAGGTTAGTTAGACCACCTGGTAGGTAGGTAGGTGATAGAATAGGTTAGTTAGAGCACCTGGCCATCCAATAAGAAGCAGCCAGCTAAGGGCCAAGGTAAAACACAGAGTGCAGAAATAGGGTTCAAAGCTAGCAAGAGTAGACAGCAGGACAGGAGGAACACGGACCAGGATCTGCTGGTAGTGGGCATGACTGTGCCACATTAATGTGTATTAAACAAACCCAAACAGCTGATGTTGTTTCAAATAGCTTACACACACCATGGGGCATGTAACTGCCCGCTGAGACAGGTGGCATTTTTTGTTCATTTCCACTGCTGTGGACTATCTATCATAATAAAAGTCACCTGCCAAACAGCTAATTGGCAGCTAATACAAAAACTGTTACAGATGCTCTTTCCACTTAGCATCATCATCCGATATCAGTCACTCACCTCAGGACCACTACTGTAGTTTTTAACATTAGAATACAGTAGCCTCAGCCACCATCTACCATATGTTCTGATCATGTTCAAATCTCAATCCTGCTCCCTTTTTGGTTATCCTTTTTTGATGCCATGTGTCAGACATATGGCCACGACAGTCAGCCTTCCCCCTTAGTTGCCAGTTTTGGCATAATTCCTCACCCAGAAGATTGCAGTTTTCTGTCTTACCTGCAGAGGGTGGTTGTGTTTTCCTCCTTGTTGCTGAGAGGATGTATTCTGTTTACATGGAAGGATATAACTCCTCCAACGCACAGCTATTTGATCAGAGATGTGATGCATAATATAAAACGTGACATAATCAGATGCACAGATGAAATGGCTCCCATCAGACATTTTACAGAACTTGGGACCCGTTTGGAAACTATGAGAATATATTGTCCAGCCTGGAACTTGGAAGTGATCGAACCGTGATCTGTCCTATATATAAACATATTTGAATGCACCCTTTGTGTTTGTCTCTATTTTGTTTTGTTTGTCTGTCTTTTGATTGTTTTGTTTAATTTCAGCATCTGTAACAGTTGGTGTGTCCTGACAGACCTACATTTAATATGAAACATTGTTTTTTTAATGATGAAGGTTTTATGATTAAACAATTGATGAATGTAAAGGGAGATCTTTCAGGATACAACAACTGTTACAGACACTGAAATTGAACACAACAATTATAAAACCTTCATAAATAAACAAATTAAAAAAAGAATAGAGTAACATTTATTTAACGTGGTTCATAATGGCCTTCATGTTCTCCCACACCGTCCTTTATTTTTACAAGCAAATAAAAAACAAAATAATTAACCATTCAGTGCCTCTAAATTTTGGGATGTTGCCGTGACATTAATGTGTCATGGCAACGTGAGAAATGTGGCACACACGGTCCCACTGCCCCTCCATAAACACAGA
This sequence comes from Setipinna tenuifilis, assembly GCA_030347295.1. Taxonomy (NCBI): domain Eukaryota; kingdom Metazoa; phylum Chordata; class Actinopteri; order Clupeiformes; family Engraulidae; genus Setipinna; species Setipinna tenuifilis. Next base: position 3,425,422 of record CM059280.1, on the reverse strand, counting down.
AAAGAGACAGCACACACACACACACACACACACACACACACACACACACACACACGGTCCCTCTGCCCCTCCATAAACACAGAGAAGAGAGAGCACACACACATACATACACATATACACACACACACACACACACACACACACATACACACACACACACACACACACACACACACTCTGCCCCTCCATAAACACAGAGAAGAGACACAGTGGTACAGCACACACACATACACACAAGCGTGCGACCGCGCACATACACACATACACACATACACACGCACATAACGCCCACACACACACACGTACGCTCACACACACACACACGCACACACACACACACACAGCGCTACTTTGGGCCCTGCTCTCCTGAGAACTCCAGAGTTGTCACATGACATATAATAGCAGGACAAAACAAAACTCCAGCCATTACTCGTAACGGGGGGAGCTGGGGAGACACCCACACCCGTCCCACACTCACTCAGAGGACACAAAGTGTGCCCAATACGTCTCTCTGTCACCACCACTGGCAGCCTGACTCATTCATTTTAATGAGCTTTTGTTTTCTGATAAATAATGGAGCAGACTAATTTATGTGGTGGGGTGCCATTGAGCTTCAGTGGGGTTGCCTGCCCGTGGAGCAGTTATGGGGTGGGGCGGGGGGAAGGGGGGGGGGGGGGGGGGGGGGTGTTAAGCAGAACGAGGGGAGCACAATAAATGTGTCACGCGTCACAGATAGTGTCTCACTCCGCCGGGTCGCTGCGTTCAGCGTAAACAACATCCTGTGTGGCCATACTGGGACGCTTCCTACACTTCCTGTTTTGATTACTCTTGTTGCCATGACACCCTACCCCCTACCCCCTAATCCCCCCTCCCTTTCTGTCCAACAGGCTTTCTGAGCCACACTATTTACTTTACTTAGATGAGCATACTTATGGCCATGAAAAGGAAATGTTTTTTGTTTTTTTTTCGTGAAAGGGCATAACAGAAAGGCTTGTTTTTATTTTTCTACAATGGGTTTGAGATTAATTATGGTTGTTGTCCTGCTTCTTCCGCTTCTGCTTTCCTTTAGTGCTTGGAGTTAGTGAATGGTGGTGATTACATACCATTATCAAGCATTCAAAGATTATCTTAAAATTACAGTGATCCTGATTTCCTGCCACAGCCGTCAGGGACTGAGAGAGCTCTCTTGCTCCTCAGACCCCCTTCTGGATCAGCCAGACCCATTTAGGAACTGAGTCACCTATCACGTCACCTGCCTATTATATTCCCTTCCAGCTTTTCTTATTGTTTACACACTAATTATGAGCCTTAGAAGGATGCCCTGATGCTATTTATATATAGCAGAGATGTTTCTACAAAACGATTCATAGCAAATAAAGTGTAAAGTTAACCTGTGTTTATAGTTCTAATTTTCTACAAAACGACACACTAAAACACTAAAAACAGTATATCATAAAAAAACATGTAAGTTAAAAAAAATAAGATATTATTATTATTATTATTATTATTATTATAGCATACATCTTTTTTTATGATATCCTGTTTTTAGTGTTGTGTGTCATTTTGTAGAAAAGTCTATGCTAAATACCATAAGAAATCAGAACTATAAACACAGGTTCAACTTTGCACGTTATTTGCTGTGAATTTACACACTTTTACACACTTTGTTCACACACATTTTCTTACATTAGACACTTTGTTCATCCATAAAAAAAACTTTTTGTGAAACACTTTTATTGAGCTTGCATAACCTACCTTTAAATATTCTAGCAGGGAACACTGAACACACATTAGTCAGAGCACGGTAAGATGATCTGAGAAGAAAGCTCAACTCCTTTGTCTGAACACTCCTCTCTCCTTCACACTAACATTATAAAGATTTATGACTGCATTATAACTCTTTATGAATGTGTTTATAGGCTCTTATAAAGCCTGTGTTTATAGAAAGTGTTGCCTTACCTGCTTGTCTCTGAAACTCCTTTCAACTCTCTCCTTCACACTAACATTTCGCAGAAGGGAGAGCCAAAGGACATGAGGTTTAAGGACTGCTGGCAGGGTTTGTGAAACATAACACTACACAGAGGTCATCTATCCAGAAGTCATTTATCTGTGTCTGATGGAGCTTTATCTGGCTCACAGTCGTAGCCTATTTCACCTCGTATTTTTGGTGTTGCGTAGATTTCAAACGTTCTCCCAAGGACAATTTTGGGTTCAGACAGGTTCTGCCGCAGTGTTTCTGTAGTGTAGTGTAGTGGGGTTGTACCGGATGTGTTTATGGTAATAAGCCAGTGTGGAAAACAGGCACAAGCTGTTTTACATTACATTACATTACATTTAGCAGACGCTTTCATCCAAACTGACTTACAAAAAGGAGGACATAAGCTGACAGAAGTGTAGAGCAACACAGAGTAAGCAGACTACCTTTATACATACAGGGAGATGCATGTGCCCAAGTAAGTTTCCCAGAGCAGGGACACTACAGACACACATACTCCCCACATGGGGAGTTAGAAGTGAGTTAGCAATACAAAAGGTGGCTAATAGGTCATTGTAAGTATACTTGTATATGTAAGTATACCTGGTCAATAAATCTGATGCTGAAGCTCTGCCCTGCAGCATAAGCAGGTACTCTCCCAAGGACAGTCTGTGCTGTAGTGTGTAGTGGTGTTTTATCCTGCCTTGTACCATACCCATAAAAAAGTCTATAGCGCTGTTAGGTACGGTACATTTAGCTGCCCCGCTCATCCAGAGCAGCTGACAGTGAATGACGTGCCATAACTGCCTTTTCACCGCACAGCACCTGAATGTTTCGCTTATTTGCACAGTTGCCATAGCGATAGCTGTTCTGTAAAATCTGACGCATGCACTGTCAGCAAGTTTGGATAAAAAATAAAAGTATTTACTATGTGTTTCTGGTTTATTGTAGCAATCAGAAGGACTTTTAGTATAAACATCTTATATCACATATAAGATAGGATTCAGATTATATCCTTTGAGTTCAGTTGATTATTCCGTGTGATGTTTAAAGATCACCCACATTCTTCACATTTACAGTAAGTTAAGCCAACAGGTTCGGCCTATATAAAAAAGAGGGCTTTAGTTTTGGTCACCTTGGGTCTGCAAACCTCCTAATACACCTCTCCTTTCCCCTTTAAAAGACTTTAGTGTTATTCAGCGAATGATATCTCAGTAAAGAGGAAGGATAAGGATATTCTTATACCAGGAACAGATACTGAAGGTAACATATACGTTTCATTTTTTTCCGGTAAAGCCTTTTCCTCTAAATAATTCCAGTCAGTGAAGTGAAGTGGATTGGGCTGAACTGCGGTATCTAAAAGGATGGCATTGGCAGGTTAATAGAATCTTCACTTCAATGCTGTATGAGAGCCGGTGTTGAGGGTCGTCACCATGCCCACAGTAGGCTACAGTACCTCACCGTGCCGTGCACCGCTGGAGAAAACAGTGTGTGAACATCCCGCTCTTCACAGCTCTTAGCTCTGCTCTGCTCACATATACAGTAGACCCAAGGTCTGTTGGGCACGTGAGGAGATACATTCACACTGCTCCTCCATGCATTCACACCTCCACTGATATTCATATTACCAGCTGCAAGTGACACACAGACACTTAGCCATATGCTGCCTATCACTAGCCATTTCACAAAGTAGCTGATAGCTTCCTCTTCTCTTCTCTATGTATGTATGTATGTATGTATGTATCTATGTATCTATCTATCTATCTATCTATCTATCTATCTATCTATCTATCTATCTATCTATCTATCTATCTATCTATCTATCTATCTATCTATCCCTCACTTATGCTGGCCACACTCATCAAGCACTACTCACTGCAATTAAAACCTTTTGTTTCGAATGCCACTAGCTTTAATTAAACTACTATCGGATTTACCTAAAGCCATACTTTCTCTCTTTGCAAACAGACACTGCTCAGGAAAAGTGGCAAAAGCTTGTAGTTTCATCTTTGCCAAGTGATTTGTGTGGCGTTAACGATATTGTTTCCTCTCACACCAAAATAACAGAGATCCTGGAAGAGAGGAAGAATGTTTTTTTTATTGATTGCTGTAACAAATACGAGCAACAAATGTTTGAATTTAGCATCCTTGAGAGGTTTTAGCCTGTTGTGCTCTCCCAAACAGGACAAGCTTTTTTGGGTGTGTGATCACCCTGAGGTGTGTGATCACCCTGAGGTGCGTGATCACCCTGAGGTGTGTGATCACCCTGAGGTGTGTGATCACCCTGAGGTCTGTGATCACCCTGAGGTGTGTGATCACCCTGAGGTAAGTTCTATATTTGGATGTAATGAAACTCCTCTTCTACGGCTGCGATGACGCTCTCTCGCTTTTACGCCATCTCTGTTTATGGCCACCATAGTAGTCCCCATGCAATTCACACTCAAGACAGGAAGTGAGCGTGGAGACAACCTGTCTAAATCATTCCTCACCTTTGATTTATTCGGCGTGTGGTTGTGTTATTAAGGCACGGAGTGATGTTAAATTGCATCGCTCGAAGGGTGCATATGCTTAGTATGCTCAGTGCCTGCATCTCTTTTTTTTCTTCTCCATGCTTGTCTCTCTATCTGCTTCTCTCTCTCTCTCGCTCCACCCCCCCTTCCCCCCTTCTCACTCTCTCTCTCTCTCTCCCTCCCTCCCTCCCTCTCTCTCTCCCTGTGTCTCCTCTCTCTCTCTCTCTCCCTCTCCCCCCCATTCTCTCTCCCACTCTATCTCTCCATCCCCCCTTCTCCCCTTCTCTCCCGCTCTTTCTCTCCCTCCCTCCTCTCTCTCGCTGTGTCTTGGTCTCTGAGGGCCCCGTCTATGATCGCTCAGATGGCACTCATAACAATGTGATTTCCCCCTCCTCGCGCAGATCTACATTTTTATACCTGAGGCTGATGATAGATGAGCCAATCTGAACAAGTTGCGGCGAGAGATACATCAGGGGGGAGACAGGCGCAGATAAAGAATGCCAGAGCGGCGGGGCAGGGGGGGCTCTCTCCTCGTCGCTGTCCATCCGCCCCCCCCCGCCCGTCTCGGGGCCCGGGGTGGCTCTCCGAGGAGCCATACGTCAAGCGCAGGCAAAGAGCGCGCTCACTCACTCTGAAACACACACACACACACACACACATGCCGCATGGGACGGGTGTCGCCCGACTCCCCGCATTGTGGTGGGACTCGTGTGTGTGTGTGAGTGTGAGTGTGTGTGTTTGTATGTGGGTGTGTGTGTGCGTGTGTGTGTGTGTGTGTGTTTGTGTGTGTGTGTGTGTGTGTGTGTGCACACTCTGTGAGCAGCATAAAAATCATAAAACATGATGTTCATTATTTATTTATTCATGTTCTTATCTTTTCCTCTGAAGCCGTGATGCCCGTGCTCTTGCCGGTGCAAGGGCCGCAATGCCTGAGGCAGGATTTCCTGGGGGTAATAGAATCTCTTAGGTGCTTTTTATTCTTCCACTGGATATTATGCACTGCATAATGTTTCCTTCTCCACCATATATATATATATATATATATATATATATACACATACACATATATGTGCCTTGCCTGATAATGAGAATTAATATTTGGAAGTGACTGAAGAATGCTACATGTAGTGAATGTTGCTTTGTTGAAAATGTGATAAAAATCGACCTGCTGGATAGTGATTAAATAATGGTAAAAATCAAACAAAAAAAATGTTACATTCTAATCCATTTCAGTGTCTAATTCCGATGACAACTTTCTAAAGCTCCGTAAGATCTCCTGGCACTTTGATGGATGAAAATGTTTTCTTTGCTGTGTCAAATCTTGCAGCTCTAATGTTGTTTATCAGTGTCTTTAAGCGAGCCAAGTTTATTTTGTTGAAAATGTATGTAAGGCCTCGTATCGATTCAGATGGCAAAAGCTTACCGAGTCCCCGTCTGACTGACAAGGACTGACATAAAGAGCTATCGGAGGGGAAAAAGTGAAAGCCATTTTTCTCAGAGGCTTTAGCTGTATCGTGCCAGTCCATTTTAATGACATTACAAAAGATGCCATTGAATTGTAGCTGTCGCGCTACATAATGAAATTCATAGCTTAACTGAGGCAGCGTAGCGTCCTGCATTTTTGTTAGTTCTGACACTGCCAGGTGGATTTCTTCATTGGTTTTCACTTCACATTTTTATCAAAGATCCATGGAGGCACTTTTGGGTTTCTCTCTCATAAGGAAAAAAAAAAAGTTTTATGTTTTATGACTGTTTGTTGTGCGGGAAAGACAAACAATGATGAATAGATCTTCAAACTCTGAATACATGAATTTCCAACACTCATAAATCAGCTGACTGAGTGTCAGTGCCAGGACTGGGTGTAGATTTACACACGGGGATACGTGTAAGTGCTTTATTTAAAGACAGGAGCTCCGTGCTATCGCCATACACTCTCATTGGTATTCAAAACCTGTAACACTTTTCTGTCGTTGGGATGAAGTTTGTTGGCTTCCTCGTGTCGGCCATTTTGAAGACCAGGAGGGTTCCACTCCTATTTGCTGGGCTTCCATCAGCTTCCCTGTGGTATACATGACGAGCCAGACATATGTTATGGGCTAACTTCAACTTGCGCAATTGTTTTTTATTTATTTATTATTAGAGATCCTTTATGCATGTGACACATAAATGTCTCCAGGAGGGTTCCACTCCTGCTAGCTGGGCTTCCATCAGCTTCCCTGTGGGGTAATAAGGACATAAAGAGCCAGAGCCTTTCACAACATGAACATGTGTCTGCAATCAGTGTGTCCAGCATGACATGTGAATGTATGTGCCACAGTAATGTGAAAAGACAGTAATGACATTAATGTGTGAGCATATAACTAACATGGTGGCAGAGTTGTGAAAGCTCAGGGTTTTTATGTTTCTGTTACCCCACAGAGAAGCTCATGTAACCCCACTCCTGCTAGCTGGCCTTCCCTGTGGGATACATGAAGAGCCAGAGCTATGATATAGGCTTCAACTTCAACTTTCTTCTTCCACTTATTCATTTTAAATATTATGATTGTTTTTTATTTATTTATTTTTAGAGATCCTTAAATAAATGTCTCCAGGAAGGTTCCAGTCCTGCTAGCTGGGTTTCTATGAGCTTCCCTGTGGGATACATGAAGAGCCAGAGCGTTCACAACTCTGCCATCCCTTTAGCTATATGCTCACACATTGATGTTATCATTGACACTACAGTGGCACATATATTCACATATATGTATAATATTTTTCAAAGACTGCCCTCTGGAAAGTGATTCCGTTCTCTTAAGACCAGAACAGTGAGACTAAGAACTTCTTCTAGCAGCTTCTTCCCCCAAGCTATACGGTTTGTAAATATACATTCAACTTGAGCGCTCATTTTAAATATTGCTATTGTTTTTATTTATTTATTATTATTCTTTATGAGATTCTTTATACATGTGACAAATAAATGAAATCTTGAAATCTGGAATATACAACAACTATAATAATAAAATTTAAATAATAATAATAATAATAATAATATAGGCCTAAACGAAAGCTGTCCAAAGATAGCTATATTATCTGTTGTTACATTACAACACTTGAGGGGTTTGATGGCTCAGTCACTTCATGGCATACTGTATGGCTTTCAGCCCAATGGCAGACTGACACATCCTCATGTCTCCATGTCGACACACTGATTACAGACACACATTCATGGTGTCATATTGGTCACAATGACTACAGACACATTCATGGTGTCAAATCATACACATGGATAACAGACCAGATACATTCATTTTGTAGCATTGAACGTATTATATAACAGACAGATGTTAATGTTGTCATTTAAGATACATTGATTAGAGGGTAGATCATTGTGAAGCCATTAGAGATTGGCTCACAAGAGTCCACAGATTATTAAGATCTGAAATAATGTTTGCAGATCATACATGTAAAAGTGAATGTTACTGTTCATGTTGCAAAATAACAAGATGGCTTTAACTTGTATATTAGCATATAGTTTGTAAACAAACATTTAACGTTTAAATGATGTTAAAGTAACTATTAATTAGTGCTAAAAAAGACATATTGTTAACTATTCACAAATATCAATACAATATATTAGGTAATAGATAGTTTGCTGTTTGTTATAACAGTAAAATATAGCTTTTATGCAAACAACTAATGGTGAAATATTATGCAACTTGTGCCAAATAGACACAATGGTAATAATTAAGAACTATTACTAAAGGGTTAGCTAATGGCTAAT
>CM059280.1:3409677-3412177 GCA_030347295.1 Setipinna tenuifilis | reverse complement strand
GAGAAGAGGAGAGGTGGGGAGAGGAGAGGCGGGGAGAGGAGAGGAGGGGAGAGGAGAGGAGAAGAGAGGAGAGGAGAGGGGAGGAGAGGAGAGGAGAGGAGAGGAGAGGAGAGGAGAGGAGAGGAGAGGAGAGGGGAGGAGAGGAGAGAAGAGCCAGCAGCAGCTTGTAAACCTTGATCTCGGGAGCGGCAGGAATTAGCAAACAGCTAAGGCAGCAGAGTCCATAAGCACACATTATCAAGGCCCCTCCTCAGGCCGACGGCATCAGCAACTTTGCAGAGCAGAGCGGACCACACACACACACACACACACACACACACACACACCTACTCACACACACCGGGCACAAGTCATTTACAGTATGCTCTCACACCCCCACCACCACATGCACACACACAAACACACACACACACCATATGCGCGCACGCACACACACACACACACACACACACACCATATGCGAGTGCACACACACACACACACACACCATATGCACACACACACACACACACACACACACACCATATGCACACACACACACACACACAGGCACACACAACACCCCAACCAGCTCTCCTTTTCTCCTCCTTGTCTCTCTCGACCCCTTTTTCTCTTTTACACTCTATTCCTCTGTCTGAAACAAAGAGACAGTCATCCACTCCTACGGAGAGGTATGCTATTTTATTGACCATGGTGCCTTATAAACAGAACAGAATAGAATACAATATATCTTTATTGTCACTGTCACAAGTACAACAACAAAGATCTATTTTATTCTATAATAACAATTTATTCGCTGACAAAATCAAATGAAATTGAAGACACAGACCAAATCAAATGAAACGGAAGATGCAGACACACCACACAGAAACACATACACACGTCCATTACTGTCACTGCACATTTATTTTGATAAATATTTAGATATTCCACTTATGATCATTAGGAAGCTAACTTTCACCACCCTCTCTCTCTGCCTCCCTCTCTCTCTCTCTCTCTTTCTTCCTCTGTCTCTCTCTCTACCTCTCTCTCTCTACCTCTCTCTTTCCCTTTCTCTGTACGGCGGTGGGCTTTTAAGTTTATGAACAAAGTAATCGGAACATCCATTTGAGCCAAATACTTCACCTCAGATCAATAAAAAAGAACCACAAAACTCCAGCTTTGGACTCGAGGAGATGTTTACTAGTCCAGCGTGGGGCTCTTATTCCAGCTCAGTAACGCGGTAATGAAGATCAGAGAGCAGAGAGGAGCAGAGCAGGACTTCTTAGAGGACAATATCGACTAATCGGATAGCGGACAGACGCTATGGATTGATCACCTTAAGCAGGCCGCCTCAGAGGAGGGTGTATAGAGAGGACTGACCACCCTAACACACACACACACACACACACACACACACACACACACACACACACACACACACACACACACACACTTAGAGGGCTCAGAGGAGGGTGTATAGTGACTAAAGGCCTGAAACACCCTTTAATCCTGAGGTGCACTACTGATGAGGTGTCCTGGAAGTTTCACAGACCAACTAGACCCTGCGACTAAGCAAACAAACCCAACAATGAGATGACTGACTCAGGATTCAGGGCTCAGGAAATAATAGAATAATGTGGAATTCTAATGATTTTCATACATTCTTTTAAAGTGCCAAATGAATGCCAACTGAATATGTTGTCATGTCTGTTCAGGAGAGGACAGTTCTGTGAGGCCTAGTCATAACTAAACTTAGAAGGTCACCTTGACCAGTATAATGGGTGTTGCACAAAGGTGGGAAAGTAGCAGATCGGTGACTTTGATTGGTCTGTTCACATGTGGCTCTCAGCCACAGCTGGAGACAGAGTGGAGCCAATGAGCTTTGTACTTATATGGACAGTCTTTTCTGAACTAGTTTGAGTTTTTTTCCACTGTTTAGACTGTTTTACGATGCATCGTTCTAGTATAACTATCTCCCATTTTCTCATCTTTGTGAAGATGGATCAAACCACCAGAGAAGGAAGGCATCTAACAGTGAGCCTGTCTGTCTCTACCTTGTGGGAGTGACAGGTGGATGACTCACACTTAGACTTAGACACTTAGCCAAAGTGTCTTTATTTCTTTCATTTCTCTTATTTTTCCTTCCTCTGTGTATTACCTCAATTTGTAACAATCATTTATGTAATAAATTACTGATCCTGATTCAAAGCAATGAACATCAAGTCTTTTTATTCACTGAAGACCTATTTTAGCTTAAGTGTTAAGTGTTAAGTGTTCTAAGTGTTTTCCCAAACAATAGTATGTTAGAATGAAGGTTTGCAGTCAGGAAAAAGGCTTAAATTTCTCTCTGAAAAGTCTCTCTCTTGCTCTTGCACAAGTATCATGTGTTGGCTCAAAGCCTCCTATGCCAGTGCCTGTACTGGCCCGTCCTCGAGCTCACTAAGACGGAGACGGAGATGGAGATGGAGATGGAGAGGAAGAGAGCAGAGAGCGCAGGGCCTCATGTGGAGCACTTCAG
>CM059280.1:3394677-3404677 GCA_030347295.1 Setipinna tenuifilis | reverse complement strand
CCAGGGCCGAGAGTTTGGGGAGGTGTGTGTGTGTGTGTGTGTGTAGTGGTGGTGGGGATGCGTGGCGTGAGTGTGTCTGGAGCACGGCAGATTGTGCGGCCAGAAAATCTATTAAATCTGACAGGGAGGAGGCGTGGGGCGGAGGAGAGGGACCGATTGCTCCCCCACCCCCCCCAGCCCTCTTCCCCAGCCAGCCCTATTGACTGTGGTTAGAATGTAGGCTTCCATTTCCTACAGAAATAAATTAAAAGTCAGAACTAATTTGCCTGATGTGGGATGCAGGTGGGGTGTTTTGCCCCTCTTCCTTTCCCCCTCTCGCTCTCACTCCCTCTCTCTCTCTGTCCATCTCTCTCTCTTCCTCTCTCTGTTTCTCTCTCTCTCTCTCCCTCTCTCACTTTCCCTCCATCTCTGTTCATCTCTCTCTTTTCCTCTCTCTGTTTCCCTGTTTCTCTCTCTCTCTCTTTCATCCATGTTACTTTTTATTTCAAACTTTCTGAATATTTTTTTCCTCTGCCTGCAAATCAATCGAAGGCCCCTCTTTGATGAGAAAGGGCTTGTTTTCTGGCTGTGGCAGTTCTGCAGTATGGAGGGAGGGATGGAGGGAGGGATGGAGGGAGGGATGGAAGGAGGGGGTGGAAAGCGTGGATTTGATGAAAGTGGAGATGGTGAGAGATTGAGGTCTTGTTCCAGCCATGATCAGGGTGAAGGCCGGCACCGGCGCCGGCGATTCTGCCAAGCGGGGAGATGAACGCAGGCAGCCCCCCCGCCTCACCCACCCCCCCCTCGCTCTGCCCGACCCTCCCCCCTCGCTCTGCCCAGCCCTGCACGCCCAGGCCCAGATGGAAGGGCAGGGTTAACGCTGCGGAGAGCCGCACAGTGACAGACAGTGTCCACCGCCCCTCGTGTTTCACATGCACTTCAGTATGCCATTCTGCCTAGCAATTAACACAACAACAAGCTTTTGAATGTGTAGCGTTTTGACAGAAGGATTAAAAAAGGGAAATTAAACAAATAACAAATCTGGTCTGACTTTGCTGCATCTTCAAATAAAATGACTTCAATGGTAATTTCATCTTTTTTTTCAATGACTGACAATAAAGACAAGTACATTCGGCTATGGACCTCATGACTGCAAAGTAGTGCACATCCACAACGTCCACAGCTATCATTTCAAATGATTAGCAATATATCTGGAAAGGCTGCTGACCTTCAAATGGTGAAAGTCTTCAGTATACTAGCCTACCAGGTAAATGAAAATAAAGGGTTAGGCAATATTTTGCCAAGTACAGTATTCTCAAACAAAACCTATCTGCCATAGAAACTAAAAAGATTCAGCATGCTAACATGAAAAAACAAAATAACCAGCAGCTAAAATGAGGGTTTTTTGGAAAAGCTGACTAGAATAGACTGACTCTGAATAGAAAAAATATTTCAATGGAGCTCGATAGGGTCAGACTTATAGCTGTATGGTCAATTTGCTGTACTGCCAACAGCATGTAGCAACTCTCTGTTTTTACACAGACAAGTAAAAAATAAGGTGTTTTATACAGACTGTGCCCCCTCACACTTCTCATTGTGCCTCCTACTCTGAAACACACACACACACAAATACACACACACACACACACACACACACACACATCTTAGCTCTCATCACAACCTACACACACACACCCACATCTCAGCTTTCATCACAACCTACACACACACACACACACACAAACACACACACACACACACACACACCTGCTTCTGCTGTCGTGCAGCGTAAGACCTGTTTGGCCTTCTGTTTGCTCTGCAGCGGGTACAAACAGCTCTCCTGAAGGCTCCTCGCCATGGTGACAGGCCCGCGGGTTGCAAAGCTGCTTCACAGCGGCCAGCGGCTCATTAAAGTGTCCAGGCTTCCCTGCACCCACCCCAGGACTCAGCGCCCACCCACTGCCCATGGACCTGACCCCTACCCAGGGGCCCAGTGATGGACGTGACCCCCACACAGGAGCCCCTGTTTCGGGCAGCACTCCCACCGCTTCCCCCTTAGGCTGGAGGGTGGAGGGGCTACACACTACACCCCCACCCCACTACCACTGGAGGCCCAGCTTAGCAGAAGGCCGGGGTCTAAACTCCTCTCCTCTCCTCTGCTCTCCAACAGGGCTGATCGCTGCTGTCATTTCCAGTGGACCACTGGCACTCAAATCAGTCTCCGGCATCAGAAGACAGCACCTGAAGCAGTCAGCCATGTCTAGGGACGCTCATGTCGACCCCCACCACACACACACACACACACACACACACACACACGCACACACACACACACACACACACACACACACACACACACACATACACATACACACACACACACACACACACACACACACACACACACACACACACACATCTCCCGCTGGTCACCTTCCCCTCCTCTGCTGGCTTCAGAGGGACGGCGGGACGTCTGAACACAGACAAGGCCAAGCTTGAGTGCAGAGCAGCCCCTGGGGGCAATCAGTCTGGTGAGTTTGAGTTTGCCTTCAGTTTCTCTCTCTTCACACGAGGAGATGGAGACAGGGCAGGGACGATGTCAGCTTTGCTACACACAATAAAGCCCATGTGGTGAACTCTACATAAAATTACACACACACTGCAAGATATATATATATTCCTACAGCAATTCACACAAATGTTGCACAAATGCCTTCAGGACTTTAAACAAATCAGATCTGAACTTGTGTAAGTATTCATGAATCTTGATAAGGAAATAATAATATATATATAAGATTCATGAATACTTACACAAGTCTACATCTGATTTGTTTAAGGTCCTGCAGGCATTTGTGAAACATTTGTGGAAATGACTGTAATGCATGAGAGCCCTGTGAGAGCCCTATTGACAGGCTAATATTACGACTAAGACACTAAGACACTTACCCAGCAACCTGTAAAGTGAGCCTCCTATAAATCAGCTACACGAGGCAACGGTGTCATCCTCGGGTGTCAGTCAGGTCCCCGACATCAGACAGAAAGGCGTCAGTTCTGACAAAAGCCTCCATTAGGTTTATAGAATTGTGAAGTCAGGTCTGGCAAATGAAATGAAAAAGCATCCTGTCAGAGCTAACTGGAGGTTTTAAATATAATGTGTTTTTGCAAATAAATGTGCATGGCAAATGCCAGTTTTCAACTGGCATCGACTATATTTGCTAGCTACTTATTCATTTCTCAGCTTGGTATCAATAAAGTCTATGTATCTATCTTTGTATCTATCTATGTATCTATCTATGTATCTGTCTGTCTGTCTGTCTGTCTGTCTGTCTGTCTGTCTGTCTGTCTGTCTGTCTGTGTCTGAATTTTAACAGCTAGTTAACAACCTCCCTGGCTGTGTTTCATCTGACATCGTTGTGCTGACAGAGGGTGTCCTGACCCCGGGGTGCCTGAGGCCTTTTTTGTGATATCCCGACACCTGAGGCTTAGTGTGAATACTGCAGTACAGCAGGCTTAGGACATGGCCAAGTGAGGCCCAGCCAAAGGCCAGGACTGCCCCAGAGTCAGGCTTACCACACGAGCAGGACTGCCTCAGACAGCAGGCTTACCACACGAGCAGGACTGCCTCAGACAGCAGGCTTACCACATGGGCAAGTGAGGCCAGGACTGCCTCAGAGTCAGGCTTCCCACATGAGCAAGTGAGGCCCAGCTAAGATCAGGACTGCCTCGGACTCCGATGCTTAATGCTTTAGCGAAATAAAAACGAAATACAGTGATCCCCGTCTATCGTGGTAGTTACGTTACAGAAATCTACAATTTAGCGAGACCATATAGAAAACATTTCATTTTATGTTTAAAATACCTTAAAATACCCTTCTGATATGCTGTTTTAATGCATTTCAATCAATATTTATATGTTACAGTATAGTTATCATAAATTCTTATATTGTTTCGACAACCTTGTCTTTAGCATACATAGGGACATAGCACGCATATCTTAATGAAAAAGATCTGCGTTATAGTGGTACTGTGAACGGTGATATAATGAACGGTGATATAGTGGGGGATCACTGTAGTGGGGATCACTGTAGTAGCCCTTCAGCTGTAACGGGGGCATGAAGCCTGACGGACTGAGGAGAGGAGGCAGCCCCCTCCTCCTCGTACCAGCAGCGGACATAACATATGGTCAGTGCTAGGCTAGGCTACGTCTCTGAGACACACACATACACACACACACACACACACACACACACACACACACACACACCAGTGGCCTGTCCAGGTTAGCCCGGCAGTCAAGGGCTCATTTTGAAGCCGTGCCCTGTCTGAGGTCCATCAAAAGCCTCTACCATCTACCTCGCGATCTGCTGTCAATCAAAGGTGTTCCGGAAAACTAGCGTGCCGTCTTCTTTTAAAGTCCAATTGGCGTGTCGTAGATGTCTGCAGATGGACGCGCTGGTGCAGGTCGGCGCCATGTCCAGATGTTTCATCATATGCACATCATCTCAGCGGCGATACATTTACAGTGTAGAGGAGTTTGGCTGCACCTCTTACAGTATGTGGTTTGAAGATACTGATCTCAGTATTAGAATGTCTGCTAAAAAATAAAACATGTTTTATGTTTTTTTTTTTACATTTTATCATTTGGAGTCATGTCAATGACACAATATAAAAATAATGTGTTAAAAAATATAATATTAAAATATATAATACAAGATGGTCCGAAACTACTGTGCTGTGCTGTGGCAGTTTCCCTACATTTCACTTCTTTTGACTGGGAAATGTTTATCCTGACAATGTTTAATGACCTCTTCATAATTTGAATTCAGGTCTATAGTTTAAAATGTTATTGGCTGTGTTTTTGTGAACAAAATGGTTTTCCAAACCTACCCTTATATTTTACATGTCTTTCATTCGTTTTTTTTAGAATGGCGTACAGAGAGATTAACCTATGTATCAAAACCTCCAGGATGTCAGCTTTCCAATGAATATATTTGTTACTCGGTATCATTTTTAGATTCCACAGATATAAGCATTTAAAATGTGTTCCGTATTTTTGGCCCACCCTGTATAAAAAAAAAATCCTTTTTTAAATTGATAAAAAATGGCAGAAATTGAACTGCTTGGTCGAGGTCTCTCCAAGTGCTTTTCTAGTTAGTTTTAACTTTGCAAAGTGTCTTTGAGTACCTACAAAAGAGTTTAATAAATATCTTTCTCTTCTTCTTCTTCTTCTTCTTCTTCTTCTTCTTCTTATTATTATTATTATTATTATCTGGCCCCACTTTAAACTATAGGAGACTCACATATACAGGAACACAACAGACTGTAAAACTCCATAATCACAGAAAGGATGAGGAGGTTGGTGATTTGTAATTAGGATACACCCCATGAACATTGTTCTGTGTTATACCACAGAGACTGTGATTCCACTGCTGTTTATACTACTGCTTTAGTTTCCAATTGTATTGTTTCCTATAATTTATAATTGTATAGTGTGGGTAATGTAATCAGTGGGCTGAGTCTGTGCACACTAAATGAACAGTTTTTAATTTTGTCATAACAATAGGTTTAAGGCCCGTGGAGAGAAACACGAGTAAATTTAACGCTTTTTTTTGTGAGGTCCAGATATTGCTCTTTCTCTTAATCTCATTTCTGGAAATAAAAAAGAGCAATATGCGTGCCTAACTTCCCCCTGAATGGGATTAAAGGCACATGCTGCTTTTATTTGCATGATTTTGTACTTTATATAGTTATTCCTATACATTAAAATACACCCATACACACACATGATACATACCAGGATGTACAGTACATATACACCTGACATACAGTATACACACACACATACACACCCACTGGTACACACACATAACTGTCTCTCTCTCTCCCTCTATTTCTCTCTCTCTCTCTCTCTCTCTCACACACACGCACACACACAAATACACACCCACTGGCACACACATACTGTCTCTCTCTCTCTCCCTCTCTCTCTCTCTCCCTCTCTCCCGCACACACACACATACACACACACACACACACACACACACACACACACACACACACACACACAGCATGGGCTGCATGTTCCACTAGAGCTGTCCTCAGACAAACTGTGTCAGTGTGTGTTGCTTAAGCTAGTGTAGCAGCGATGTGGAGAGGAAGGGGAACCTCGCCGACATCAAAAGGCCTTTCATGTTTCTTTTATGGTAAAAGGCAGCATTTCTGTAGCACCAGGAAACCAGTGCACCCCCCCACCCGTCTCCCAGCTCCCAGCCTCCACTGGAGGTGCACCGCATCGATAGACAGACACACAGACACACACAGAGAGCAGGACATTAATGAGTCTAGCCCATTACAAAAAAAGACAAAAAAGTAAAGAAAAAAACTTTTGGGGGAAAAAGAGGAAAGGGTGAGAAAGGCAAAAAAAGAGAAAAAACTGAATTTGTGTCAGGTGATGTGAGATTAGTTATGAAACCCAACCTCAGAACAGATAATTGTAAAACACCGACACACACACACACACACAAGCACCCCCCCCCCCCCCCCCCCCCACACACACACACACACCCTGCATGTAGGGATTGTTTCTGTGGCTTCATATCCTGATCCCCTTCCAAATGTTCCATCTGGAAAATGAGAGGGTTGGGACAGAGGGTGTGTGTGTGTGTGTGTGTGTGTGTGTGTGTGTATGTGTGTGTGTGTGTGTGTGTGTGTGTGTGTGTGTGTGTGTGTGTGTGTGTGTGTGTGTGTGTGTGTGTTTGTCTGAGGGGGTGGGGAAAGGGAGTGGGTGGGGTGGTGGTGTTGCCTTTGACTGGTTTGAGTGGTGTCTCGTGTGTGTGTGTGTGTGTGTGTGTGTGTGTGTGTGTGTGTGTGTGTGTGTGTGTGTTTCTGAGAGGGTGGGGTGGTGGTGTTGCCTTTGACTGGTTTGAGTGGTGTCTCATGTCTCATGTACAGTGATATTAAAGATGAAAGGGCAGGGAGACTCTCCCTCCACCCGTCTCTCTCTGTCTGTCTGTCTCTCTCGCTGCCCCCCTTTTCTGATCTTTTTCTTTCTTTCCTTTCTCCCTCTCCATTGATGTGTGGTCAGTGTTTTCCCCCAAACCATTTGTTTTAGATTTTTTTCCCTTTTTTCTTTCAGAGATGCCAACTAATGAGCCACTACCTCTATTAAGACACAAAACAAACAATGCTAGGATAAGCTAGCCAATGCTAGACTAAGGAGCATTACAACTAACAGGCGGACTAACTAACTAACTAACTAACTAAGACTTGGACTACTATTTGGCTACTGGAGTTGTGTTCTGTCTACTAGATTTGCTGGTAAACATATTGACTTTCCTGGGATGTCCTTATAGGTAGGAGACACATGGAGACAAAGTTTACAGCAAGCTACTGAAGATGCAAGTGCCTGGTTACACTTCTCAACCCAACCCTGACAGTACTTTCCATGGGACCAAACAAATACAAGAAATACATCCAGTAAACAGGAGTTATGTGTGTGTGCGTGTGTGTTTAACAAGCTGCATGGCGTCCGTAGCAACAGGCGTGTGACACAGTAACCGGCGGCGACACTGTACGCTGAGACGAGAGAGGCGTCTGTCACAAATCAGGCCAGTGTGTTGCTACGGCGACCTGACGGTGACGGAGACTAACGAGGGGGGCACGGCGCTCCCAGTCTGGGCACTCTTGACTACAGAAGGGAGCGTCAGTATTAGGAGCGTTTTGCATTGTAGCCCATTCATTTGTGCTCATGTCCTGTTCTTAATGCTGCGTATTAATCACGAGGATGCGGAGGACAAACAGGCCACATTCATCAGCACCACACCATTATGATGTATGCCCTGCTCAACACTCACACTATACATCTCTCTCTCTCTCTCTCTCTCTGTCTGTCTGTCTCTTATTCTTCTTCTTCTCTCTCTCTCTTCCTTCTCTCTTTCTCTATACATCTCTCTCTCTGTCTGTCTGTCTCTTCTTTTCTTTCTCTTCTTCGTCTTCTTCTCTCTCTTCCTCCTCCTCTCTTTCTCTCTTCCTTTCTCTCTCTTCTTCTTCTTTTTCTCTATCTCTGTCTTTCTCCTCCTCTCTCTCTCTCTGTCTGTCTCTCCTCCTCTCTCTCTTATTCTCCCCCTCCTCTCTTTCTCTCTTCCTTTCTCTCTCTTCTTCTTCTTCTCTATCTCTGTCTCTCTCTCTGTCTCTCTCTTTTCCTTGCTCTCTCTTGTTCTTTTTTTCTCTCTCTTTCTTGCTGTCTTTTGTACTTTTTACTCTCACTGATTTATACTCACACAACCACACACACACACACACATACTCACCCACACACACACACGCTGACATATACGAACACACTGGAACACATCTCCCTTGAAGCACTGCCAGTGTTTTGAAGGTATGCACTCTGTCACAGCAATCATATGAAACACTTCTTTCAGAAAATCACGCTTCAGTTTTGGGCTTTGATCAAAGGCAACAATGTCAATTTCAAGAACAGAGTGTCGAAGTAATGCATGATGAAACTGTCAGAAAGTTGTTTCAGCTCTCCTGTGCATCTTAAAATAAGCATTTTGTTGCCGCCGCTGCTGTCTGCACTCGTCTATTTTTGAGCCAGCTTTCAGGATTTCTTGGAGCACTTTGACAAATGTTCCGCCGAAGCCTCTCGGAATTAATTGACTGCTCGCGCTCCACGTGGATAATATTTGTTTGTTTCGCGAGACAGCCCTAGCCCTGGTCGGGGGGAAGGCAGATAGGAGCGTGCCCTTGGAGCGAGCCAACGACATGCGGTTGGAGCAATATGGGGAATATAATCTGCGAGAGGCCTGACGAAGCACTTCCTTTAACAGGGCCAGCACCCTCGGCCAACATAATTTAACAACACATTAATCTTTACGCTAATTTAGTCAATAACATATTAAGCAAACTATAAAAGTGAAATTAATGAGAGTGAGGATGATGCGTTGGCCCCTTGAAGCACTTGAGAAACCGCTAGTAGTCAGCAGCACTGGACATGCCAACCTGTTTTTTTTCTTTCTTTTTCCAATTATTCTTTTCCGTTTCTGAATACGTGCTTGGGTTAAAAAAGTGGGCGATGTTCCAACTGTGTAGGAAATTATATTGATGTTAGAATAGCTTAACGGTTCACCTCACCACCATCATCATTACCACCAGCACCACCACCGACATCATCATCATTATCATCATGTTCCATAAGTTCAACTGACTGGCACATATGATGATGACCCAGAGGTCAAAGGTGAATCCCTGAGGGGCTTGCCCTGGATTTTCCGATACACACTTAGTCCACCATAATGTGAAAGGTTCCTCACATTAGGAATGGTTCTTCAGAGCTGCAGATCATAATGGGTTATACTACTGTAGGTCATATCATGAAAATGGTGCTTTAAAGAACTGAAAAAGGTTCTTCTATGGCTTCGCTCTGAAGAACCCGTACTGGCCCAATTATTTTTTAGAGTGCAGTGCATGTTAAACAGCATTTTAACTGCATGTCTTACTTTACCCAGTATCTTTATGCATGTGACG
Organism: Setipinna tenuifilis; assembly: GCA_030347295.1. Classification (NCBI taxonomy): domain Eukaryota; kingdom Metazoa; phylum Chordata; class Actinopteri; order Clupeiformes; family Engraulidae; genus Setipinna; species Setipinna tenuifilis. The sequence continues at coordinate 3,395,167 of CM059280.1, read as the reverse complement.
AATAAATATCCTTGTATCCTTGTATCCTTGTTACCTGTCCTTGTTACCTGTCCTTCTGTCCTTGTTTGCTTGTAACCTGTTCTTTATTCTGAATACAGTTTAAATGTTAATACAAAAATAATTTCACTGAGTGTTGCACAGAACCAAAAAATACTGTGTCTATGTTAAGAGAGGAGTATTTCACCATAGAGAGTATTTCAACATAAGTCAGTATTTTACCATAGAGAGTATTTCAACAGACATGAGTATTTTTAATATAGAGAGTATTTCACCATAGATAAGTATTTCACCATAAAGAGTATTTCACCACAGAGAGTATTTCAACACAGATGAGTATTTCACCATAGATTCATATTTCACCATAGAGACTGTTGTCTTTATGAAAAGCATCTCCACTGGCCAGAGTTGCTATTTCCATCTGTAAACAGAGAGGCAATCCAGCATGCATTGCAATTCACCCAGCCTCATTCATATGGTAATGCTCAGGTGT
>CM059280.1:3382177-3387177 GCA_030347295.1 Setipinna tenuifilis | reverse complement strand
ACAGATCGATAGCTTCCACAGCCTTGTTTTCCAGTCACATTTATTTTTTCATACTGCAGCCAGGCAGGCAGGTCAAAAGCTTTTTATCTAATTTTGTTTGAAAGCCGATATCCCCTTGAGCCGAGACTGGCGGTGTGGTCCGGCGTTAAAACTTCTATTGTATTCTGTCCCTTTGATCCAATGACACGCCCCAGTCTGCACACGAAAACACAAAAACTCCACTCACCACTCGATAAACGCAAATACATAAAGCACACTACCCACCCCGCTCCTCCCCGTTTATTGACAGATTAGCCTTTTGGGTTAAAGAGAGAAAACACAATAATCTTGAACCATTGAGAGGCGTCTTCACAATAGACTGGCCAGGATATCTGATTACAGGGAGATTAATGTATACACTGATGACTTAATCCTGCAAAGCTCATCAGAATGCTTCAGTCAATGGTGCCACAAAGAAGGATAAACCAATCAATATTTGATGGCCCTGCTCACTGGGGCTGTAAGAACACGGGGCCTTCATCATGAAAATTACTCCTGAAATTAGATTTCCACCAACACACATGGATGCGATGTGCTCCTGTGTGTGTGTGTGTGTGTGTGTGTTGTTGCAAATAACCGAATGGAAAATTAAAGCATGGCCAACAAGTGCACAGCATGTTTAAGTCAGCGCCCAGTCCTACTGTCTGACACTTAGCTGGTTTTATTGCACCGCAGTGTCATATGGCCTTTGCAATGATGGACTTAGCAACGCCCACACACTGCATACAATAAGAATGCTGCAGGATCCCTTAACAGATCCCCACAGTGCCTTAGCCATGGTACTGCATAATATACACAACAATGAGCAATAAATAGCTCGAGGACATTACAAAACAATGGATTATTTAAAATAATAAATTAAATAAAACGTGCTGATAGCTGGTACACCTAAATTGTTGTTAAATATGTTTCTACTAAACGAATAAAAACAAATTCATAAATGTGCAAAACTCATCGAGGACAAACAGCAATCTGCCACAATCTAGTTGCAGTATGGTGAATCAAAGAGCATGTTCTGTCATGTCATGTTATATTGCTATTTGTTAACGCCATCTTGTGTCTTCCCCAGCCCTGCAGTACTACTGTGATGTTACCCCTGAAACTGTGGCTCCTGAAAATGTGACTTGTGATGCTTTATTTCATTTGGTTAACTGGCTTTGCTACAAAGTTCCTGCTAAACTATGCTTTCCTGTGTGTTTGGTCTTATTTTGGGATGTTGTGTATGTGTCAATAAAACAAAACATTCCATAGCCACAGTGTCATCTTCTTAGTGTCACACCTGCGCTCCCGTCACACCTGGGCACGTACTGACAGTGATTATCCCAGTCTGACTTCAGTGTCACACCTGTGCAGGTACTGACAGTGATTGTCCCAGTCTGACTTCAGTGTTATTTCGCGGTGCAGACTGTTCTCACTGTGCCCAGAGTGTTTTTGCCCAGGTATTGGGGCAGCAGTGCTATTGATCAGACTGAGAGAGAGGGGGTAGGGGGGGATCAATGCTGTTTCTGGTGGGGATGGAAAGCAGATCTGCAGAGGCAGGCAAACACAGACAGGCACTCCCCAAGACCCATTTCCCTCTGGAAACTGCCCCCTGATTGCAGTCAGTTAAACAAGCTGGCCCATCATTGCACTGTGGTAAATGTCAAAGCAGCAAAAGATAGCAGACATATTTGGTGCTGAAATGAAAGAGACAAAATAAATAGAACTAAAGTAATTTCTGTGTTTCTCGTGCATATCTTAAGAATAGATCTGCTGTGAGTTTAGAGACTTTGAGAACTACTTGCTGCATTAGATAAGCTGACACAGCTGCAGGTCAAGGCCTATCCAGCCTGTCCGGTGGGTGGGTTCATGTGTAGGGTTCTGGTCATTATAAACAAGGGGATGTATCTGTACTAAGATCAGCCATTTGCACTGTGCTTGCACAAGAGAAATGATGTGTTACATTACATTACATTACATTTAGCAGACGCTTTTATCCAAAGCGACTTACAAAAAGGAGGACATAAGCTGATAGAGGTGTAGAGGAACACAGAATAAGCAGACTACCTTTATACATACATACAGACTACCTTTATCCATACATATAGACTACCTTTATACATACATCCATACAGACTACCTTTATACATACATCCATACAGACTACCTTTATACATACATCCATACAGACTACCTTTATACATACATACAGACTACCTTTATACATACATACAGACTACCTTTATACATACATACAACCTTTATACATCCATACAGACTATGTTTATACATACATACAGACTACCTTCATACATCCATACAGACTACCTTTATACATATGTGTGTACTTTTCCGCTTTACATAAAGTAAAAAAACACAAGTCCTAATCTTCAGGCCGACTTCAGGCAGCAGAGACACACTCACAGAGCCACAGGGCCCATGGAGACGGCTCTGTGTGACAGCTGAAGAGACACTTCTGTCCCCCCCTGCCCCCCCCGTCCCCCCCTGTCCCCCCCTGTCCCCATGTCCCCTGTCCCTGTCCCCGGCTGAAGAGGCACTCAAAGCCACAGTGCTCCAAATAACTGTGCCTGCAAGGGTGACTGCAGTCGTACCTCAAAGGCCAAGCCATTCGTCTCTGTCAGCGCAGTGCGCTCGGCTTACAATTATATCCTTCTCTTGTCACATCTCGTGTCCCCGTAAAGGCTCGGGATTAAAGACGATATATATGGAGGCTCAGGCGCGGCCGTGGCGACCGTAATTATGGTATGGAAATGTGTATCCATGGCGTTGTGGCGTCTCTGTCAATAAAGGCTGACTGTGTGTGACACGGCGAGGCCCTCCGAGGTGACATTCACACACACGCGTCACACACACACACACACACGCGTCGCCGGCTCTGTTTTAGGCCCTTTAATGGGCTCATGAAAATATTATTACCTTAACATTCACCACGCCACACTCACACACACCCACACTCACACACACACACACACACACACTCACACTCACACTAACCCCCCCCCCATAATGCCCCCCATCCCTCAGCCACCCATGACCCCGTCTCATCCCTGACGAGAGCGGCTCAACCCCTAATTTAGCAGCCCTAATGGGGACTTCAATTTAATAACGACTCAACGAGCTTTGATGGATCACCTCGATGGCCGTCCGTGTGAGACACATCACCTCACCTGCTTTTCAAGAGTACGCTTAGCCTACTCCTGGACTTGCACAGTGTGTGTGTACAGGTGTGTGTGTGTGTGTGTGTGTGTACAGGTGTGTGTGTGTGTGTGATGTGCGTGTGTGTGGTGTGTGCGTGTGATATGTGTGTGTGTGTGTGTGTGTCTGCGTGTGTGTGTGATGTTTTAGCAGCTGGACACAAAGGAGGAGGGTACAGTTGTCAGCCTACACTACGCCCGAAGGAGCAGCAGTGAAACTGTGTGTGTGTGTGTGCGCGCGTGTGTGTATGTGTGTGTGTGTTGTCAGACCGCACTAGTCCATGGATTTGAAACTGTATGTGTGTCTGTCTGTGTGTGTGTGTGTGTGTGTGTGTTGTCAGACAGCACTAGTCCTGGAAGGAGCAGCAGTGAGCGTGGATTTGAAACTGTGTGTGTGTGTGTGTGTGTGTGTGTTGTCAGACAGCATTAGTCCTGCTAGGAGCAGTAGTGAGCGTGGATTTGAAACTGTATATGTATGTGTATGTGTGTGTGTGTGTGTGTGTGTGTGTGTGTGTGTGTGTGTGTGTATGTGTGTGTGTGTGTGTGTGTGTGTGTGTGTGTGTGTGTGTGTGTGTGTGTGTTGTTAGACAGCACTACTCCCGGAAGGAGCAGCAGTGAGCGTAGCGTGGAGTCATTTTGAGGAAAAGCCTGCTCTGATTTACGTGCTCTCCTCTTCCCTCCTCTTCTTCACACCCCTAATCTCTACAGCTCTCGCACAGATACTCGCAAACACACACGCATACACACACTTACACACATACACACACACTCACACACAGAACAAAACAAAAACAAAAGAAATACAAAAAAAAGCGGAATAAAACCAAAACAACAACAGTCTCTGCTTGTACTACACTTGACCTTAAGCACAAGCAAGGCAATGTCAGTGTGTGTGTGTGTGTGTGTGTGTGTGTTGGGGGTGGGGCGGTGGGGAGTTTGTGTTAGTCTATGAGCAGTGTGTGTGCAATACACACCAAACATGGCAGCACTCAACACACACCAAACACAATGCCACCCAATACGCAATATATCAATACACAATGTATGTGTATGTGTGTGTATATGTGTATGTATGTATGTATGTATGTATGTATGTATGTATGTGTGTGTGCATGTATGTGTGTGTGTGTGTGTGTGAATATGCATGCACATATGTATGTATGTATGTATGTATGTATGTATGTATGTATGTATGTATGTATGTACGTATGTGTGTGTGTGTATATGTGCATATGTGTTTACATGTGTGTGTGTGTGAATATGTATGTAATGTATGTATGTATGTATGTATGTATGTATGTATGTATGTATGTATGTATGTATGCATGTGTGTGTGTATGTATGTGTGTGTGTGTGTGTGTGTGTGTGTGTGTGTGTGTGCCCGCGCATATGGGGGGGTCTGTGTCCTGCTGCACAGGCACGTTCCCCCCCCCGCCCCCTTAAATGGGCCCTTAATGATTTATAGATGTTTGCTTTAAAAAGCCACCGGCATTAATCCCACGCCTCATTAACTCTTTAATTAAAATTAAATTCGCTAGTAGGAGCTAAGCAGATTGAATGCATGCCTTTTCCTGGTAGGAGGCGGAGGCCCAATCGCCTCATTTTCCCAAACGCTCCTCAGAGAAGGCGAGAGTGCACGACGCGTGTTCTCAGACTAAATTGACACGTGTGTGTGTGTGTGTGTGTGTGTGTGTGTGTGTGTGTGTGTGCACATCAAGATAATGGAAAGGGAACACTTGTTCAGCTGCCAGCTAGCGACAGAGGCTA
>CM059280.1:3362177-3377177 GCA_030347295.1 Setipinna tenuifilis | reverse complement strand
CTCAATTCAATTCAATCCCTCCCTCTCTCTCTTTCTTTGTCTCTACCCCTTCCCTCCCCCTCTCTCTCTGTCTTTCTCTCTCCCTGTCTCTCTACCTCCCTCTCTCTCTCTGTGTCTCTCTCTATATCCCTATCTCTCTCCCTCCCTCTCCCTCTTCCTCTCTCTCTCCCTGTCTCTCTCTCACCTGCTGTAAGCAGCCCACAATGGAGTGCTTGGCCATGCTGTTTCTCTCACTCTGTCTTCCTCTCTCCCTCCCTCTCTCCCTCACTATCTCTCCCTCTCTCCTTCCCTCTCTCCCTCCCTCTCTCTCTCTGTCTCTCTCTCTCTGTCTCTCTCTCCTCCCCTCTCTCGCTCTCTCTCTCCCTCTCTCTCTCTCTCTGTCTCTCTCTCTCACCTGCTGTAAGCGGTACACAATGGAGTGCTTGGCCATGCTCTTTCTCTCTCTGTCTCTCTCCCTCTCTCTCCCCCTCTCCCTCACTATCTCTCCCTCTCTCCTTCCCTCTCTCCCTCCCTCTCTCTGTCTCCATCGCTCTCTCTCTCTATCTCTCACCTGCTAGTCGTACACAATGGAGTGCTTGGCCATGCTGTTTCCGGTGGTTTGGAAGCTCCAAGAGCACCAGCTGGAAGAAACACTTGGGAAAGCATTAGACATACTTTCGGAATGACTTGCTCCATTAAGCAAACTTGTGTCCTAATTACTCTACATATTAAGAGAGCACTGTGCCAAAACTCACATATGCAAAAACCATGAGTCCATGGAATGTCCTAAATGGGATTTTGCATAGTTCCTGAATAAATCATCTGATTTATTTCTCTGTACTAGCCACACCAGAATGCAGGAAATAATAAAAAAAAAGATGCATTCACAGTCGTAGATTATTCTTCTACATTGCCCGCTTATATTTACTGTAAAAACACTAAATTGCTCGGTGTTTGGTGTTACCTTAGTAGATGGCCTTGTGATAAAAGTGTTTTACAGTTGTGATTCTAGTCTATATATTCTAGCCACCTTGTTTATCTATTTATTTTCTTTCTTTCTTTCTATCTATCTTTCTTTCTTTCTTTCTTTCTTTCTTTCTTTCTTTCTTTCTTTCTTTCTTTCTTTCTTTCTTTCTTTCTTATTGGTGTTCTTTATTGGTGTGCATGTGTTTACAGTCTGAGCTGTTCTTGGCTGGTGTGTTTCCATTCTTTATATTCTATCCACTTTGTGTATACTGTATATATTTTTCCTTCTCTCTCTCTCTTTCTTTCTTTATCTTTCTGTGCATGTGTTTACAATCAGAGGTGTTTATGGCTGGTGGTCAGCAGAGTTACAGGCCATCAATCCTTTATGGGCTGCCTTCGCCCCTGCCTCTACCTCCGCCCCTGCCTCTGTCTCCACCCCTGCCTCTGTCTTCACCCCTGTCTCTATCTCTGCTCCTGCCTCTATCTTTGTCCCTGCCTCCATCTCTGCCCCTGTCTCGTCTCCTGTCCCTGTCTCTGCCTTTACCTCTATTGCTGCCTCTTTCCTGCCTCTATCTCTGCCCCTGCCTCTGCCCCTCTCTCTGCCCCTGCCTCTATCTCTATATCTGCCTCTTTCGCTGCCTCTATCTCTGCCACTGGCTCTGTCTCTCTCTGTCCCTATCCCTACCCCTGGCTCTGCCCCCTGCCTCTGCCTCTATCTCTTCCTCTTCCTCTATCTGTACCACTGCTCCTGCCTCTGCCCCTGCCTGTATTGCTATCTCTGCCCCTGCCTCTGCCTCCATCTCTGCCCCTGCCTCTGCCTCCATCTCTGCCCCTACCCCTGCCTCTATCTCTGCCTCTGCCCCTGCCTCGGCTGCTGGACGCTGGCACCGTCCACCCAATTTATCTGCGTTTGGCTGGCGGGCTATTCAGGGAGAGCCACTCATGGATGTCATTTGTTGTGACCACATTTGGCAGGGACAGCTTCTTGGCCGCGCTCATGTTTGTTATTCAAAGCTGCAGCGCATGTGCCCAGCTGCACGGCATGTCAGCAGTGTTTTTGTGTCCACTTCCTCTTCCTCCACTTCCTCCCCACCACCACCCCTCCTCCCCGCCCCCCCAGTGCCGACCATGACTGGCAGTGAGAGCTGTCACGCATAACACGCTACACATATTTTCCCCTCAGAGATGCCCAGCGGCAAATTAAGGAAGGTCTTGGATACCTCTTCATATTTGAGTGGCCGTGTGACATTTCGACCGCACTGTTAAATATAGCACAGTAGCCGTAGCATTGAGGAGCGCTAGCACAGGCATTGATAAAGCCCTTGATGTTTGTAATGTGAGTTGTAATGAGAATTGCCCATCGAATGAATGCACAGTGAGTAATGTATATTAATTTCCTATTTTAGGACATGCTGTACCTAATGCACAACATCGTAATTACAGTGTTACAATAAAAATACAATAGTGTTGTTTTTTATGGCCTTTGCCATACTGTTCTGCTTTCTTCTACACCTATTTTAAATCCTACTGCAGCTACTGTAGCTGCTGCTGCTATAATTATCAGTTACTCCTACAGCCATGGCTCTGACAGTGTTACTAGATGCAACCTGCTTGTTATTTCAATTCCCTAGTCTATATCTCTGTTCTTTCGCTGGTATAGCCAAACTAGTGTTGTTCTGCTCTCAGTGATATTGCTATTGCTTGTTATACTAAGGTCCAGTTGTTTTTTGATTTTTGAATAAGTGCAACTTTTTGTTATAAATGTGCTGTGTGTATTGTCATTTGTACAGTAGGTTACTATGAAAAAAACAAAAAAGAAAAGGTACAGTATCAGTGTGAAGAGGTAAGGAACAACAGAGGCACATTTGCTTTGTGAAGACAAACAATGTTTTTGGTAACACTATATTTGAAGGTTTCTACATAAGAGTGACATGAGCATGTAATAAACATGACATGACACATGGCATAAACATTAATGACACTTTATTCGTGTTTATGACTGTTGCCAATATGTGTCACTCGGTTTTTGTAAATTTAAGTTGATATTTTCTGGGATGCAGGCAATGCAAAAACCGAATGACACTTAATGACAACAGTCATAAACATAAATCAGGTGCCATTGATGTGCATTAAATATGTAATGTGATTTTTATAAATGGTTTGTGTTGCCCTTACAGTATGTAGACACCTTCAAATAAAATGTTACCTTTATTTTGTGTAGACAAACACTAGTAGCCGCTTCACACACAGCAGAACACAACACAAGCCTCCATCAGGACAATGCCATCTTTGAGAAAACTCCATCAGGACAATGCCAAGCCTGAGGCTTTTCCGATGTGACACGCTTTTAGAGATGAAGTTTTCTCAAAGATGGCAGACGACAAGAGAGCGGTGCGAGGAGCGAGCGGGAGATGACTGGCAGCGTTATGGCTTGCGTTCGCCTCCAAACAGATGCGCGGCTGTCATCTGAGTCCCCGCGAAGCGAAGGCTTCTATCGAGCGCCATCTATTCCCCCGGACGTCCTCAGGTGCCTGTCGGAGGAGGAGAATAGCAGCACACATAGCAAACACACACACACACACACACACACACACACACACACACACACACACACACACACACACACACTCATGACCATGCCTGTCGGAGGAGGAGAATAGCGGCAGAGCGGCCGCACCTGAGCTGGGATTAGACTGAGCAAAAAAAATAAATATAAAATAAAAATAAAAAAAAAAACAAAAAAAACACGAATAATATCCACCAATACCTGGCCAGAGAGAGAGAGAGAGAGCCAGAGAAGTGTGATGTTTTGGACGGAAATGTGTCTGATGGTGTCTGATGTTGAGGCTGGGGGACTGCTGTGATTTTATATTGGCCAGGTATGCCGGCCGGTCTCCGTGTGAGTGCCTGGATGATTATGGCCAGTCACATGACCAGATGGTGTGCTGGAATGATGTTTTGCACACCTATAATGGGGATGCATTAATTGCAGACTATTCCCTAATGACGTCTTTCATCTCAACATGTGCCACCCTGTGAATATTAGTGTAGCGGCGCAATATGTAACAGCTGTCCTAATTAAAAGGGGGGAAAGCGGCAAAATCACTTACATGTACACAAACACGCGTCACACACACGCACACACACACACACACACACATACCACACATCACATGCACACACACTAGCCCATTGACACACACACACACACACACACACACATACCACACATCACATGCACACACACTAGCCCATTGACACACACACACACACACACGTCACACACACACACACACACGCACAAACACACAAACGCGCGCACACACACACACACATATATATATATCACATCACATGCACACAAATCACACACACTTTTTCTTGCTTAAATAAAAGGTTGACACATATCATTTGGCAAACATATGTGTCTCATTTGCATGTAATTGTCTTTGGTGTCGGCACCATTGATTAGGGACGGCTCAGGAAGCAGACAGGGGCCTCATCAAACCATGAGCTGAAACTGACAATTTCCAATTGACATGATAACTTATTAGAGTGGAAGAGAGGATGTACACAGAGAAAAATAGATGGATGGATGGACAGACAGACAGACAGACAGACAAACAGGTGGGTAGATGGATGGATGGACGGACAGGCAGGCAGGCAGACAGACAAACAGACAGACAGACAGACAGACAGACAGGCAGACAGACAGACGGACGGACGGACGGATGGACATACAGGCAGACAGACAGAAAGACAGACAGACAGATTAATAGGCAGGTAGATGGGCAGCCTCAGACCAGGAGACCATAAAGAAGGAGGTAAAACTGTGGCACACACTGTATATAACACAGCAGACAGATATCGGATCCCTATGTGCCCCACATGACATGACAAAGGCAGGTCGGGTGAGGATATCTCCTAGAAGAGGCTGAACTTGGCACCACCTGGCATCCTTTATAAAATGTAATCTCTCATGAGGACAAACTGGAAATCTGAACCCTGACATCATGAAATGACATGCAGTAGGACATGTGAACACCATGTTTGGAATGTTATGACTATGTTATGACTATGTCATGACTACGTTATGACTTCAGCGTCAGCTTACAAACTACTAAGTCTGAGCCAAGTTCCTGTGTGTCAACATGTGATGTCAAGTTTATCATGGCAAGCAGACGTCAAAGCTTTATCATGGCGAGTGGTGTTCTTCTGAGTTTCTGTGTGTCAACATGTGATGTCAAGTTTATTATAGGAAAGTCTTCACCAACCCTGTCTTTATCATAGCCAGCAGAGGTGAATGGCTTCACCAACGATGTTGTTGTCATGGCAAGAAGGGCTAAAATCTCTTATCGAGGATGTCTCTCGTCCTAAGCATGAACCTTCCATCCTTTTCCCATCTGGCAGCCATTACAGGAGCGTCGCTCTGACACCAGTGCACTGAGGGTGAGCCTGTCACAAACTAATCCCTACCTGAAGTACCTACATGATGTGGGTCACGCATGTGCTGTACACATGAAAGTGAAAGGCAGGCATTTATGTGTACAGCGCATGTGTGACTCACATCAGGTTGCGACAGGCTTACCCATACTTGTGTAACCTGGTTATCATTCATTTAATTTCTCCACTCTTTATAAATATTTCATGAATATCTTATGAAGTCCACATCAAATGTCACTTTACTATACAAGTATGAGTGTAGCACTGGGAGGTAAACTAGCCTACAGCTGACCCATATTGTAACCTGGAACGGTTGGACATTCCAATAAGCAAAAGATGAGAAATCATCTGCAAAGGATACAAACAAATACATTTTTACGAAACCAAAAATTGTGTGACCATGTTCTGTCTATTTGGCACTGGGCTAGCCCACTGACTCAAAAATGGCAATGCTGCTTTGCAATAGTTTATTGTGACAAGTTGTCATCGTTCTGTCTTCCACATTCATGAAAGGTTTGGTATGTTGAGTCGTGTCTCATGAAACAGTCATGAATTCTTTATGTGCAGTTTATGACAGCTGCTATGAATGTGTTATGAACTCACCCGTCAAGTAAAGTGTTACCAAAAAATTCATGATGTTGTGTTGGTTGTCATTCTTTTGTCATCCCTTATCCCTTTTCTCTACTGCACATGGGGAATGCCCTCCGTCACAAGTCTGTCCTCTTATTGCGGAGAATCGCTGTGTTTGAGGCATCTCTCATAGGCCGTGCATGTACTTTGAGTCTACTGTACTTCACATTGCTGGTTTTCAATTGGAACAGCACAGCCTACTCAGATCAGCCATGTTAAGTAGCTATGTAGGCATGTTAAGTAGGCATGTAGGCGAGAGGGAAACAGACTGCCAGTCAGAAGGATCCTGCTGAACCGAAGTCCACCACTGTAGCAGCACGCCTGCAATTATCCCCGCACTGTTCACACAAACACACAAACACACACACACACACACCATGGGATGTGCCCATCCCTGCACTGTTCACACACACAAAAACACACACACACACACACACACACACACACACACACACACACACACACACACACACACATGCACACACACACACACACACACACACACATTCATGACTATAGGATGTGCTTCTGTAATATTCCTACTACTGTAATATTTCTGCACACACAAACAGCATAGTTGAGTTTTTGTTGTGTTTTTTTTTTTTAACCATGTGCACATGCTGTTCATATTGGAAACATCCTCTGTTCACTAACTCTTCAGTTGTCCCTGTGTCTGTATTTAAATATTTACATGTATGATATTGTATGTTGTAACTCCTCGCTGTGCTTTATCTAACTAACTCCTTACTTGTCCCTGTGTCTGTATTTAAATATTTACATGTATGATATTGTATGTTGTAACTCCCGCTGTGCGTTAGCGTAGCTATATTGAGACGTACTGTAGCATCGCTTACTGTATGTGGACCATACTACTAGCGCACATTAAATACTGAGTTGTTTTTTTGTTTTTTACTTCCTCTGAGAACTCCTAGATCCTAACTGCCTTTCATTGGCTTTGTTCCTTTATGCGCTGAGCGCTGACAATAAAGCTGAATCAAGTCTCTATCTGGCACGCTGATCGGTGAGCCAGAAGTTGTATACTGACTTTTACAGCATCCTCCAGAGCCTCTCAAGATGCTACCATTAAAATTTAAAACCATGCTAAATATTTTAAAATGCCTGTGAAATTTATAGATCATTAGGATACATAATGTACTTTTTTAACAGGGTGCTGACCAGAGTGTTACTCTTCTTCTTCTTCTTCTTCTTCTTCTTCTTCTTCTTCTTTTCACAGCTCCTTATACCATGCAAGCGAGCCAGAGCCAAGATATCACTTAACACAATTATCACATATCTGCTTAATGTTGTAGGATCTTCCCACGTGAGATATTTTTATTGTTCTCATAATGATAGCAATTTTAGAATCAGAATGGATTCCATCTTCTAGTAATTAGCAACTGCTTGAAGCTAGCAGTTTATACTATTATGCAGGTGCAATATTACATTATGATATTATTATTCCAAGATATTCTGTAGCATGGCTGAGACATGTTGTATTATTGTGCTATTTACATATTGTGCATCCCAGACCTTTGCAGCTCTGTCATAAGTATGGTCTGTGCCAAAATCTTTTGGGAAAAAGAGGCGCATGTTGTGTTCATAGCTATTAGTAAATATTTGTGATTTTGGCAGGACTGTGCCACCATTGTTCAGCACCCGGCCATAAGAATTCAAATGAGATGATTCTGCTCTGCTGGTTGGCAGTCAGGACTCTCTTAACGAATGCATGCAATAGGAATAGCAGACAAGGATGCCATGCCAACGCCTACCAATGCTGCAAAAACATGCCCAGTTTGCCATGCCAACGCCTACCAGGGCTGATAAACATGCCCAGTTCGACACTGCCTTAGTTATCAGGAGCATCAGTGGGCATTTGGTGAATGTTGAATGTGTGTAATGCCTTATATGAGGCAAGCCTTCACTAAAAACAAGTCAGGGATTCCTGGGAAGACCACAGTGTTGTAATGCACGGCCACATTGATTGGTGCTTATAGTGATGAGGGCCAATTGATTGTGTGCACATTGTTTCACAACAGACTTACTGTAGATGTCTCATCTGCTCATTGGCTTTGCAATTTTCTTCTTCTTCTTCTTCTTCTTCTTATTATTATTATTATTATTATTGTTACTACTACTTAATATATCGGTAACACTTTAGAATAACCGATGCTTATAAATCATTAGTAACACTTAGTAAATAACTAACTTAAAATAAACAAAACATTTACAGTCATTTGTAAATGATTAGGAAATGCTCTGTTAATACTAAAGGAAGAGGTTGTTTTTTATTACAAAAACATTAGCAAATGATAACAAAATGATGAAATAAAATAATTATTAATTAATTACTAATGTTTTAGTTTAGCTGCAGTTTAGCCTCATTTACACATCACCTTGTGTCACTGTGTGTGTGCATGTGTGCGTGCGTGCATGTGTGTGTGCGTGCATGTGTGTGTGGGTGCATGTTAAAGATGTCTGTGCGAGGTATTGTGAGGCCTACAGAATGAACAGCATGAACACTTAGAGCATAACACACTATGAAAGCATAACACACACACACAAACACACAAACCACACAACCACACACACATGCAAACACATACACACGCACGTGTGCTCTGACTGCAAGGGCAAAAGCCATGGCCACCAAACTCATCACAAATCCGAACACTTCCTGGATCCGGCAGAGGGATGCGCACTACACTGCACTACACCACACTTCACCCCCGGTGCCTGTTACCACCTAGTGCCCCCCCCGTCCCCCTTGGGGCCTCATGGGGTGTGTGTGTGTGCAGTAGCGGTTTTAGGCACGGGCGAACCGGGCAGCCGCCCGGGGCGCCATTTCGTGGGGGGCGCCACGAGCACTTGGGGAAAAAAATAAAATAAAAAGCTCCGTTTGTCATATCGCTGCAATCGGCACATTGGCGCCCCCTGTAATGCTGCAATCGGCACAATGGCGAACTGCAGGCGCCCTTGCTTGCTGAGAAGGTGGCATGCACAGAAGCAGCGTGTCTCTCTGTCTCGGGGGCAGTGCCGTAGCTCCGCACACGCACATAACGCAGAGTGCGTAGGGCACCAAGTGCTTGTGGGGGCACCACCAAAAAAATTGGCTCGTGAAAAAATCATCACAATAGGCTAGGTACGTGCTAGTAAGGATATTTAAAAAATGTGCAAAGCATGTTAATATTTATTTTAAGCAATACAAAAGCAACATAGGTCAATTTGCTCCTCTCCTTCTCCATTCTCCTCCTGGTGCCCCCCTCCCCCACCTTTCAGTGGTCTGGTCGATTATTGCTCAGTCTTAGTTTAAGTTTGGCAGACAAATGTTTGGACAGGGCCTTGAAAAGATATCTAAAGTCGGGAGCGGAAAAAAGAATAGAAAGCGAGATGAATCTCACGCTTGCAGATAAGACAGTGTTTTAAATAAATAAATCATAATAATAAAAAGTTCATTTTGTAGCCCTTGCTCCTTACCGTCAACAAACTTTGTAACGTTAGCTCCCAGGCTACTAGCAATGTTCAGACTGTGTTAACAGGTGTTGCAAATGATTAAAGTTGTAAATGATTGATGCTGGCTAGCTAGTTTAGGTTGTGGATATAAATATGGATATGGATATTTGAAAGCAATTCATCATGGTCACTCGACTGTTTTCAGTTAACGTTCGGATAAGACTAGCACTTTCTTCCTTAGGTTGCTAGCTAGCTATGCTGCGGTTGCCCTCAGTCACAAGTAATAGTTCTCGTCGGTTTGCAGGTTCATAGGCCAAGGGCAACATCTGCTGGTGAAACTAATATGAAAAAAAAAAAACAATCTTACTGTTACGTAGATTTTCCCTCTTCGTATTTATTTCAAACTCTGTACACAATGTTTTTGTTCTCCCATATGAAACCTTTATAAATGTAAAATAGAGTGAATTTTAAATGTACCAGTGATTTACACGTAGGCCTACATAAACCTAATTTATATGCAGTTTTTGTACTAAGTTCAAAACTGTATTTCAGTAGAATTCCTATATATTTTGTCTTTTAATTCTGAATGTAGAGCCGTCTGCAGTCATTGCACAAATCTTTGTTTAATAATAATGGTTGTGGTATTTATTTATTAACCATTTTTAACTTTAATGTTTGGTGTATTTGTTTGGGGGGGGGGGGGGGTGCTGAGAGGTGGTCTCGCCCGGGGCGTAAAACACTATAGAACCGCCACTGTGTGTGTGTGTGTGTGTGTGTGCAACTGCAGCAACTGCTCCACCCCGGAGTTTGAACCCGGGGCCTTCACCATGCTAAATGAGCATGCTAACCATGGGGTTAAAGCGAGCGCGGTGACTACGGGGTTAAAAGCCATGGTTACTGGCTGCCCTGTGACCGATGTCTCCTCTCCTCTGCGCTGCTGCTTGTTATGAGATTTGCATTGCACAGTGCTGGCCTGTTGCCCTCTGTGTTATTATGCTCATATTATGCATACATAAATATGTCTCTGTGGGAGCCCTTATTGACGCCTTTGGTAAAATGTATGCATGTGCAGGTGTGTGTGTGCATGCACATGCGTGTGTGTATGTGTTGTTGTGGTTGTTCTTGTTGTGTTGTTGTGTGCATGTGTGCATGCATGCGTGTGTGTTGTTGTGGTTGTTGTTGTTGTGTTGTTGTGTGCATGTGTGCATGCATGCGTGTGTGTTGTTGTGGTTGTTGTTGTGTTGTTGTGTGCATGTGTGCATGCATGCGTGTGTGTTGTTGTGGTTGTTGTTGTTGTTGTGTGTGTGCATGCCTGCATGTGTGTGTGTGCGTGCTCAGACAGCTCTGTGCTATGCTAGTGGTGTTTCCCATGGCATCAGCCATGATGCAGCACCTCGGGTAACTCCAGACTGTGACATGTTTGGCAAACTATGGCCCGGCCAAACCTCCATGAGCCACAGTCCTTGTTGCTCAGCTTTCATCTCTGCCAGACAGCTGGTACTGAGGGACAGAGAGATGGGAAACGTGCCTGTATCTTCAGCTGGTACTAATGGACAGAGAGAGGAGAGAAGAGCCAATGAGAGAGGAGCCAATGAGGAAAGAGCCAATCAGAAAAGAGCCAATGAGGAAAGAGCCAATGAGAGAAGAGTCTGTCTCTTCAGCTGCATACCCACAGCAGATCATACTGACTCTGGCAACTAGAGAGTGGACAAGTGTAGAGTTGGAAACAGACATATTATTGCAGAGGAAAATGAGATTTGAAAAATGAAAATAACTTCTCACCATAACTTCTCAGCTTATTTGTTGTATTTTTCAATACCCACTGTGCCTGTGTGTACTGCTGAAAGGGGGATATTCTGTTTAAAGTTCTAGTAAGGGGAGCTTTTCCTTTACTTAGTTCATCCTTATTTATTTTTCAGAGCTCTCTAAAATGCTTAGCTCTCTAAATAGGTTCATTGTTAATAATAAAATACATATAGAAAACTTGATTATGGGTTTGTCTACAAACTTAAATATGAAATGAATACATGTTTTGAGGAAACAATTTAGAACACTGATTAAAACATGTCACCATGCAACTTTGTTGTGACATATCGTGTTCTTCCAGATTGTTATATAATCCCTATATCATAAGTAATCATAAGTATCCACCATTAGTGTGTAAAAACACACTATATGTACATTATATTTTACTAAAGGTAGATGATTATTGATATGATATGGCAAGGGGGAATATCACCATAATTGTGTTATGGTAGTGTTGCTGGTATACGTTATTGTCTTAACGATATTTCTGCAGTTTTAGTCATGATGCAGATCGGTTCATCAATACTTCATAACAAAGTGAAACACTAGAAGTAATACAGGCAGTTTAGAAACCGACTATTTAGTCTTTAACAAGATTGCTGGGCAAACAGAAATACAAACCGGCTCACACAATCAGACATGTCACGCAATCAAATGGAAAAGTGTCTACGCTACACGCTAAACTGGATCATGGCATCAGGTAGTGCATACACACTACACTGACAGACAGCAGTGGTGAAATTGCAGTTTGGGTTTCAATTGAAAGGCTAATTATAGTAATTACAGTGATAAAATGCCTGCAAAGAGGCAAAGTGAGAACGCAAACCCACTAAAAGAGGCTGTCACAACTTCCTGTTCATATCAGTTATACATGGGCAGCTTCAGTATAGAACACAGACAACGAAACTCTCTCCAAACAATATGGCTTCCGTCTTTACTTGTACCTTTGCACAGTAACACTTCAGTAGCTGACAATGGTGAATGTGTGATAATGGTAATAAGTGTTTACAAACAAACAAACAAACAAACAAAAAACAAATGCTTTACTCACACTTTGATAGACCGGAGCAGAAGACTAAAGGATGAAGCTTTCTAGTGTCCAACCCAGGCTTTAGGGGAAACTGACTGGCCCTCTTCTCACAAGCAAACGCGTCAGCAGAGTCTTTCTCGATGTCCTTTACGCAGACATGATGAAGTTGGGGGATTCCATCAAAATAGAATCAAAACCAAAACCTGATTTGTGACTTTTGGAGCTGACAGCAGTTCCAGCTTAGTAGTGATAGGTACACTATTGCTCTGCCACCCCCCACCTCTGTGTGTGTGTGTGTGTGTGTGTGTGTGTGTGTGTGTGTATGCTTGTGTGTGGGTGTTGTACTCTCTTCTCCTGCCATTGAAAATTGATTTCCTGCGAGGATCCTGAGGACATTGCCTTAGAAATAGATGTTTGTGTTTTATATGTGCTACACACTCAAGTCTTTAAAGTGGACACACTGCTCTCCTCAGAGCTTTTGACTTGCAATACCACTGAAGTACAGACAATATCTTACATGCAACTTCATCCCCTCTATGTCATAGCGTAGTGGAGAAATATATATATCGTCGAAATCTACTGTAGATGTCAAGAGGAAAAACATCTGAGCATGTATTAATGCAAACATGAAAAGGCAGACTATTGTATGACAGAAAGGGCAAGGGATAGTGTGGGGTTTTTTATACTGTAAGGATGCTAAAGTAAGGGATAGTGGTAGAGGTTTGTATAGTAATGATAGTAAGGCAAGGGGTAGTAGAGGTTTGTATAGTAATGATGGTAAGCTGTGTGGTAGTTGAAGTTGAAGTAAAATGAGCATCTAATCAGCACATACCACTAACACAAACCAGTGTGTGTGACATGGCATAAGAGGGCAGTGACATGACTATTCGATAATTTCAGTGAATACACACCTCCATCCCTCTGTTATGTTGTTATGTGACCAGTATTACCACCAGTGGTCACACTGTTCCTGTAAGTGTGTGACTTTTCTGTGTCCCCACTGCCCCCCCTTCACTGACCACCACTGCTCCCCCATCCCCACTGCCACCAGACCACCCCCACTGCTCCCCCTCCCTGACCCCCACTGCTCCCCCATCCTCACTGCCACCAGACCACCCCTACTGCCCCCCCTCCCCCGGCATAGTCTCCTCCAGCTGACCTCTGGGTCTGACGCAGTTAGTGTTCAGGGTGGTGTGTGTGTGTGTGTGTGTGTGATGCAGTCAGAGTGCTTGTGTTCTATCCACAGACAGCAAGATGTGAGGGCGGGGGTTGGAGGGAGAGGTGGCAATGTGGCCAGAATGGTCTGTGTGTGTGTGTGTGTGTGTGTGTGTGTGTGTGTTTGTGTGTGTGAAGGTTGGGGTGGGGCGTGGTGGTTGGAAGGAGAGGTGGCTATGTCCGGGATAATATATGTGAGTGTGTGTGTGTGTGAGTATGTGTATGTGTTTGAGTATGTGTGTGTGAGTGTGTGTGTGTGTGTGTGTGTGTGTGTGTGTGTGTGTGAGGCTGGGTGCAGTGCCAGGCCATTGTCAGTGGGACGGGAGATGAAAGCGTGGCCGCCTAATGAACATCTGCCAGCACCACCACCCTCGTCCATCCATCCCCACCATTCCATCCCTGTTATTCTGTGTGTGTGTGTGTGTATGTGTGTGAGTATGTGTGTCCTCACAAGTCTATCTCTGTGACTGTGTGTGTGTGTGTGTCTGTCCCCACAACTCCATCTGTATCATTCTGTGTGTGTGTGTCTGTCTCCACGAGTCCATCCCTCTAATTTTATGTGTGTGTGTGTGTGTGTGTGTCTGTCTGTCTCCACGACTTCATCCCTATCAATCTGTGTGTGTGTGTGTGTGTGTATGTGTGTGTGTGTGTGTGTGTGTGTGTGTGTGTGTGTGTGTGTCTGTGTGTGTCCGTCTCCACGCCTCCATCCGCTTGCTCGCCAGGGGCCACTGAGCAGGGGCAGCTCTTGTGCTCCCAGATGGCATGGGTCGAGTCATGTGTGTGTGTGTGTGTGTGTGTGTGTGTGTGTGTGTGTGTGTGTGGCTGAGTGGACACCTGTAATTAAAGGTGAGAGCTGCATGTGACTCTTCATGCAGATAGGGAAGGGAAGGGTGCAGGACAGACACACACACAGACACACAGACACACACTCACACACGCACACACACACAGACACACACTCACGCACACACACACACTCTCACACACGCACACACACACACACACACGCACACACACAGACTGAACAGCTTTTTGCTTGAAATTTGTCTTAGCACAGCAGTGTGAACAGGGCTCAGTCCACAGCACATCTTGTGTGCATGTGTGTGTGTCAGTCCACAGGACATCTTGTGTGTGTGTGTGTGTATGTGTGTCAGTCCTCAGGGCATCTTGTTTGTGTGTGTCAGTCCACAGCACATCTTGTGTGTGTGTGTGTGTGTGTGTGTGTGCGTGCGTGTGTGTTCCTCTGTTAGCTCTGTTTCATGATTTGTGTGTGTGTGTGTATATGTGTGTCCATGACATGTGTGATGCTTCAATTACGTCCAAATCATCTCCGCGGTGACAGCGTCACTGGCCAACAGGCACACGGGCACACGGGCACATTAGAGCTAAATAATGCATTGACAACATGAACACAGTCGAAAATTATGTTATTTGTGCATGTTTCCTCGAGAATGAGTTATTTTTCAATCGACAGCCTGACG
>CM059280.1:3344677-3347177 GCA_030347295.1 Setipinna tenuifilis | reverse complement strand
GTCTAAATCACCTCTCCACGCTGTGCCCGTCTGATCCTGCACCTGAGGGCCTTCTGACCAATATGCAGTTTGTTTATGTGTGCACCTTCTGTGCGCGGCCGGGGGGAGCGGGGGGGCTGGGGGGGGGGGGTGCTCAACACTGGCCAGGAGAGTGTGTGTGTGTGTGTGTGTGTGCTGGGGGGGGGCTGGGGGGGGGCTTAACAGTGGCCAGGAGAAGCATATGGCACCGCTGGGAGAGAGACACCTGCTGGTGTGGCCGTGGTGGGCAATTTCAAAATCATTAGGAATTAAAGGAAGATAATGACTTCACGAGCCGCCACGCCTCTCCCCCCTCTCCTCTTCTCTTGTCTCGTCTCGTCTCTTCTCTCTCCTCTCCTCCTCTCCTCACCTCTCCTCTCCTCTCCTCTCCTCTCCTCCTTTCTCATCTCTTCTGTTCTCCATGGTGCTCTGATCGCCCTTGCTTCATCTGTGTGGTAGTGTAGACACATGCTCCCCACTCTGCCACCCCCATTACTCCTGTTATGGCTGCTATAAGTACAGTCCATGCGTATTGAACTACACTTTCTGCTCAGTAAATAATTTTCAAAGAAGTGTGGAGGTTGCTTCAGCAGCAGCAGCATTAGCAGTGGCAGTAACAGTAGTAGTAGAATTAGTAGTTGTAGTACTAGTAATATTAGTAGTAGTAGCAGTAGTAGTAGTAGTAATATCAGTAGTAGTAGCAGAAGTAGTAGTAGTAGTAGTAGCAGTAGCAGTAGCAGTAGCAGTAGTAGTAGTAGTAGAGGTAGTAGTAATACTAGTGGTGGTAGTAGTAGTAATAGTTCTATCAGTAGTAGTAGCAGTAGTAGGAGTAGTGGTGGAGGTAGTGAAGCTGGTAAGAGTTCTTCAGTATTGTCATGTCTCACTGGTACTAGTGGAGGAGTGCATTTGTGTTTGTAGTCAGGTAGTTTATCTGTAGTCAGGTAGTTTATCTGATATTGTTCTCAACCAGTGCTGATGAACACAAGGGACGCAAGGAAGAGAAGGAGAGCAGAGACATGGGTGGGTAAATGGGTAAAATGAAATAAATACAAGATAAAAAACAGTAACGCACTTCTCTATGCAACATAATATCCATCTATTTTTTGTACATTATCTGTAATAGCAACTCTAGGAATTTAAATTAGAGTGTTTTCCCCATTCATTCCCAACCTCATTTATTCAGTGTTAGAACAACACGCATCTAACCACACAGTTGTCTCATCTCTCCTCTAACACGTCTGTGTCGTCCTATCTCTCCTGTGGTCACACACACACACACACACACACACACACACACACACACACACACACACACACACACCCCATCTCTCTGTGGGCATGTTTTGTTGGTCTTTAGATACGACACACACACACACACACACACACACACACACACACACACACACACATACACATCCCATCTCTGCTGTGGGCATGTCTTTGTTGGTCTTTAGATACCACACACACACACACACACCATCTCTGCTGTGGGCATGCCTTTGTTGGTGTTTGCTTGAAGTCATCAGGAGGATACAGCTGGATTGTGCAAAGACAGCACACACACACACACACACACACACACACACACACACACACACACACACACACACACACACACACACACACACACACACACACACACACACACACACACACACACACAGACACACACACACACAGCATCCCCAGATCCACGCAGTGCAGGTGTTTCACAGCCCAAATTACAGCATTACTGGCAAATATCCACTTAACAGACCATGATAGGGAGACACACTTTTCTGAATGAGCTAAAGGCAAGGCAAGGATAAACACACACACACACACACACACACACACACACACACACACACACACACACACACACACACACACGGAGGGAGAGAGAGAAAGATACTACACAAAATAAAAGACATAAACCCCCCCACAAACACACGCACACAGAGGGAGAGAGAGAAAGTTACTACACAAAATAAAACACATAAAACCCCCCGCCACACACACACACACACACACACACACACACACACACACACATGGGTATATGCATGTGTACATGTACACACCTGAAAAACAACACAAAGCAGAGAAAAGTCCAAAGAAAAACACCCTGACCTGAATACTTAATGTGAGGAGATATAATGCGCAGTCCGAACATCTTATTTTGCTGACCTCATTTGTGAGGGAGGGGGTAATAATAATAGTGTATTGTAGCAGGGCCCTGACAGGAGGCTGCCCCCCCCCCCTTAGCCCAATTACAGCACAGGAGCAGGAGCGGGGGGGAGCTGGGGGAGGGGGAGGGCTGTCACACTCATCCACACACAAACCAGGGGCTCGCTTCAAAGTAGCCAAGATGTCCAATTACAGATCGAGGTGATGGCCAGGCTATTTATTTATTTATTTATTTATTTATTTGTGGTGCTATGTTGACATGTGGTAGCATAGTCGACCTGGTGCAGTACAGGACCTTACCCAGGTGTTTGCT
>CM059280.1:3337177-3339677 GCA_030347295.1 Setipinna tenuifilis | reverse complement strand
CAGGAGAGAATGAGGGGACAGAGAAAAGGAGAGGGAGATAAAGAGACAGAGACAGAGAGAGAGAGAGATGAAGATGGAGACAGATTGAGAGCGGGAGAGAGAGGGAGAGAGAGAGAAAGCGGGAGACAGATTGATAGAGGGAGAAGGAGAGAAAGAGGGAGACAGATTGAGAGAGGGAGAGAGAGAAAGATGGAGAGAGGCAGAGACAGAGACAGAGGGAGAGAGCGAGGACGAGCGGGAGAGAGACAGAGATGGATTGAGAGAGGGAAAGAGAGAGAAAGAAGAAGAGAGGCAGAAACAGATTGAGAGAGAGGAAGAGAGAGATGGAAGGAGGGAGAAAGGGAGGAATGGGAGGGAACAGCAGGAGAGTCAGACTGCGAATTAAACATTCATGAAAGCTCAGGCGCTGCCAGGCTGCTGGAGATGTAATTGTTCGGAGGCCAAGCACAAATGGCTAATAGCCCACACTTGCAGAGACCGACACACACACATGCACACACACACACACACACACACACACACACACACACACACACACACACACACATGCACACACACACACACACACACACACAAAACACGCACAATCACAGAGTGCCCCACCTTCTACACACCCCCATACACACAAACACACACACCCTTGCAGAGAACCCCACCTCCCACACAAACAAACACACACTTGCAGAGTGCCCCACCTCTCACACACACACATACACACCTATACACACACACACACACACACACACACACACACACACACACACACACACACACACACACAGAATATTCACAGGTGGATAGTGCCCCAGAATATAGGTGCTATAGAGCTTGAGTCACCATGACATGACACACACACACACACACACACACAGACCACACACTCTCATCACAGGAACATTAAGTAGCTGAGGAGAACTTGGTTGAGCTTTACAGCTATGCCGTGCGGTGGAAGGCACTGAAGCAGCTGATGGAGCACCACGCTCCCACTAACACACACACACACACACACACACACACACACACACACACACACACACACACACACACACGCTCCCACTAACTGCATTCTCCTGGAACGCATTCAACTGGAGCTTGATTAACAATTGTAATCAATCCGTAGCCTTTTATATATTTATTTATTTATTTTCCTTTTTTTCGTCTTATCCGCCCAGTGAAAGGAGCTGTGCTGGGCTGTAAATGTAGGGCCAGATGAATGGCCTGCTTTTCTGGGGGGGCACACACACACACACACACACACACACACTGTACTGTATGTCTGGGGAACAGGGGATACATGTTGGGGACACTGTCTATGAAGGTTGCATTCAGTAGACTGCATCAACACATTCACAAGACTGCATTAATACATTCTGAAAGGTGTGCAATGCCTTCATAAAACATAAAAATAGTTAAAATTCATTTACCTTTATGAAGGGTATAATGCAGACCTGCACACACACTGTACTATATGCCTGATGGGGGGGAGGGAAGACACATGTTGGGGACACTGTCTATGAAGGTTGCATTCACAAGACTGCATACACACATTCACAAGACTGCATACACACATTCATAAGACTGCATCAACACAATCACAAAGGGGTGTAATGCCTTTATAAAACTTACAAATGGTTAAAATTAATTTAACTTTTATGAAGGTTATAATGCCTTTATAAAGCTTAATAATGGTTGCAATTCGTATTCATAACTATTTATACCTACCTATACCTATCACTATTTATACACCCCTAACCCTAACCCTTTATAACCAAGAATGCACTGTGTCACTGGAAGCTGGAATAAGGCTTATGACATAGCATTATAATGCTTTAGGAGTACAGTCATGGATTTGTATAAATAGTTATGAACACTTTACACATGTTATGAATGCATTATAAGCCTTTATGAATGTGGTAATAGAGTCAAGCTTCATGGAAAGAGTTAGCCACATGGGTAGGCTGTCACCAAACACGTTTAAATACATACACATACATATATAGATAGGCATTGTTTACTGTTTTTGTTCACCATAAAAAGGAAAACAAAATTCCAGTTAAATTCAACACTGAATTACAACACAGTTCCAATTCATGTTTTTCCCCCTGGTACTGATATATGGTGTTGTCAGTGAAGACTGTTTTGCATTTCTTTGGTTTCATTTCTCTCTCACACACACACACACACACTCACACACACACACAGCGCGTTTGACCTGCCTTTAGTCCTTGACTGAGCGTGTGTTTGGGATGGCTGTGTGTTGTGCTGACTCAGGCCGTGCCAGTAGCGCTGGCGGATGTGTATCTGCATAGCACACACACACACATACACACACACACACACACACACACATATCTGCATAGCCAAATATTTGAGCAGCTAGCGCGGGGCGCGGGGCGTGCTTGTCGCCCGCTTTTTTATTGATTCGCATTTTCAAACACATTTCTCCAGTTTGGGCCGAGACACCCCGCTCCTGCAGCTAACCCCGCTAATCCATATTGCA
>CM059280.1:3327177-3332177 GCA_030347295.1 Setipinna tenuifilis | reverse complement strand
GAAAAAGCTCCTGTTCGTGTAGGGCCTAGTTTGACTAAGATTGATGGGCGCAAATGTATTCGTCTGAAAAAGTAGTTTCGGTGAAAGCACTGGACTTTGAGCACACAGCTGTTCACAACTCCTTCCTTGATTAAAGACTGTCTATTTATACTCCCCATAAAAGCACGGACGGTCACTGCCATAGCCGCACTTCTTTTCTGTCCACATTTTCAGGAACGCGCCTAAAATATGCAGCTGGGTGAGACGAGAGAAGAGAGAAGAGAGGATCGCACTATCTCTCCTCAGTCACAGTCACAGTCACAGGTGGCTCACATTTAAACAATGTTGTCGGTAATCATCCTTCATTATTTGGGTGGTAAATTTTAAATGGTGTTAACAAAGTTAAATGTGTCTTGAAGAAAGACACATTTATCTTGAAGGTTTTTGAAGATTGGCTTCAAATATTGAGGTTGATATAATATTTTACTTCTTTTTCATGAGTTGCATTTTGACCTGGCTGGCTCTCTGCTACTTACGCTTGCAGCATCACACAAAGACTGATATTAACTTCATTCACTTCAGATATGTGTTATATTTTACGCCCTCTTCAGTGCAGGATCCAGTCGGCACCTCTCTAGTGTATACCTGTGGCCATGGAATGGAGACCATACTTTCCCTTGTGCTGCACATCCACAAAGCTCTTGTACACACACAGCTCAAATGCATCAAACCACACACAGACACACACACACACACACACACACATCCACAAGGCTCTTGCGTAATAGTGAGAGTGATGTTATTGAATAATTCAGGCGCTGGAAACTGAAGCAGAAGGACGAGACGGGACCTTGTGCGCGGACACCTGGCCTTTCTCGGCAGGTAAATATATAAATAAGTGTGTGTGTGTGTGTGTGTGTGTGTGTGTCGCGACGGGTCCGCAGTCAGAGGTGCAGGGCCCAGGTGCTGCTGAGGTGTGTGATTTCACAGAATAATTACAGGCAGCGCCTAACAATGGCTTCCCGTGACTGTAAATGAATTTTCACTTTTATTTAGCTTCGGGCTAAAAAGAGGAAGAAAAAACAGAAGAGGAAGAAAAAAATAGAGTAGGTTCTGCACTTTCTTCTCTCCCTCTTTCTCTCCCTGTATTTTGGGCTAGCCGAATGGCAGAAAACATTAAAATAGATTAAAATAGAGTTTTGGTCTGAGAGGTATTCGACCTTGACAACTTCTGCCC
The DNA here is from genome assembly GCA_030347295.1 of Setipinna tenuifilis. Classification (NCBI taxonomy): domain Eukaryota; kingdom Metazoa; phylum Chordata; class Actinopteri; order Clupeiformes; family Engraulidae; genus Setipinna; species Setipinna tenuifilis. The sequence continues at coordinate 3,330,961 of CM059280.1, read as the reverse complement.
CACCATACACACACTTTCTTAGGTAACTGTTATATTTATTTAATAGTTGACTCCCATACTTTAACGATTTATGCTACACACTGCATTCTGACTAAACAAACCTATGGATAATTACATAAACCTTTGGCGAATATTGTTGAATGATTCTGGCCCGTTCGATCACAAGTACATACTTACAAGTCTATCTCCCCTCAGGCTCATCTTCCAAACACCTCTGCCAGCGTGTCAAGACCTGGAGCCTGCTGTCAAGTTTTGCTGTTATTATTATTCTTTGCTTTAGGACCGAAAAGTCAAAGCATGGTGTTTGTCGAGGCCTAACATTTGCTCCCCACCCCCTCACAGCTTTGGCTTGGGCACGGCTCCCATTGGTGTGTGCTGACCTTTGCAGCTGGCCTCTGTTGGTGCAGGGTAAAGTTCAGCCTGGCCCACCCCTTGCCACACACACACACACACAACAATCGATGTTGCCAACAACTCACAACCAAGCAGGTAGAGATGGGGTCTGCCACACTACACTTCTGTTGTTTCCAGGTGAGGATGCAAATGCATTTACCTTGTGGCACACACAAGGACGCACGCACACACATACATACTGTACACATTCATGCACACACTCGCACACACACATGCACACACACGCACACTCGCACACACAGACGCACACACACACACGCATACACACACACACTCGCACACTCGTACACACACACACACACACGCACACACACACACAGAGTACAGTGCTCTCCCCAGTGCCCTCACTATGCTCCATAATGGGCAATCAAATTCCAAATGAGCAATCTTCTGCTCCTATCCCCTTCATCTCCCGTTAAGGCTGCTGTATCCCTGAGACCTCCGACGCTAATCAATCCATTAATTATGAACCCCGCGCTCCCCCCGCGCTCCCCCTGCGCTCCCCCTGGCACCTCGCCGGGCCCCGCAACCAAATAAGATGCAAAGCTGCGCTGCTGCTGCTGCTGCAGGAGCGTCTGTGGGAAGAGTAATGCGCTCCCTGGGTGCCGCTGCGATGCTGGCTGGCCCCGAGCGCAGAGCGCTGATAATTTAAACACATAAGTAGCTCCAGCAATGCACCTTAATCAATGCCAGCACCGCGCTTTTCAGGGGAGACTGAACAAGACAATAAAGAGATGGCGCTGGGGATAACCTGGGGAGGCGCTGCGGAGGAGATCTCTGTGTGTGTGTGTGTGTGTGTGTGTGTGTGTGTGTGTGGTGATTGCAGCCCGCGGCAGAGGTGCCACAAACTCCCTGACAAAGTCTTTTTTTTACTGTTTTGTCTCCCTAGTCACCACCTTCCCTCTTCAAACACACACACACACACACACACACACACACACACACACACACACACACACACACACAGATGCATGTCTGCATATATTTGCATGTTTATACAGCATGTATATATGCAGAGCAACGTACCCTATACTGCCTCCTTGGCCCACACAGTACACACACAGCTCAAATGCATCAAACCACACACACACATACACACACACACACACACACACACGTCCACTGTGACATATACTACTGCAAACACAAGCACAGCACACACAGCTTACATACAGTATATGCCCACACATACCCATTTACACACACGTCCACTGTCACTTATACTACCACAAACACAAGCACAGTACACACAAACACACACACACACACACACACACACACACACACACACACACACACACACACACACACACACACACATACACACATGTCCACTGTCACAAGCACAGTACACACACACACATACACATACAAACAGACAGACAGACAGACACACACACACACACACACACACACATGTCCACTATGACATACACTACCCCAAACACAAGCAAGCATACATTAACATTCACACTGTCACTGCTGCATGCAAATGTCCACAGCAGGCACACGGGGAAGTCTCGGGTGAGCTATGGGCATTCTCATCTCAAGGAGACGCATAGTAAGTGAGCCGACTAAAATGATATCTCATTAGATCTCCCAGTGATATGATATCCAGTCACACATCCAGGCCCACAAGGAGGCCGTCTGTCCTGTCCTGTCCTGATCTGACTCTGGCTTCGTCTGGGCTGCAGAAATGTCATAAATTATAAAGCCGTGTGGAATTATGAGTGTCTGGAGATATAAACCTCCCTGCTCAGTAAAAACAAGTGCTGATTTATGACGGCTCCTGATGCCATGATTAACCACAGGACTGAGTGTGCTTTTTATTTTCATTCTTTCTTTCGGGGGGAAAAAATCAGCAGGGGGATTGATGAACGTCTTCGCACCGACGTGACAATCGAGTGAAATAAATGATAATGAAAATAATAATGAACAATTAGGATGCTCGGCGTGGCCCTGTCTTCTCCATCTGAGCGCTGTTCTGTCAGGAGGTAATGTTTACCATAAAACTCCCTTAAAGCAGGTGTCAGCCTTCAGCTAAAGCCCACACCTGCCCCCCACCCCACCCCACACACACACACTCTCCCTCACACACAACAGCAGCCCCATCCACCTGATATATGAAACCATTTCCCCAATCCAAACATACTTCAAAACAATATTAGTGCCATTCTCTGGCCATATTAAGGGGAGCGCTGCGGGCGTGATGGCGGGATGGCGGGGCCCTCTGTGCGTGATGGAGTGCCGTCTCCTGGCACACGAGAGCCGAAATGGGGGAGATTTGTCAGGCTCAGGACGCCCTGGTGACTCTCCACCAGAGAGAGGGAGAGAGGGCGAGGGAGATGGAGAAAGAGGGGGGGGAGAGAAAGTGAGAGGGAGAAAGAGAGAGAGAGAGAGAGGGAGAGAGTGTGTGTGAGAGAGAGAGAGGGGAGAGAAAGCGAGAAAAAAAACAAGAGAGTGAGAGAGAGAAAAAGAGAGAAAAAGAGAAAGAGAGAGACCAAGAGAGTGAGAGACAAGAGAGAGAGAAAGAGTGAGAGAGAGAAAATAGAGTAAGAGAGAAAGAGAATAAAAGAGAGAGAAAGAGTGAGTGAGAGAGAAAGAGAGTGAGAGAGAAAGAGTGAGTGAGAGAGAAACAGAGAGAGAGAGAGAAATAAAGAGAGAGTAAAAGAGCGAGATGGCTCAGGTAGGAGAGGCAGGCTGGGCCCAGATAGGATTGAGGCAGTAATGTGATATCGTGATGTACCCGCCGATTGCTTTGAGTCCATTTAATATCACTGCGAGTGTCTGCTGAATAACAGAATAAACATTCTCCATTGTCAAGCCAAGCAGAAAGCATTCTAACCGGACTAACGTGACAGAAAAAGCTCACCGCTAAATGCCCAGCGATATTGTGTGGGAGTGAAATAAAGCTGAGCGCCGTCTTATTAGAATCAAACCAGCACTTCATTTTGTTGTTGTCTGTCTTCTAAATATAATGAAAAACAACACTCTCCATCCACCCCTGGCTCTGCCGCAGCGAGAGAGAGAGAGAGAGAGAGAGAGAGAGAGAGCGAGAGAGAGAGAGAGAGAGAGAGAGAGAGAGAGAGAGAGAAAGAGAGAAAGAGAGAAGGAGCATAGGTCGACAGACACAGCAGCCCACTGTCTCCCTCGGCCTCTCATTACGGATGTTTCTTAAACGCTACAAATACCTCGCCACTCTTGAGATGCGGCTCTCTTTTCCCCTCTTCCCCTCTTCCCCTCTTCTCCTCCCTCCATCCGAATGACCTTTGTGGCTCCTTGGCTAAAAAAGCGCTACTCCCTCCTGCATGTGCTCGTCACTCTCCCGCTTTAATGATTACACGAGGTCGCTCCCCGCTAACCCCTGCAG
>CM059280.1:3317177-3324677 GCA_030347295.1 Setipinna tenuifilis | reverse complement strand
TGAAATTGGACCTTCTGAAGCCATCAAGAGTGTCACTCCAATACAGACACGCTGGCTGTCTAGGATATTGCGGCGTGATGGGGAAAAGAGCCAGTGAAATAGGTAATCAATGTCCCTTATACTGGTCCTGTCCTGGCCAGCTGGAGTGGGCTATCACACCGCACTGTCACACGGTCACAAGTAGAGCAATGTTTGTGTGAAGCAGCGCTAGAAGATTATTTATATATATTTATCTTTATATATATATATATATATATATATATATATATATATATAAATATACTGCTTTAGAAGGAACCATCAGCACAGCATTTGTTATATGTAATATTATATAATATTGTATAATAACATATATTACATATAAAAATGCTGTGCTGATAGTGATCATCAGTTCTAAAGCAGTAGGGCTGTGCTGTGCTATATATTTCATGGTGTTCTTTTAGAAAAACACATATGAAGTAATTGTTTTTTTCAAATTTAATTAGAAATCCGTGACATGTGGTTTACAACTGCGAAATGCTTGGCAGGCGCTTTGTGATGCAGGTAGCAGTAATTAAATTAAATACAGTAATTTATAATATAAACTATAAAAACACATTTTATATGAGGACGTTTGCCACTTGAGATGAAAAGAAACTGGGGGAAAAAAAGGTAATTGCCGCCTTCAAAGCGATGCTCAGCTGATAGCAATGGCTTTTTTTTTCACACTGCATTCAGAGTTGAGAATGAAATGAAATCCAGCACACTACATCTTTAGGATGTTTGTAACTACAACAAAGTCGCTCCCCTCTCAGGTTAGATAAAAAAGAAGAAACGATATATCTCTGAGGAATCATAATAAACAAAACCTCCAAACAATATCGCAGGGTCCCACAAAAAAAAAAAAACAAAACCTCAAGATATTGCTGCTTGGCAACTTGGCACCCACCCTCTAAGCCATGAAAGGGTCATCATTTCGAGGACTGAGTGTTGGGTTTTTTTTCTTCTTTTTCTTTTTCTTTTCTATTTTTTTTCCAAAACAACAAAAACTGGTCCAATTTCCACCCACAACACATCTCCGGGCCCCACACACACACACGGCAGGGCTGGTGCGGCATGAAATCACCCACTTTATGTGCAAATGAGTCCGCAGGCCAGGAGGCGGCCACAGGCCTCGGTGTGGCGGCAGCGCTGGGGGGCCTGGCGAGACTCGAGATTCGCTCGATTCAGGGCCACACATCCGCGCGGAGCTCTGTTTGATCCTCATGGCACTTTCATGAGCCATTTCACAGGATATCCTGCTGACATCTGACATGGCGTGTGATACATGTTCCACCTTATGTTCGCCCGTTTATTGTATGCCGAGGGGAAAGATGGCCGGGGGAGGGTGTGTGTGTGTGTGTGGGGGGTGTGGGGGGTGGTGTTTTAGAAGATGGCCGAGGGAGGGGGTCGCCTTTGAGGGAGCCGACACATCAGGGTGCAAGGGCCCAGATCTTTTTCAAAAATAGCATCACAGGTGACAATTCATGTCACGTGAGTTCGCAGTAGACTAGTCACCGTATGACATGTCTACGGCACAAGGACACTTCCTAAGATTCATAACATTTCCCAAAACCAACTACATTAATACAGCATAGGGGACTAATGCTATTTAATAAGGCAGTATTGTAAAGAAAAATAAATCATGATCATAGATTGCACCCAGTGACTGTGTATTACAGTTTGAATGAACAGTTTTTGGAGACATATGACATTTTGCTGGTTATCTGAAGTGTTGCGCAGAAATGTAAGACTGTTTGGCCAAATGACCTTATAGTTATAGGAATGTCATCTCAGTTTCAAGAAATGAGCCAAACCCATGGAGAAAAACTGTATTATAGCACACAGTATCTGATTGCACCATTCAGATTCAGCCAAATTCTATTACTGTCGCTGAGAAATAAATATTTCTTCAACAGCTCAGATAATGAGGGACGAAACTTCCAGGCAATTCTCCTCCTTGGAATAAGATCAAAAATAATCACAGAGCTTGTCACTCATATATTGTATGTGTTCATCATTTTTTGATCAATATGTTTATACTGGGTTCCAGTGACTGATAAGTTCATTCTGGACTCAAAATGGGAAAACACAATTCACAAAGCTGTGGCCAATACAGAAACACATGCACACTGCACTCATTAACTTCAATCAAACAGCAAACAGTTTTATTTTCCGTCTTTGCTCCATGCAGTATTCTCAGACTCTCTTTGCAAGAGAATAAACATATTTGGTGTGCATGACAGCTTATTGTGTTGTACAAGTCTAAACAGCATTTCTATATTAAAGAGGGCTCAGTGTAACCAAATAGGGAGACAAAATGGAGGAAACAGACAAAGACGAAGACGAAGCAAAGAAGAGCAGGAGAGTGTAAAGCATGGCAAAGTCCCCACAGACGAGCGAGGAGATGATTTAAATTGAAAAGATAAAAAGGGAAAACATTTTCCAAGCCACCATGCCTCTGATGGTGTGAGGTGGGATGGAGATGGGATGCATTGGCCCTCAGTGCTCCAGCCAACAGGCTATCAGTTAGCCTGCTAATGCGCATGTCTGTGATATGTAAGTGTGTGTATGTGTATGTGTGTGCATGTGTGTGTGTGTGCATGTGTGTGTGTGGCTGCTGGGAGCCCTCGTCGTCTGAGAGAGAAGTTTGTCTTAAGTGTTGCTTTGTAATAATTTCACATGGACCCTCTGAAGATCGCATGTAACACACTACATGAAAATGGATGAGTAGCACTGAATTTAAGACGGAGATTTAGGTTTAGTCCCACACAAAAGTAGCATATAGAGCTATATTATGTGTGTGTGTGTGTGTGTGTGTGTGTGTATGTGTGTGTGTGTGTGTGTGTGTGTTAAAGGTTTTTAAAGAAAAAAATTAAATCCTATACAAGCTATCTTGTAGAAATGTTGGACATGAACTAGTCTCTTTATAAATCAACATACACTGTGACATTACGTGTGTGTGTGTGTGTGTGTGTGTGTGTGTGTGTGTGTGTGTGTGTGTGTGTGTGTGTGTTTTTGAAGGGAGATACATTAGGAGGCATACTAAGTGGCAGAAAAGACAAAGAAGAGACAATGGCCAATAAAGGGCAATGAGTATAATGTGTCTGTGCGGGGTGTCTTTTGATATTGACCATAGAATCAATACAGCATCCTGCCGCTCAGAGCCCGCCTAATATTGCTCAATTTTTCACAGTTAGGGTGTATTAGTTCCATAAGAGTGTGTGTATTGATTGGTTTCAGCCCTGCTCTCCAAAGCCATTTATTGCACGAGGGGCCGACTATGTGTGTGTGTGTGTGTGTGTGTGTGTGTGTGTGTGTGTGTGTGTGTGTTTAGATGACGCTGGGACTTGACCATATAATTAGCGGTCTGGTGACCTCGTTTGTCTGTCTCTTAGCAGGATATGATTACAGGGACTATATGTATGTGTCTATGGGACTATATGTATGTATCTATGGGACTATATGTATGATTACAGGGACTATATGTGTGTGTCTATGGGACTATATGTATCTATGGAGTATACACTATGTGGGCTATGGCACTATGTGTGTGTATCTATGGAGTATACTGTACGTATGTGGGCTATGCAGACTAATTACAAGGCAAACAGGGCACAGATCTATACAAGTAAACAATACATTGGCCCATTAAAACTGCTCTTAAAATAAGCCCATGTGTGTAAAATAAGCCCACTGTAGTGCTACCAAAGGGACATGGAGGAGATTATGCAGCAATGGAAGGAAGGGGTAATGGCTGGCAAATCTCACACGTGACACTAGTCACAGGTTAGAGTTAGCCCTGGATCACACTTTCAGAAGGAAAACACATCTGCTAATGTCGTGCCATTTGTAACATTTTATCTTCCTATTAAGTGTGTCTGACTCATCCTAAATTGCTTCTGAACCATCCACACTACTGTACTGTATGTCTTGATGCAGGTTGGACCAAATCCAGTTGCCTTTCATCACTGCTGTTTAGCGTTAGCCTAGCCTAAGCTTCCGCCAGTCTACTGCTGCTGATGATGGACATCCAGTGCCGTGGGGCAAATGTTGTAGAATGTTACACAACAAAAAGTTAATGAAAAATTAGCTACATACTGTACTACTCAAACACACAATACCACAAGTGATCTGCTCAGCATGTGATTGATGTAGCTCATAAATGCAGGGACTGTCTGATATCACCCCAGGAAAGACTATCCTGTCTAACGTGACCCCAGAAGAAGCAGTCCTATCCAGCAGAGGTGACTGCCTTGCCCCAGGGCCGTAGCCAGAAATCAATAAATGGGTGGGCCCAGAGGAAAAAATCAAAACACATAGGTTCCTATTATTACTTAAACAGTCAATCAGACAAAAGGACCCCTCTGATTGGGTGGGCCTGATTGAAAAGTGGGTGGGCAGTGGGCACAGGCCCACCCTAGCCCACCTGTGGCTATATGCCTATGCTGTCCTGTCCAGCGGAGGAGACTGCACCTCCCCACCTCCTCACCTCCCTATCTCCCCACCTCCCCACCTCCCTATCTCCCCACCTCCCCATCTCCCCACCTCCCCAACTCCCCACCTCCCCCCCTCCTCACCTCCCCACCTCCCCACCTCCCCACCTCCCTATCTCCCCACCTCCGTATCTCCCCACCTCCCCAACTCCCCACCTCCCCCCCTCCTCACCTCCCCACCTCCCCACCTTCTCACCTCTCTATCTCCCCACCTCCCCACCTTCTCACCTCTCTATCTCCCCACCTCTCTATCTCCCATCCTGGAGTGATGCATCCGCATTAGTGCTGCACGTCAGCAATGAAGATGCATTATTTTGACTCATTTTCCCTCCCCCGCAGCAAGGAAGGCTGCACTGCAGGAATGCAGATGAATTATTCCGACTCATTTTCCCTTTTTCTTTCTTTCTTTCCCGGCTTTCCCATTCCCACTTTGTCAAAACTCTCCGAGTGTCTCCACAACACACACAAGTGACAAGTTGCCTTAAGTCACCGTCTGGAGCCGGAGCTGATAGCCTGACAGAGATCAGGCGGGAGAGTCCCTCCTGGGAATGTGTGTTTCTGGATGACAAGTTCAGTGCTCTCGCTGTTTTCCTCTTGTTAGCTGGCAGCGTACGGCTGACATTTACTAAGAATAACCTGTCATGCTATTCATTTGGCAACATTAGGCTGGGAGTGGTGGCAACAGCAAAGCTAACGCAGGCAGTTTAAACATTGACACACTTCTCATGCAACATAGCCCCGGCTCAGTCACACACACACCTCAGTCACACACACACCCCCTTCATTACGCAGTCTAGCATAAATACACACACACACACACACACACACCCACACACACACACATGCACACACGCACACACACACACATACACACACACTTTTCATGCAACATAGCCCCAGCTCAGTCACACACACCCCCCTTCATTACCCTGTCTAGCATAAAAATACACACACACATGCAAACACACACACGCACATACACACACACACACGCACATGCATATACACACACACACACACACACACACACACACACACGTGCACACACATACACACACACATACACACACACACACACATGCATGCATACACACACACACACACACGCATACAGACACATACATATGCACATGCACACACACGCACATGCACACACACACACACATGTGCACACACACACATACAAGGACAAAAACAATACCCAGGTCATTACAATGCACTGTAAACCAACAAACAAACAAAGAAATAAATCAGTGTAAGAAACAAAGCAGCCCATAGTCCAGCAGTCCAGCCAGGCCACTGTAGGCTATCTGTTATTCTCCTACTGGAAGGCCATCGATGCCCACGTGCCCGTCACTGGCTGGGTGCCACTCAGCACCATGTGCTATAATGAACCCCTTAGATACTGGCTGCATGGGCGTGTGTGTGTGTGTGTGTGTGTGTGTGTGTGTGTGTGTGTGTGTGTGTGTGTGTGTGTGTGTGTGTGAGTGCGTGTGTGTGCATGTGTGTGTGTGTGCATGAGTTTGTGTGTGTGTGTGTGTGTGTGTGTGTGTGTGTGTGTGTGCATGTGTGTGTGTGTAACCACTTGGCCATTGGCTGCATGACCGTGAGCAATACCTCAGACACTCAGAGCAGACCACAAGAGCACAAGTGTCTCAGTGAGTGTCTCACTACATCTCTGTCCATTAGCAGAGACACACATACAGGTGCACACACACACACACACACACACACACACTCACATGCACAAGCACGCACACACACAAACACACATGCACGCACCCCCACATGCACACACATACACACACACACACTTACACGCATATGCACACACATTCACAGCACACTTGCACCTACAGTGCATACACACCAGGAGCCAAGTGGGGTGTGTTTGTGTGTGTGTGAGTGTGTGTGTGTGTGTGTGTGTGTGTGTGTGTGTGTGTGTGTGTATGAGGCGGGGGGTTGGGGGGATTGTGAGATGGTGGAGGGTGGGGTGGAATGGTGGTTGGTGGGGGGGGGGGGTGTTGTGGGTAGGAGAAAAAGCAAAACAATGTAGACGGAGAAAGAAAATGTGGTCATGTGACGTTTAACAGGAACAAAAGGCTCGTCTGTGTTGGCAGTGAGTGCGAGGAGGCGAGGAGGCGAGGAGACGAGTCGATATGCCAGAGTGCATTAATACGCCGGGGCTATTAGAGGCAGGGTGTGTGGAAAAGCTGCCTCTGAAAGTGCCCCCATGCTGGAGGAGAGGGCTGGGGAGAGGGGGGGAAGGGGGGGGTAGGCGCAGGTGTGTGTGTGTGGTGTGGAAAAGGCTTTCAGAATGCCCAGGCCTGAACCGCAATCTGTTTTTCATACAGCTGTTTGACTCTGAAGCTCAGAAATACTTCACTTCCTCAAAGCTGATCAATACCATGACTTTCTCTCTCCTTGGTCAAAACAGCTGAGTTGTAGGCAACTGGACTTCTTTTTGTAGCTTGAAGACATTTCACCTTTCATCCAAAAGGATTCTTTAGTTCTGGCATGATGGTAGGGAACCAGGAGTTAAAGCTCTGGATCACTGGGAGTGGAGCTCTGAACCACATCTATCATCACATGACAAAGGGTCACATAAGTCTCCCTTTAAGGTGTGAAATGGAGTGAGAGTCTTTGTGGTCATATGAACCAGAGACTGAAACTGCTCTGATGGTGGAGAGCAGTTAAACTTCCTGGGATGAGATCTCAAGGCACAATGGTATGTAGGCTTACAGCTCCACCCCCAGTGATCCAAAGATAGCGCCTTTTACATGAAAGGTGAAACATCTTCAAGCTACAAAAAGAAGTCCACATGCTTACAACTTAGCTCTTTTGACTAACGTGACCTGGATGAATGGGAATCTTCACAGACATATTTCTCTCTCCTTGTCTCTCGCCCCCTTCTCCTGTTTATGATTGCTAAATGTGTGTGTATGCTTCCATGACTGCATATCGTTAGCTTGATAGCATAATTGCC
>CM059280.1:3302177-3304677 GCA_030347295.1 Setipinna tenuifilis | reverse complement strand
CTCACCGCACATCAGGGCAAAGCCAGGGGTCCAGCATGAAGACTAATACTACTAATGTCACTGCTGGTGTCAGTAGGCTCGCAGCTGAAACTACTTTTAACACAAATGATTACTGGGAAACATCTTAAGCATCATTTGTAGATAATGAGAGTCCTGCCTTAGCTTCTTTTTCTCAGGCTGTTTTTGTTAAATTAGGGAGCCATGTGATTAACGATGCTGGGTACTGCTAGGTCATTCTGACACAGTGTCACATCTTGGATATGGGCTTACTGTCTTTAACAGCTGCTAATAGCTAAACCATTCTTAGCTTCTTTTTTTAGAACAAGGCTCACCTCAGTTTGCTCCCTCTCTCTCCTTTTTTTCTTTTCTTCCGTTTATCTTTTGATGACCCGTTTTCAGATTCTTGGAGAGAAACATGACTAATAGTGTGCAGATTTTTATAATCATTTAGAATAAATTAGTTTTTGCTGTAAAAGAGAGTCAAATTCAGGTGAAGAAAAAACATAGTATGATTTGTAAGGGGTAAAAGTGGCATCAGAGGGTATCCACATCTATAGACTCCACCTAAAAATGTATTTAGGAAATTACATTTAGATATTAATTACTAAAAAAATAAAATAACAATAATAACAATAAAACAACAAAAATAAAAATATGGGGCAATGGGTAGTCGACCTAAAAATGTATTTAGGAAAGTAAATTTAGATACTAATTACTAAGAAATAAAATAATAAATAAAATAATAATAACAAAAAAAAAACCCTCACTCAAGCCCTCAACCCCTCACTAAGACACCACTGCTTACAACTCACAGAAATATCCATAATCCACACTATGTATGTAGTGTACCTAGAGGTGTCATTCACCTGCATGTGTTATACTCCAGTTATGCCTTACACACACACACGTCCCAAAGCCCAACTTGTGTGAAGCATACATAGTTACGTGATACAGTGCATGCCTAATGCATCCGTTCCTGGATCATGGCTGAGAAAAAAAAAATCTCCTATGACCTTGTGAAGCCCTGTGTTCCTGGCAATGACAATGAGAAACACCTCCGCAGTGGGCCGCAGAGAGACGTTTTTTATATTCCACTGTACCTCTGTCTCCCGGCGTTTGCCATTCCTCACGGGCCCTGTCTCTGTCTGGCATCTGGACCCTGATGCCCCAAAAGCTGAGCCCTGGCCACCCTCCCCTGCCCCCCTCCACACACACACACACACACACACCTCCTTGGGGACTTCCTGCCTCCCTGCACTCAAGGTGAAAGGTATCTGGGGCATGGGCGATGCTTGGGATCATTTTAATGGCCCCTGTGTGATAGGTACAAGAGCCGGAGCTGTAGAGCAGGAGAGTAAATACAAGGTGCCTCTTACAGACACTAAAGCCGCTCCTCTGTCGTTAGGTCCTGCTACTGTGATAAGACATACAGTACTGTACCGTACCGTACCCTCAAAGGTTCAGCGCTCCCTGGCACACAACACAACATGCATATTTATGTCATTTCAGGCTGGTTTTACACGTATTGTGTGCTGGAGCAAAGTGACAAAGAGCTGCGCTTTGAGTCTCTCTGCAAACACAAACTCCCACACAGTTTGTCCTTGTATAGTCATGCCTAGGCAGACTGTTTACTGAATTAAGTCCTTTTTTTTCTGGAGTTCACTTGTGTTTTTATTGTATCTGGTGTTCTATGGTGTAGATAATAGCAGGCCTGGGCAATGATTGCCACATTGTTTTTGTCCAATAACTACCCTCTTTGTCAAACTAAGTACCTGTATTAGTCAAACCGCACAGACAATCCCTGAGCTAAACTTAGTAGTAAAACCACAAAGACGGTCAGTCTGCCAGAGCCTGCTGCAGGAGCACCCTGGGTAATTGTGTATGAATCCTTTATGATCTTAGGAAACCCAACGGGCAAATGCAGTCTAATCTCTTAGAGAAACTCAATATAAGGGATTATCATTTGTATAATTTACATGTCAGGATGAGCAAACTCACATGCCTTAGCACATCATAAATTGGGTTCAGATTGGTAAAGGGAGGTCCACAACTTAATCAGTCTCCCTAAATCGATGCGTAACACATATGATCTTTCAGACCTGGGGAACCACAGGTAGTAAGCCAATTATGAACCATCAGTAGTGTCCCTAAAAGCCCCTTAGTGTTCTTACAATATAGTTACACCCCTGCTCACTGGTGTTCCATAGTTCCACACCTGCTCACTGGTCTTCTATAGTTCTACACCTGCTCAATGGTGTTCCATAGTTCCACACCTGCTCACTGGTCTTCTATAGTTCTACACCTGCTCAATGGTGTTCTATAATTCCACACCTGCTCACTGGTGTTCTATAGTTCCACACCTGTTTACTGGTGTTCTTACATTTCCCCACCTTCTCACTGGTGTTCTAACATATAGTTCTACACCTGCTCACTGGTGTTCCATAGTTCTACACCTGCTCACTGGTGTTCTATAGTTCTCCACCTGCTCACTGGTGTTCTA
>CM059280.1:3279677-3294677 GCA_030347295.1 Setipinna tenuifilis | reverse complement strand
AGTGTCCAGAATGGGACCAGTAAGAAAGCTGGTGTGTCCCATTTTTCCCTTGTATCCATTTGAGAGGGGGGTATTCTATCTGCCATTATTTCACTGGGTATTTTTGTTATTAATATGTGTGTTATCTATTGTGCTTGTGTGTAAGATGTGTGAAAGACTATTCTGTTTTTTGTTGTTTTGTTTTTTGTTGTTGTTTTTTTTGGCATAACACATGTAGTGTAAGCAAGTCTATTTTTGTCTGGGTGGTGAGAGACATTTGGATGCGAAATCAGTTTAAAAATAAACATTATAAGTTCACTTACTCAAACTAAAAGTTTACGGGAGCTGAATTGGTCTATTTTCCCTGTGACAAGTTGTTTTTCAGCAGGTGAAGTGAACCACTGTAGTAAGTGGAACAGCAGGGAAGTGGCTGATAATAGGCCATATGCCCATAATGGGCTCTCCTTCCTCTAATATGTGAGTCCAGCTCACTCGTACTTACTCTGCTCAGATCTGCTTCCCTTCGCTATGAGGAAACCCCAGTGCAGCAATCAGTGGAGGAAACTACCAGTCTGCAGAGCCCTGCCCACTACCAGCACACCCCAATCAGAGCCCTGCCCACTATCAGCACACCAATCAGAGCCCGGCCCACTACCCTCAGCCCCCCCCCCCCCTCCCGTCACTGAGCCCCGCCCACTACCAACAGACCAATTAGAGCCCTGCCCACTATCAGCACACCAATCAAACCCTGCCCACTACCCTTAACACACCCACATCAGAGCCCTGCCCACCATCAGCACCCACATCAGAGCCCCACCCACTACCAGCAGCACACCAATCAGAGCCTCGCCCACTACCCTCAACACACCAATCAGAGCCCTGCCCACTACCAGCACACCAATCAGAGCCCTGCCCACTACCAGCACACCCATCAGAGCCCTGCCCACTACCCTCAACACACCAATCAGAGCCCTGCCCACTACAAGCACACCAATCAAAGCCCCGCCCACTACCATTAGGTCCCCAGTTGAGCCCTGCCCACCATCTTGTTTACAGTGACGGCTTCCTTCAAAGTCAACCTATCATTGGAAAAGAAATTATTTGGCAAATAAACTAATATAATGGCAAAATAGCTATAAATCAAAAAACTGGCAACTGGCAGTGAGTAAGTGGCAAACACTACAGTATGCTGTATTTGTTTATATATGAATAAGGCCTGGTTGGATGGATGCTCACACACTAATGTAAAAATCTCAACCTCAGTCCTCCACTTACGCCTCTGTTGTTCTTGTTTTCCTGACCTCCGTGTGCGGACGAGTGCAGCCCACACTGAGAGTGGGTTATAGTGGGGTGATTGGCGTGAACTTTGTGGAGGCACAGCGTGATAGGTGCTATCTGTATGACAGCTGGTTCATTAGCATGATACCAGCATCTGTCCTGCAGACACCTCTGGCCTTTCACTGACCTTCTGACCAGGAAGAGATAAGTTTGATTTTTTGTTTTTGTTTTTTTCCTTTTTTCTTTTTGGGGGGTTTCATATTGGCAGTATTTCCAACGAAAAATGTGCACTTACATTTGCACCTGAACAGCATGTGTAATGGATGCCAGCTAGCCTTCTCAATGGCTTCTGAGATGTGCTAGCCGACTGGGGCCTGGCAGCCTGGGGTCTGACATATAATATATATTTACAATACATCACATAGGCAACAATATGTGTCTGTGTGTGTGTGTGTGTGTGTGTGTGTATATCACATAGGCAACAATATGACTTGGACAGCGGGACTACTGAGGCCTTTGGATGTCTGAATCTCACAGATGTCAGATCTGTACAAATAGTGTAGTCCAGCCATTTCCTAGCAGGGAGCCATTTCCCACTGTTATAATCTGTTATGCCTCCATCATACAGAGAATGCAGTCACAGCACAAACACAGTCCTATGTGGTAGCTCATTTGAGATAAAGATCATTTATCTGAATTTATTTAACCACTAATAACAATTAAACAAAACAAACAATTCTGGTGCATAAAAAACTAACAGCCCCAGAGACAGTGCACACATCGTGCTCCTGCATAGCCTTTAAATGATTAAATCCTTAAACACACAGCACAGTCAGGATGGCTGACAGCTCTGCTGAGGACAGGGAAGAACAGGCAAGACCAGGGTGCAGTCAGGCCACAGGGATGTGATAGCCATCATCAGACCATGCAGAGAGCTTTTCCTCACAGCAGCCACACCGCCAAACTACCCTGCGATGCCCCGCTCCCATGCCTGCGTCCCTTTCTGAGCGGGCCAGAACTCTCTCCGCGTGACACAGTGACGGGCACAAAGGCACCTTTGTGTCTGCGAGGAGAAGGGAAGGATGAAAGAGCCGGAGCACGACAAATAAAAATAACTAAAGCGCCACAGAGCGCGGCTCTCGGAGCACACATCAAGGCCAAAGCGAGAGGCAGGTGGTGAAATGGAGGCTGTAAACAATGGCTTTTAGTATACAGCTTTGTCTACACCTGCCTTTGATTTCAGGCAGAAAGCAGAGCGAGAGAGCTCCCACTTTTAAATTTGTTCTGCAAGTAGATCTCTTCCACAATAACACGCTTGCGAAATACAAGAAGCGACAGAGTATTACAACAGGACAGGAGTCTATTTCCGTCTACGGGTCGCTGATTATGTGGCAGAGAGGAAGGCTTTGCGTAACTTTCATTTCTACATGTGAGACACACTCCGCACACTCTTTCATCTAATGGCTGCTTGGAATTTCAAATCTGCAGAAGCAGATTACGGCTTCCTTCTCAGCCTCAGTTTTTTTGTCAAATTCTTTTGAAAGTGTTATCTTAGAAATGTATATTTATGCATGTTTGTGCCGTGCTAATGCTATGAGCATTTGTTTGCCTGATGAAATCACTGTGTGTGTGTGTCATGCCCAAAACAGAAATTTTTGGTCCTTTTTTTCCTTCATGTCCCATTCTGTGGTCTGTCTGTTGGCGTGCGTGCATGATAAGACCATCTCCCAGATTGGCACCGGTGAATGGCAGGCTCTTTGGCGCGGCATCTCTGAATATAAAACAGCGTCTCACACTAATCTCAGGACTTCATCTAAATTGCTATTTTTGTATTCATGTCTGTCAAGCTCCTGAACGGCGCCGCAGCCATCTGTATCCCCCTGTGGTGCAAACACCTATCTCCTTAACCACCCTGCCGTACAAGGGGGGGTTGGGGGTGGGGGGGGGTGGGGGGGGAGTGCAAATAAGACATGCATAGGGCGAGAGGCTGAGGGGCGAGAGTGGGAATTTGCAGGGGAGGTCGGAACTTCCACTCGAGCGAGCGAAAGAGCGGTCGTTCGGCAGAAGAACGAGATGGTGCTCGAGACGACCCTGCGAGCGCAGCTGATTGCATATGCATCAGATTGCCGCATGTCGATTGAGGCGTCATGGTGGGTCATCCACAGTCTTCTGAGCACATGGATACTCGGAAGAAGAGAGAGGTTAGAGGAAAAAAAATAATATCAGAGCGAGCACACCGTGAAAGACCTCTGCTTGCCTCTCGGAGCCAAGAAATAGATAGAATAGGGGAGGAAAAGAGAATAGGGGGAGTCACTGACTGCAAACCCATCAGTCTGTGGCGGAAAATGGCACTGTGATGGGCATGGATCCATGGTGGTGCAAATGCAAGGTGGGTAGAGAACACAAACTGCAAACGCTGATGATGGGCTAAGATCCTGAAACGTTTATTTCCAAATGTGTTGCAGGGCCTGAAACACTTTTGGCTTTCTCATCCAATACAGGTTTTAAAATCATTCCGCCTCTGCGTGCATTCTCCACCCTCCTTGCAATTGTGCTGTCTGTTTTGGAGTTATGCACCGGGCGAAACACAGAACTTAGGCACCACTTCCCCTTTCCTCAGTGAGGTGTCCATCAACTAGCTGACGGGTCATCTCCACACACTAGAGCAGTGGTTCCCAAAGTGGGGGGAGGTATTGCAGGGGGGGGGGGGGGGCGTGGAGGGGAGGGGCGGTTGAAAGTGAAATGGTTAAAACAGTGCTGTTGCATATAGACACTTCGAATAAATGCTTTTATATAATATAACCATTTTATTGGTTAGTATTCACTTATTTGTATGGTTATTGAGTGTATTTGTACTGTTTCTGTGAATTTCAAAGTAAATTTTGGCAACATTAATAGACGAAACCACTACACTAGAGAGAGGTGGGTGTTCACTGATCATGTCCACACGCGCATGGCTAGCATTGCTTGGTCGAGAGAGGCTGGTGCAATCTAAGCATGATGAAGTCAGAAACTCAAGCATTAACACTCTCTAAAGACAGGAGAGGGCCATAACTAATTTGGTGCAGAGCAGTCATTTTCCCCTAGAGTGAACTGGCTCACACTGTGCACTACTGTAAGTCCATAGCTATTATTTATTCAGTACTTTATTTTTAACAAGTGTAAGGACATTTAATGTGTATGGATATGTTACTAGATATACTGGGCTACTAAAAAATATGAAAGTAAAAACCCTGCCACGAATTTGATCTAACCAGCTCTGAATCAGCTGATCATAATGAGCACTCCAGACAGGTAAATCAGCTACTCTGAGAAGTCACCTGTGTTAGAAGGAAAACATGGCAGGGTATTTACTTTCTGAACCAAGGATTAACACCTCTGGTTTCTAATGAGTATGTAACCTGGGAATATGTTTGGTGCAATTTAAATGATTAGCAGCGTTTGAATTAGGTGGGTGGGGCTTTTACTAGTTTATGTACAGGTACTGTATAACATCACAAGGAAGACAGAACAGTAGACAATAATAATAAAAATAATAATAATAAAAATTAGATAATACTTGTGATGTGTTTGTAGGGTATGAATGTGATGAGTGTGATTGTAGGGTATGAGTGTGATGAGTTTGTGTATAGGGTATGCATGTGATGAGTGTGTGTATAGGGTATGCATGTGATGAGTGTGTGTATAGGGTATGCATGTGATGAGTGTGTGTATAGGGTATGAATGTGATGTATGTGTGTTTGTAGGGTGTGACTGTGATGAGTTTGTGTATAGGGTATGCATGTGATGAGTTTGTGTATAGGGTATGCATGTGATGAGTGTGTTTATAGGGTATGCATGTGATGAGTGTGTGTATAGGGTATGCATGTGATGAGTGTGTGTATAGGGTATGCATGTGATGAGTGTGTGTATAGGGTATGAATGTGATGAGTGTGTGTATAGGGTATGCATGTGATGAGTGTGTGTATAGGGTATGAATGTGATGTATGTGTGTTTGTAGGGTGTGACTGTGATGAGTTTGTGTATAGGGTATGCATGTGATGAGTTTGTGTATAGGGTATGCATGTGATGAGTGTGTGTATAGGGTATGCATGTGATGAGTGTGTGTATAGGGTATGAATGTGATGTATGTGTGTTTGTAGGGTGTGACTGTGATGAGTTTGTGTATAGGGTATGACTGTGATGAGTATGTCTGTAGGGTCTTGTGAAGACTGGGTTCATAGAGAGTGTTACTGAAGTAACCTTCAGACGCATTATTATTTGTGCCGTCTCTTACAAAGCCCTCCTTTATTTTGTTTTCTATCTCCTCCAGTTTCAAAAAAGAAGGCATTACACAGAGCATGGAAGAGAAAACAGGCTAGTTCACTGAAAAAATGCTGGCTGAAGGAATTCGCTGTTATATATATTTTTTCTTGTTTTTAAATTACACAAGTGTGCTTACATCTCAGCAGTGTATCTAAGACACCCCAAACAGCGGACGACCAAAGCACCCCAGCTTTATTTCGCCGTCTTGATTTCAAAGCCATCGCCATCCCAACTCAGCTCTTTATGTCCATCCTGTGGCCCCAAATCTATCTCCTAAAGCAGGGGATCTATTTCCCCCCGCTCGTCGGCTCATAAATATGCATTGGCATGTTAAAATCTATTAGCGTCCATATCACACAAAAGTGGGTCGAATGTGCCTCCGTAAGCCCCCCCACGAGGCACCACGAGCAGGCTGACAATAGCCCTCACAGTGTAAATCTCTCACCGTGACATTCCTGACCATAAGCCTCATACATGCATAAAATTACATATGGATTTTACTGAAAGGTCTTAGTTAGGCAAGGTTATGTAAAAGCGCTACTCATATACAGTAGCGTTTACTGTGCTGAGAACATATGGATAAAGCCCTATATACAGTAAACAAACACAAAGCGGGTTTGTTCAGCGCCTGCTGGCGTGCTGCGTTTGGTCTATGACCTAAAGACAGGGAAACTACAGAAGCACTTAATTTTTAGCCAGAGAATAATGAGCGAATAAAGGCTGTTTATGGTGATGCGTGTGCTCATTAGGGGGAGCCTCAAAGGGTTTGCCTCACTGCAGGCGTTTATGACAAGAGGGCAGGCAAGTTTACTGCACTCCTCGGGGCTTTTAAACTGCAAGTATGGCAAGACCACACTCTGAAGTTTCTTTTTTTTTAATGATGGAAACATCGGGAAAAAAAAAAAATCCTTATGCAATCATAAGTGTTTATTTTACAAATACGATAGAAAAATGTATTTATGCCTGCATAAAATGTGTGCTTGCAAAATAATCGTTTCTTCAGTATGAAACTTAAAGTTTTACTCTTGTTAAGTTTCCCTTCCAAAAGCCTACAGCTTGCAAGTGTTTTTTTTTTATCTCGATCAGGACCAAAAGACAGCCCCATTTTAGAATATTTATTTGATTATTTTTAGACTGAAGTTGCTTATTTTGTTCTGTTTGATGCTCACTTGCTATATATCAAAGCCTTTCCGATACCTCTTTGAAACTCAAATATAATCTCGCTCTCAGGTTCT
This sequence comes from Setipinna tenuifilis, assembly GCA_030347295.1. Lineage (NCBI taxonomy): Eukaryota > Metazoa > Chordata > Actinopteri > Clupeiformes > Engraulidae > Setipinna > Setipinna tenuifilis. The sequence goes on along the minus strand of CM059280.1, from coordinate 3,287,880 downwards.
CTTTTTTAAGATAATACATTTTAATTTGCGCCGACCTCTGCCCCCCTCCACGGGGGGGGGGGGGTGTTTTCCGCCCCCATCTATCCACACGGGGGGTAGCTGACTGCTTTCTCCTCTGATCAGCACTGCACCACTTAGATAAGGTTCAAACACAGGTCCTGCACATATTCTTATTCTTATTCTTATTCGCTGGCTGGGCTTTGTAGATGAGGATTTTTACAATGTGCTATATCAAGAGCATAAATATTATAAAGGCAGCTTGCAATATAAATGCACTCATTCAAGGTGCCAGGCTGGGTTGGTGGGTAGGGTAGGTGTGTGTGTGTGTGTGTGTGTGTGTGTGTGTGTGTGTGTGGGGGGGGGGTAGGTGTGGGGGGGGTAGAGACTATCCAGCACTTTTTAATTACCCACCCTGGGGCACGGCAGCGGCAGGATGAAGCATGAGGGCTCTCTGGTGTGGGTTCACTTTCAATCAGAGGTCCTGCGAGTAATGTAAAATTTACGTCTTAAGATACACAGAGGAGAGGAGCCGCCGTGGACAGAACACGCTGACGTATCACAAAAGAAACCAGCTTGAGTTTCCTTCCTTGGGGAGGGACTTCAAAATAATGACAGCTCTTTCTCTTTCTCTTTCTCTTCCTCTTTCTCTTTCTCTTTCTCCGCAAAACTGTCTTTTGGTCCCGCTGATGCGGAGGCTTTGACTGTGATGCGGTGGACAGCTGAGGTTGCAGTTGTGCCATGCTGTCAGGTCCCGGTGGCACTAAGTCAGGAGTCAGAGTCGGAGTGGAGCGGAGAGGTGCGGAGTGGAGAGGTGCAGCCCACCCCCCCCCCCCCCCCCCCGCACCACCACCACCCCCCACGGTCTTTTGCTCCCTCAGCCCCCCCTCAGAGTGACAGGTCCCGGTGGCTAACTCAGGAGTCTGAGTCGGTGTGGAGTGGAGCGGAGAGGTGCGGAGCGGAGAGGTGCAGCCCCCCCCCCCCCTCACTCTCGTCCTGCCGTCCTACCCCCCGCCCCCCCCTTCGCTCCCTCGCTCCCCCTCGCCCCCCCCCCCCCCTCGCTCAGAGTGACACGTCGGGCTGCAGGAAGCGACACTGAGAGATCACCTCCCCAGCAGCTCCAAGGTGACAGGTCATAAATCCCTAAAGGATGCTGCTGTGTGTGTGTGTGTGTGTGTGTGTGTGTGTGTGTGTGTGTGTGTGTGTGTGTGTGTGTGTGCGTGTGTGTCAGAGAGAGTCTGTGTGTGTGTTTGTGTGTGTATGTGTGTATGTGTATGTGTGTGTGCGTGTGTATGTGTGTGTGTGTGCGTGTGTATGTGTGTGTGTGTGTGTGTGTGTGTGTGTGTGTGCTGGTGGGGAGAGTAGGAAAGGTGTGTGTGTGAAAAAGAGAGAAAAAAGAAGGCAGAGCTGGAAGAGATGTACCCTCATGCATAAAAAACCTTTCATGGCCCCTGCAGACACATCTGCTTCCCACAACCCTAACCACCACCCACCCTACTCCCCTAACCACCTCACCACCCTTACCATGACCCTAACCACAACCCTTACCACAATACTCCCCTAACCACCACCCTAACCACAACCCCACCACCCCACCCACCCTACTCCCCCAACCCCACCACCACCCTTACCATGACCCTAATCACCCCACCACCTCCCTACCCACCACCCTAACCACCCTAACCACAACCCACCTCCCTACCCACCACTCCAACCATGACCCTAACCACAACCCACTTCCCTAACCACCACCCCAACCACCCTAACCGCAAGCCACCTCCCTACCCACCACCCTACTCCTCTAACCACAACTCCAACCACCCTTTTCTCCTTACCACAACCCACTACCACCCTAACCACCACTATCCTAACTACCACCCACCACCCTATTACCCTAACCACTATCCTAACCACCACCCTACTCCCCTAACCACCCCACCACCACTGTAAACACCACCCACCCACCACCATAACCACCACCCTAACCACCACCTTAACAACCACATTAACCACCCTAAACACCACCCACCACCATAACCACCACCCTAAACACCACCCACCACCACCCTAAACACCATCCTAACCACCACCATAGCCCACCTCCCTAAGTACCACTCCACCTCACTTCAGTAATTCCCTCTACACATGAAGAACACCTGCAGGCTGGGCTTGAATTGTGTTCTAATTTGCAAAGAGGAAGCAAGTGTTTAAAGCCACTGGTTTTCTTTTTAACTTTTGTGTTGACATTTTAAATCGCTCGATTTGAACAGTTAGCTCACATTTAGTGCTCCAGTGTTTGATTATGAGCCACTAAAGGTTGTCTCGGGAAGACTCAAGACTTAGGATGTAGGATGAAGTTAACCAAAAAACCCTCAAAGGATCCTATGTCGTAAAACTTTTACAATGTACAAAAAAGCAAGGTGTTGAAAGCACAGATCCCAGCCTTAGTCTGGATGTTGGAGCTCTGTGACCTTTGCAAAAGCTGTCACTCTGGACTGGCAGGGACACAGCCTATCCCCTGACGTCTGGACAGGCTGGTGTGTGTGTGTGTGTGTGTGTGTGTGTGTGTGTGTGTGTGTATGGCGGGGGGATGTCCTGTGATGGTATCTGCAGGCAGCAGAGCAGGCATGTACGACGGGAGTAATGAAGACAAATGTGGCCGGGAGGTGGTCAGGAGTAATTGAAGGAGTGACTGGCACAGCATTAGAGCCGTCCTGGCAGAACCTTCACCCGAGCCCCCATTACATCCTCAGACTGTTTGTGAGAGTCTGTCAGGAGTTTGAACTCAAATGGAAAACTGTTTGTAACTGCTGGCCAACTCACCTCAGTGCTGGCTCTCCTGTGAGGAGCTCTGAGAGATCTGAGCAGCTGTCTGAGAGACAAGGCTGAAGCAAGACTGAGTGAACTGGGGTTGGAGGCACCGTACATGCTGCTCTCAGTTTTTTATTTTGTATTTTACCTGTGCATAGCCGGGGTGAAGCTGAATGCCAATTACCTGTCTATGCTGTGCTGTGCTGTGCTGCGCTATGCTATGCTGTGCTGTGCTGTGCTGTGCTGTGCTGCGCTATGCTATGCTGTGCTGTGCTGTGCTGTGCTGTGCTGTGCTGTGCTGTGCTGCGCTATGCTGTGCTGTGCTGTACTGTGCTATACTGTGCTTTGCTGCGCTATGCTGTGCTGTGCTGTACTGTGCTATACTGTGCTTTGCTGCGCTATGCTGTGTGCTGTGCTGTGCTGTGCTGTGCTGTGCTGTGCTGTGCTGTGCTGTGTGGTGCTGTGCTGTGCTGTGTGGTGCTGTACTGTGCTATGCTGTGCTTTGCTGCGCTATGCTGTGTGCTGTGCTGTGCTGTGCTGTGCTGTGCTGTGCTGTGCTGTGCTGTGCTGTGTGGTGCTGTGCTGTGCTGTGTGGTGCTGTACTGTGCTATGCTGTGCTTTGCTGCGCTATGCTGTGTGCTGTGCTGTGCTGTGCTAAGGGCATGCTGTCAGTCAGAACAGGTGTGTGGCTTCGCTGAGTGGCAGAGAGGAAGCTGGGTAATGCAGAGCCTGGCGTCGGCGGGGAGGGCGAGGAAAGAGCTGAGTGGGAACGACGGGGCGACACAGTGGTATCCGAGCGAAATCTGCACTTTAGCGTCACGCAGCCGGAAAACAACAATAAGCACAGCGAGAGGTGGAGACGCCGGGGCTGTCAGGAAATGTCGCTGCCGCTCGGGCCTCAGGGGAGCAGTGCAGAGGGGAAATAGCAACCGGCACTTTAGCTGCCAGCTACCATTGCCACCGCACACACACACACACACACACACCGCTGACAAAACGACTAATTTAATTTACCAGCACTTTTAGTTCGCATGAAGTGGTGTGGTGGCTGCGGCCGCACAACTGAACACTTGAATGATATTATACTTTTACCCATAAGGAGGTGTGCTACACACCTACACACTTCAGTATGATTACACTTTCACCTATAAGGAGGTGTGGTGTACACCTACACACTTAAATTATATTATACTTTTATCCATAAGGCGCTGTACTGCACACCTACACACTTGAGTAAAATTAGACTTTTATTTATAAGGAGCTGTGCTGCACACCTAAACACTTAAATGTGCTTTTATGCACAAAACTGTACAACTGGAGCCATACACCTAAAGATTTGAATATGCTATCATCCATAAGGGGGAACACAGCACAGCTATGCTGCAGCTTCCAGTAGCCTAATAATAATAATAATAATAATAATAATAATAATAATAATAATAATAGTGCATATTTGTAGCCATCCAAAGACTTCTACAATGAGGTACATGGTAGGGCTAAATATGGTCCGTGGTCTCTTTTCCAATGACATGATGATGCCCTAAGATGATTGGCTCGTTAACATGAGTGCTCCACAGACAGATCTGCCTTGATCAATCACAATAATAATAATAATAATAATAATCAGAATCATAATAATAACAACAACAACAACAACAACAACAACGACAATGACAAAAAGAACAAAGAGTTTTGCCAGCGTCTGACATTTTGATGATATGATAATATCTAAACATAATTATTGTATTGTTTGATAGCTGGCCAGCATGACCAAAACTGAAAACGAAACTGCTGGTGGTGCCTCACTGACAGATACTATAATTGTTTGATCTTAGGGCTAAGTTAATAATTTTAGTCAATAATTGAGATATAATTTATGACTTCTTTTTAAATCATTTTATGATTTAAGCATGGTGTGGTGAAAGTCATGTCAAATAATTTGAAAAAACAGTGTTTTGGGTTGCCCTGTGTTGCCCTATAAAATATGTTACAGAATACAACAGAACATTAGCATTACATTAACATGGCGTACAACATAACATTTAGCACATACAGTAGTTAAAATCACTTGTTTTAGCTGTTTGCCTTGAGGAGTTTGCCCTTTTTGCTTCAGCTCTGGAATTGTGTGATGAAAGTCAATAATGTGGACTGAGTCCAAAAAAGGGAAAACAAGAGGAGGGCAAAAAAGAGGAGGGAAAAAAAATCTCATGTGCTCTGGATCGGGGGGTGGTCTGATACTTGTGGACGGACAAACCATTTAGGCCCATCCGTCTCTCTTTTTGTCACTGTTTTGTTCCCTCCAAATCAAAATGTCAATCCATATCAGACAATCCTGAGAATGGTTACCAGCAAGGTTTGTCGATTTAACCAACGCCCCTCCTCACACACACACACACACACACACACACACACCGCCACTCTTCATCCTCTCTCTCTGCTGGTGTTGGGCTTATCCACTCCCATCAGCCCACACACACACACACACATACACACACACACACAAACACACACTCCACCCCATCACCCCTAACCAACACACACACACACACACACACACACACACACACACACACACACACACACACACACACACACACACACACACACTCCACCCCATTATCCCCTACCAACACACTCACACACACAGACATACACACACACACACACACACACACACACACACACACACACACACCGCCACTCCCCATCCTCTGTCTCTGGTCTCTACTGGTGTTGGGCTTATCCACCTTTGATAGGATTGTTAAAAGGTAGATGGAGGGATAGAGCGGGAGGCTGTCTCCTGTGTTTGTTTGCGACGGCTCCTCCATCAGATGGGGGGACAGATAGGGATCAGAGCAATGCCCATGGGCCCCCCCTCGCTCTGCATGGCAATCAGCGCCAGCACCAGGCAGCCCCCGCCAAGGAACAACAGCCCCCCAGGACAGCAGAGACACATTAGAGAGAGAGAGACAGAGAGAGAGAGGGAGAGAGAGAGGGAGAGAGAGAGGGAGAGAGAGAGACAGAGAGAGAGGGAAACAGAGAGAGAGAGAGGGAGAAAGAGAGAGAGAGAGAAGGAGAAGGGGAGAGAGAAAGAGAGAGAGAGGGAGAAAGAGAGACAGAGAGAGAGAGAGAGACAGAGAGAAAGAAAGAAAGAAATTAGTTTTGTTATCTGGTTTAGAAATATGTCTTGGAGGAAGTGCTCTGACAGAGACTTTTGAGCCTGTTGTAGTAATTTCTGCACTATTGATTTGCAGGGGTGGTGGGGGCTGTTGTGTGGGCAGGCATCCAGGAAGCTTCCTTAAAGTATTTGACAACTGCTTTAATGGCTGAAGAAGATCTAAACCGTATTTATTCTGATGTTCTGGCAGAAACAAATACTGTAAATGTTTTAATAAGATCTCAAATCAGAGCTAAAAGGTGTCTTTGTTGTTTGATGTTTTTTCGGTATGCTCTGTTTATGCCTTTAAGAATCTTTTTTAATTGATTGATTGGGTGATTGATTGAGTAATTGATTGATTTGGTGACCCTTTATTTTTAGATTATCTACATGTAACAACGTGTAGTATTATGTACTTACACTGTACATATCTTACACTAACCCTAACCCTAACCCTAAGGTACAGTGTAAGTACATACTGTTACACACTTTGTTACACTGTAACAAATTGATGTAAAAGGGAAAGCAAAAATAAAGTGTCTTTATTTAATTATTAATTATTTAATTATTATCTTACTCTGGGGGAACATTTAAGCATTTAGTATTGGAGGCAAGAAATGGTTGAGCTTAAAAATATAAAGCTTACAGCTGTGGTATTGTTCACCATGTCTGTTTCATCAGATACACACATTTATAAGATGGACACTTCTGGCCCTCGGTTATAATTGGTTTATTCACATTCAAAATGTACCTCAGTTTTTCCAAACACTGTAAAGTGCAGCATGCTGTGGGTAATTACTGTTATAAACAGGTTACTACATGCAGCTCACATTAAAATTGACGCTCAGTGCCTAAAAACACCCCATTCGCTGTTTTAAAATTACAGTATAAACTTTGGGGCAAAAGTCGAATGTATTACACACCATTAAAGTGATGTACCTGTGTGATAGTGTGTTAGTAAGATGTTGGTTGTTTCTTCTGAATTTTCTGAACAGATGTCAAAAACCTAGACTTATTTTTCATTTTTATTTTTTTTGTAATAGTTATCCGTGAGGACACTGTTTACTATTTTTCACCACTTTGATATTTCAAGATGATGGCATCTTACCCACCTGAAAACTTTACTTTTGGCAATGAATCGGAGGAGAATGATGTGTCTTACTGTATGTGGCTGTACATTCCATTACACTCAGCTGACACTCCTATCCAAAGTGACTTACAATTGATGTGTCATAATTTAGCTTAACCCTGAAGATTTATGGTCATTTGTGACTCTCACTATCAATTTTCAGACAGCTTGGGAGAAACTAGGACATGGAATGAGGACAAGGGTAAAGTTGAGGTCTTTATAACTTGAAAATCATATCGAAGAGTGATTCTCTTCTGTCTTACGAACCAAAAAAACACGGTGTACATTTTGCAGTGTAGAAAATCAAGTTTGACTCAGAAGACTGATTTTTACCCTTATCTAAGTCAGTATAAAGTGTTCTTCATTCTGTGAGCAAGGACAAATAAATCGGTAATAATTGACCTCATAGTTAACACATAGTTCCCATCTACAGTACAGGCCAAAAGTTTTGACACACCTTTTTACTTTCATTTAATTTAACTATTTAATAGTTTCATGACTATTTACATTGTAGATTCTGAAGGCATCAAAATGCTAAATAAACACATGTGGAATAACGTACTTAAGTTAAGACTTAACACTTTTTTGTCAAGTACATAATTCCATATGTGTTCATTCACAGTTTTAATGCCGTCAGTGAGAATCTACAATGTAAATAGTCATGAAAATAAAGAAAACACATTGAATGAGAAGGTGTGTACAAACTTTCGGCCTGTGGGTTTGGAGCTATGGGTTAACTATGAGGTCAATTATTACCTTATTTATCAGTCATTGCTCACAGAATGAAAAACACTTTATACTGACTTAGGCAATGAGAAGGTGTGTCCAAACGTTTGCCCTGTGCTGTGCTGTATATACCCAGATACTGCTGTTTATGTGTTTATTTCTTTAGCGAATCGCTAGCTGCACTACATGACCTCTGTGGGCTCTCCAGCTATCACACACACACACACCTCCATCAGGCTCCCTGACTATCACACACACACACACACACCTCCATCAGTCTGCCACGGGGCAGGCTGAACTCCAGAGCAGAGGAGCCATCCCATCCCGACCAGAGCAGAGGAGACACTTGTGATCGATAGCAACAGGATGCTTTCGCTTGGCGC
>CM059280.1:3269677-3274677 GCA_030347295.1 Setipinna tenuifilis | reverse complement strand
TTTCTAAGTAAGTCTCTTCCAAAAAGGGATCAAAACAGCAGCCTACTTCTAGAATGAAAACATTTCTATTGGTCTCATCAATGATAGTTATGTCAGGTTTGGTGGCAATGATGAAGTTGAAGAAGTCTGTTGCAAAGCAAACATCTGAGGTGTAACAACACGGTTTGTGTGAATTTTTGCTGATGGAAGACAGACAGATGATAGTTGTTCTAGAAGGATGTCCACAATCCTATCATGCCTGGCTATATATAGCTTCTTGTAAAAGGTGCAGCCATTCAGTACATGTGACATCGATTCAATGATTTGGGCTTGGTCGTGGTTAATACAGAAGGGTGTAAATGAATTAGGGTACCAGATTGACAGATTATACCGAGTTGGTAATACCTGGAGCCTGCTCTTAACTGTTCACACATTCACACACACGTGTAATACATAAGAGCCACTGTAGGTATGTCTGCTAACAGAAACAACATGGAGTCTGAACCCACAAACCTACTTTAGTGAGATAGCTTATCAGATCCACAAAGCTACTTAAGTAAGATACATACTGTTCACACTTTCTCTCTTTCTCTCTCTCTCTCTCTCTCTTTCCCTCTCTCTCTATCTCTCTATTCCACCCCCTCTCTAGTGACAAACAGAAAAATAGCTGGAAGTTTTTCACTAACTCTTGTATTTAATCATAATATCTGCTTCTATTTCTGCAGTAAAAACCAGTTTTCTCTACACACAATGTGGCTGTTCCCAATGCTAATTTGGTGTTAACCTGAAGGCTAATGTTTTCCCCAAATAATGACTGATTTATGGGGCGATCTTAACGTTAATAAATAAATAAAAACGCAGACCCATGCCAGGCACAGAAATATCTCCCTCGCTTTCATGTGGAAAAACATCATGGTGCACTCAGGAAGATCAAACAGCAATCATCCAGCCGAACATCAGAGAGGTGAGCGTGTTGAACTCTGACGCTGATGGAGTGGAGGACGCAGAGAGTGAGTGAGTAAATATTGCAGTGTGTGGGCCGAGCCTGAGCTGACCACCAGGGTTTGGGTCTAAAATAACCCCACACACCCAGCACTGACCACCAGGGTTAGGGCCCAAAATAACCCCACACCCAGCACAACACTGACCACTAGGGTTAGGGCCTAAACTAACCCCACACCCAGCCAGGATGCACTGACTGACACGGCTCCACTAAACATAAGCAGTAGAGAGTAGTAGTAGTAGAGAGTAGTAGTGAGTAGTAGAGAGAGTAGTAGAGAGAGTAGTAGTAGTAGTAGAGTAGTAGAGAGAGTAGTAGCAGTAGAGAGTAGTAGTGAGTAGTAGAGAGAGTAGTAGTAGTAGTAGTAGTAGTAGAGAAAGTAGTAGAGTAGTAGAGAGAGTACTAATAGTAGAGAGCACTAGTAGAGAGTAGTAGTAGTAGAGAAAGTAGTACAGAGTAGTAGAGAGAGTACTAATAGTAGAGAGTAGTAGTGGTAGTGGTAGTAGTAGTAGTAGTAGCCGTAGTAGTAGTAGTAGTAGTAGTAGTAGTAGTAGTAGTAGAGAAAGTAGTATAGAATAGTAGAGAGAGTACTAATAATAGATGGTAGTAGTAGTAGAGTAGTAGAGTATTAGAGAGTAGTAGAGTCTTTGTTGTTGCAGAGGGAAAGTCTTTTCCATGTCACTTCATATTCTAAAGCATCTCCCAACCAGTGTCACAAACACAAACACAAAATCATGAATAACATCCCACTCCTTGCACGCACAGCCTCACACTTATACATACATACACTCACATATATAACCCCTTATTACACATAAATTAAACTTCACACATTGCATAGTGGTGCATAATTCATGTAATTGCCACATGAAGTGTGAAAAAAAATCTGATATCTGCAATCAATGTGGTATCTGCATTTTGTTATTGGAAAAGCAAATCTGTGTGTATTTCAGTGAACACTTTGACAAGCATTATGGTCATGCAGTACACATGAAATGCTCCTCCTTTTAAAAGGTGATTTGTGCATTTGAACACAGGTGAGATTGTTTACATAACTACAGACTCACCCCCTGGGGATAAAGGACAAAAAAATCAGTGTGGGATTAATTTCAGTCAACACCCCAGCTTCTGTCACTGGAGTTTTTCCCATTTTTCTAAGGTCTAATGTTTTGTGTTCATGTGTTTTCCTAATGTCTAATGTTATATGTTCATGCATTTTTAATGTCTAATGTTATGTGTTTATGTGCTTTTTTAATGTCTAATGTTATGTGTTCATGCATTTTTATCATGTCTAATGTTATGTGTTCATGCATTTTTCTTAATGTCTAATGTCTAATGTTATGTATTCATGCTTTGGCAGTTTCTCCATGGATTCACTCAGACAAACAATGCATAAATCACTCATTTGGTTGTATTTAACATGGGCTCATCTTTCATCCATCCGACAAGGGTGTAAAATTGACATCTGATGATTACATCTTGTTTATTGACTGTGTTCAGTGATTGTCAAAATGCCTATACATCATTTTCTGTGATGGCAGCAAACCAACAATGACAACACACTCTTGATTTTGTCTCAAGGTAACATTTTATAACATCCAGTAGTCATGAAACGACAATATGCCAATAAACCAGCGTTAGAAAACACCCTCAGGCTTTACGTAAGTGAAACTGTTTTTATTTTATTCTAGTCTATTGTACTTCCAAACTTTTGTTTTCCGTGTTGCAGAAGAAGTTCTTTCATTTCCTCTCCAGTGGGGAGCGATAATTGCAGCTGCGTATTAAGATTGACGGGCGATGAGAGCAGTCATTACTGATGACTGGAGCGTGTCGAATCTGTTTATTAAAGGCACGGTCTTTGTTTACTGCCAAAGGGTAGCGCTCGACTGGCACGGGAGGCTCCAGTCAGCCTGGAGGTTAAAGGGAAAGTTTTAGTTGCACTTCAAATACGGATTTAGAAATCTCACTGGCAAACATCAGTGGTCAAGGAAAGATACAGTGCAGGCCAGAACATTTTTGTCGGACCATGATCCTCTTTGCCTACTTTAACCCCCTGAGGATCAGTACTGTAATGTTCTTTTTGCTGACTACAAGTGCATGTGGTAATGTTCTTTTGGCTGCCTACAAATGCATTGGTTACAAAGTACATTTTTGTTATTTGTTAATAATAAATGTATTTTTTACTTTTTTGAGATATTCCGGTTGGCATTACTGTGCTGTATACTACTGAAGAGAGAGCATTGGCATGTGTGTGTGTGTGTTTCTGTGTGTGTGTGTGTGTGTGTGTGTGTGTGTGTGTGTGTGTGTGTTAATTGTAGAGAAAGCAATGATGTGTGTGTGTGTGTGTGTGTGTGTGTGTGTGTGTGCATTAGTGTAGACACAGCAGTCAACAGTGGACACAGCAGTCAGGTGTGTGTGTGTGTGTGTGTGTGTATCTCTTAGTGCTGAGCTTGTGCATGTTGATTTTCAACCAGCTCAAAAGTAGGACCTCAAAAGTAAGACCTCAAAATGGTAAGCAGGGAAAGAGAAGGCACCTCTCGCTCTCAAACGCATGGCTGCCCTCCACACAGACTGCTGATGCACACTTCCACCCTGGAATGATTTGTGATGCTCTCTCTTTCTTGCTCTTTATTCTCTCCCCCTCTCTCTCTACTGTTCTTTCTTTTCCTCTCTCTCTCTCTCTCTCTCTCTCTCTCTCTTTCTCCCTCTCTCTCTTTCCCTCTCTCCCTCTCTCTCTCCCTGACACTTACTCCATCTTCCTGCCTGGTGTGTTCAGTAGAAGAGAGGCTTGACTGAGGATTGCACAGGGTTGAACTGTGTGTGCGGTGTACTGTGTGTGCGGTGTGTGTGTGTGCTGTGTGTATGTGTGCGGTGTGAGGATTGCACAGGGTTGTAACAGGATGGCCCCATTCTGCATGCTGGGGAGGGGAGGGGGCGAACTGTGTGTGCGGTGTGCTGTGTGCTGTGTGTGTGTGTGCGTGCATGTGTGTGCTGTGTGTGCAGTGTGTGTGTGTGCTCTGTGTGTGTGTGCGGTGTGTCTGACAGGCCAATTAGCTCTGTGGCAATGTCTGTAGCACAGTGAGGTTTGTGTCAAGGATTCCAGATTTTACAAGCTCAGTTCTGCATATGCATGTGCCTGTACATTCTCCAAACTGCAGGTAGTCAAACACACTCCAAATGGCTTCATTCAAAATGACCTTTAAGTCTCGATATTAGACCTTACAGTCACACAACTGTGCATGTGCATATACGGGTAATTACGATTATAAAATGTCATACAGATATTATTGCCCTATAAGAATGACTACAAAATAATAAATGAATGCTTTTGGTATTATATTGCATTATTGTATATTATTTTGGTATTATATGACATTATTAATAACCCTGAGTATTATTGGCAGGTATAGTCATCCATTAAGGCTACTAAAAATGAACATAACAATTGGGATTGTAATATGAAATTGTCATCTTTATTTGAAAGGGGGTGGATGTAATTTTTTTTATATATATGGCTGAAGAATGTCAAACTAGAAATAGAAAAACTCCTCATATGTCATCATCATTAGCACCTCTGGTCACTGCAGTCCGCCCTTAGTCTTTTGTGAAGGCGTTCAGCTTTATTTTGGATAGTTCTCTCCCAGAGCCAATGAATTCTTACTTCTCCCTCTTTAATCATTAAACTCTGACAAGTATGGTGGATGGTAGGTGCTCTCAGTGTTGCGGGGGAAAAAAAGCTATGAAAAAATAGGACCTTGGTGGCCAACAAATCATGGAGGGAAACTCAATAAAAGCGCGTGCGAGGCTGTGAGAGATTTATCTAGCGAAACAAAGGCGGGAGAGGAGATCTGCTGCCAACCTTGATGCCTGAGAGGAAGTTAAATGCAGCAGCATTAAAGAGTGTTTGTAAAGAGGCCTGTGCTTATGTCATTCCCTCGCCCTGTAATTGGATAGATAGATAGATAGATAGATAGATAGATAGATAGATAGATAGATAGATACATAGATACATAGATACATA
>CM059280.1:3257177-3267177 GCA_030347295.1 Setipinna tenuifilis | reverse complement strand
GTGTTTCACTAAAGCATAGAAGCACCCATAGAATTACATGAGCAAGGTTAATATGGCCAAAACATTCCCATACACTGTAAACCCGGATTGTCAATACAACTCAAAACTTTTGATGTAACTGATTACGTCAATAGTTTTGAGTACATTAACTATATATTTTAATTAAAGTTAATTTAAAAGTTTAAGTACAAAATTCATGTACTTAAACTTTTAAATTAACTTTAATTAAAATATTTAGTTAATGTACTCAAAACTATTGATGTAATCAGTTACATCAAAAGTTTTGAGTTGTATTAACTTATCCGGGTTTACAGTGTAGAATTACATGAGCAAGGCTAACATGGCCAAAGCACCCCCATAGAATTACATGAGGAAGGCTAGCATCGCTAAAGCATCCAACATAGAATTACATGAGCAAGGCTAACATGGCTAAAGCATCCCCATAGAATTACATGAGGAAAGCTAACATGGCTAAAGCATCATCATAGAATTACATGGGAAGGCTAACATGGCTAAAGCACCCCCATAGAATTACATGATTAAGGCTAGCATGGCTAAAGCACCCCCATAGAATTACATGGGGAAGGCTAATAAAGCCAAAGCATCCCCATAGAATTACATGAGCAAGGTGAACATGGCTAAAGTATCCCCATAGAATTACATGGGGAAGGCTAACATGGCTAAAGCATCCCTACACTGTAAAACCGGATAAGCCAATACAACTCAAAACTTTTGATGTAACTGATTACGTCAATAGTTTTGAGTACATTAACTATACATTTTAATTAAAGTAACTTTAAAAGTTTAATTACATGAACTTGTACTTAAACTTTTAAAGTTAACTTTAGTTAAAATATATAGTCAATGTACTCAAAATTATTGACGTAATCAGTTACATCAAACGTTTTGAGTTGTATTGACAATCCGGTTTTACAGTGTATAGAATTACATGAGGAAGGCTACCATTTGGCTCTTTTGTGCTGCCACACTGAGACAAGCTTAGCAACAACCTTTCCTAGTCAGCTAGGACCCTGCTCTGTCTTTTCTGTCTGTGTATTGATGGGGGAGGAAAAAAGACAGAGGGAGAAAAAAAACACATGTAGAGGAATTGTATGCCTGGGTAAATTATGCGCAGTGGGGATATCTATTTTCTTGTTTTCCTGAGAGATAAGGGCCCATTGCTGTCTCCTTTGTTATCCACGGTGTAGTCCCTAGGGATGATTAGTATAACAAAGGATGGAGAGATGCAAACCTGCTTGTAGTTCAAAACAACTTCTGCTTTCTTTTGAAGTTGCACACTCACTCCAGGCAAACAAGGGAGGCTTGGAAAACAGAGACATCCAGGCGGCAAAGTCTATAACAAGGATCTGCATAAGACCTGTGACCTCTCTGAGCACCGTTTGTCTTCAGGAACACATAGACAATTAGGATGTGTTTCAAAGGAGAGCGACAGAGAGAGACAGAGAGAAAGAGGGAAAGAGAGAGAGAGAAAGAGAGAGAAAGAGAGAACATCCACCCTAAGGCAGGTTTATGATAACACAAATTTAGTAAAGATTAAAAATACATAGTTTGCGTCTCTTCTGGCACAATGAGAATAATAACTAATGTATGACTTGTGGGGTTTTCTGACTCAGTCTCCCAGACGAGGTGATAACGGTCAGACGGGGGGGGGGGGGGGGGGGGGGCATCCCCCATAGCGGCTCTCTCCTCCACAGCCAACGTTTCCTCATGTCAGAGAGATCACAGACACCAGGTACTCATGCGCACACACACACACACACACACACACACACACACACACACAGACACACACACATATACATACACACATAGATCAGCCCTGCTCAGACACACCAGGTACTCACGCACACACACACACACACACACATAGATCAGCTCTGCTCAGACACTCATGCACACACATAGGCGCGCCCACATACACACACACACACACACACACACACACACACACACACACACAAATAGCATACATAGGCACACACTTCTGCCAGACAACCACTGCGACACACTGATGAGGAGTGACACAGGGTGGCTGAATGATTACATACTGTATCTCACACACACACACACACACACACACACACACACACACACACACACACACACACACACACATAGCATACACAGGCACACACATAGCATACACAGGCACACACACACACACACACACACACAGCATACACAGGCACACACTGATGAGGAGTGACTCAGGGTGGCTGCATGATTACATACTGTATCTCACACACACACACACACACACACACACGCACACACACACAGGCACACACAGGCACACACTGATGAGGAGTGACTCAGGGTGGCTGGATGATTACATACTGTATCTCACACACACACACACACACACACACACACACACACACACACACGTGTGTGGCGCTGCCATATTCATCTTACTGGATGATTACATACTGTATCTTACATAGGCATTTAGCTCCTGTGCTAGCATGAGGCATGCCTCGCTAATTTAGACTGCTCTTCACCTCGCTAATGTACCTCACATAGGGTGTTTAGCTCCTGTGCTAGCATGAGGCACGCCTCGCTAATTTAGACCGCTCTTCACCTCGCTAATGTAGACCGCTCTCCAGCTGACTAACTTCAGAGCGCGCTACACATATATTTATATGCATTTTAACCTCCGTCACATAGGTGTTTAGCTCCAGTGCTAGCACGAGGCCCGCCTTGCTAATTTACACTGCTCTTCAGCTCGCTAATGCAGATCGCTCTCCAGCTGGCTAACTTCAGACTGCGCTACACCTACATATTTATATGCATTTTAACCCTCGCCACAGCTACATGATCACGCTTGATAACTGTTTCAGTAGAGAGGTGAGATGAATGTCAGAGCCACCAGAGCCACATGATCACGCTGGATAACTGTTTTAGTAGAGAGATGAGATGAATGTCAGAGATAGCATGCATCATGTCACGTGTATGTGCACCACCAGGGCTTTGGCTAGAATAAGGTTAGAATAAGCTGCTCGTTGAACAGGGCTTTGGCTGCAGGTTAGAATAAGCCCCTCGTCGACTTGACACTTGTCAGATGACGGCTGCATCTGTGCTTGCTTCAAACTTGAGCGCGTGTTTACTGCCCAATATCCAAGCAGAATCCACAGACGTGATATTTACCCAAGGTCCTTAGCTATATTAGATAAGTAAAATGTAATTTTCCTGTGCAAATATGTGTGAAATTAAACACACAAAACGGGACAGCTTTACTGTCCCTGGATTTATCCAGTCCATATTTGCTTATTTTATGGCATGTTCCATCGCCGGGCGGAGGGGGGAAAAAAACGCCGCAAATGGCTTTATGACATTTCATGTTTGGATGATTACATATTTCTGGGAGTCTAAGGAGGTGTGGGAGAGATAGAGTCCATTTTGGCTGGGGAAATAGACCCTTGTCAACAGGGCCAAGATGGATTATGATTACAGAAATACTCTGAGGTCCACCTAAAAATTCGTAGACTCCGGCACGACGGGGGGAACAGGCTTAAAGGCTCCACTGGGTTCAGGTAAGGAAATGGTCAGAAATGAAACCTGCTCACAACATTTCTTTTTTGACATTTCGCTGCGGGGTAATTATATAACACCCCCTCCCACACACACACACACACACACATGCACACACACATACACACACACACACACACAAACACACACACCACCACCACTCTCCAGGCTACCCCTCCTCCCCCATTTAAACAAAACATTACAGAGTACCCACCCATATCAAGGGTTCAGGTAAGGGAAAGGCATCAGACATTTGTTTAAAAATGTGTCTGTTCTTCAGCTGGTGTGTTGCACATACAAAGGCAGACATACACTTTCAAAGCTGCCGAATTTCACCTTCAGACACAAAGGCCATGCACTGTCTCTTGTCTTATATTGTTGTTGTCTAGCGAGTAACAATGAGAGAGAAAAAGACAGGGAGAGGGAGATGTAGAGAGAGAGAAAGAGATGTGGAAAGAGAGAAAGAGATGTAGAGAAAAAAAGAGAAAGACAGACACTTAAAGCGAACAATTTCACTGTGAAACAGACAGAGAGGTGAAGCTGCTCGCACTCTCACAAACAGTTCGTGGTGCGGTGGTGAAGGCTGTTGAGTCGGGAAGGGGGGGGGCAGGGGGGAGCTCTGTGTGTGTGTGTGTGTGTGTGTGTGTGTGTGCACGGCGGTGAAGGCTGTTGAGTGGGGGGGGCTCTGGCTGGTTCAGGCGCTTGTCTTTTTGTCTGGGCGCGGCGCGGACGCAGTGGCGGGGGTCAGGGGGGGAGCTGTGTGTGTGTGTGTGTGTGTGTGTGTGTGTGTGTGTGTGTGTGTGTGTGTGTGTGTGGGTGTGTGTGCACGGCGGTGAAGGCTGTTGAGTGGGGGGGGTTCTGGCTGGTTCAGGCGCTTGTCTCTTTGTCTCGGCGCGGTGCGGACGTGGTGGAGGGGGTCAGGGGGGAGCTCTGCGTGTGTGTGTGTGTGTGTGTGTGTGATGCTGGTTCAGGCGCTTGTCTCTTTGTCTCGGCATGGCGGTACAGACGCAGTGGCGGGGGTCAGGGGGAAGGTGTGTGTGTGTGTGTGTGTGTGTGTGTGTGCGGGGGTCAGGGGGGGCCCAGCGTGTCAGGAGTCTGCAGACGCATGCCTGCACAGACAGCCCAAAGCTTCGTCAGCAGCGAGGCCAAGCACCTGTACTAGCGGGGAAGGAAAACAGCTGTACAGACCAATGCTCTGTGTGTGTGTGTGTGTGTGTGTGTCTGTTTGTGTGTATAAAAATTTGTGTGTGTGAAAGTATGTGTGTGTGTTCGTGTGTATGTGGGAAAGTGTGTGTGTGTATGTGTGTGTGTAAAAATGTGTGTGGCAAAGTCTGTGTGTCTGTGTGTGTGTGTGTGTGTGTGTGCGTGCGTGCGTGCGTGCGTGCGTGTTGAAAGGCAGATCGAGAAATCAGCCAGCCTGTCTGAAAAGTGGGGAGTAAAAATAAAGTCGTAACTGGGGAGTTGAATATTTTGCTCCTGTTCAGCTACTGTGTGGAGGAAAAGTCTTTCCTTTTTCCCCTTTTTGTGCCCTTAAATGTCAAGGCAAATAGCGGGATGTCTTAGCACTGCGTGTTTGTTAGGGTACATTTCATAAGACAACACCCCTCTAATGCAGGCAGATGCTCCTTTTAAAACACCATATTATTTATATTTGACATTTGGTGACTCACAAACGTAACACACACACACACACACACACACACACACACACACACACGGTAAGCAGGGCCTCATGCATGTGTCACCTGTAGTGGGGCCCACAGGTGAGCGGACAGGACAGGGATGCGGGCAGGTGGCCATCGTTAGCACACACACACACACACACACACACACACACACAGACTTTGCCACACACATTTTTACACACACACACATACACACGAACACACACATATACTTTCACACACACACACACACACACACACACACACACACACAGGTGGCCAACATTAGCAGGCCCTCCTCACCCTTGGAGCCTTCTCCACCCACGTCATCCCGCCATGGGTGAGAGGATGTTTTCCTTAAATTAGTGGACCCCTGAATCTGATCTCTGGGGCCATGCCACACACACACACACACACACACACACACACACACACACACACACACACACACACTCCCTCTCTCTCTCTCTCTCTCTCTCTTTCTCACACACACACGCACACACACACACACACTCTCTCTCGCTCTCTCTCTCTTTCTCACACACGCGCGTGCGCACATGCTCACATGCTCACACACACTCCCTCTCTGTCTCTCTTTCTCACACACACACACACACACACACACACACACACGTTCCTGTGCACCCCAGGGTTGGGGAGGCAGCTGGAGCTGAAAGTCCAGACCAATAAAAATGATGTATTGAGTAAAGGTTATTCTGCCTTTTAAATGCTAATTGTTCTGTCAACAGTATTCATTTGCTGGGCTCCCAAAGGCCAGGCATCCATTTTGTTTCTGTTCACAGTGTATGCAGGTAGAGTGTGCTTTTCTTTCTTTCTCTCTCTCTCCTTGTCTCTCCCTCTATCCTTCTTACTCCCCCCCTCCCATCTCACTGTGTGTGTGTGTGTGTGTGTGTGTGTGTGGGTGTGTGTGTGTGTGTGACTATGTGTGTGTGCGTGTGCCTGTCCAGGTGTATATGTGTAGATGTGGGCACAGCATAATTGGAAGCACCTTCTTTATTTATTGACACAGCCTCCCAGTGTGTGTGTGTGTTTGTGTGTGTGTGTGTGTGTGTGTGTGTGTGTGTGTGTGTGTGTGTGTGTGTGTAGGCCGCCAAGCTCGCTGGGTTGTCTGTGGTGCGCCTGTGCTTAGCAACGGGAGCAAAACCCACGTGTGTGTATATATGCGACCAGCTCTCCCTACAGTAATGAGGGCCACTCCTTCACACACACACACACACACACACACACACACACACACACACACACACACACACACACACCACACACACACACACACACACACACACACACACACACACACACACACACACACAGAGACTTCTTTTTAAGGTTAAATGACATGACAGCATTTAAGTAAGTCTTTCTGTGGAAAGGTCACATGAATGTTTTATCTGGCCCGGGCTGGACGTATTGAAATGTTAATGTAAATATCACCGGAGACAAAGCGGCAGGACAGTTTCAATAAGGGAGGTGCTTCAAAAGGTCAGCCTGTCCCCCGCCCTCAAGACCACTTCTCTGCCTTTCTGCCACCTCACTCTCTCTCTCTCTTTCTCTCTTCCTCCCTCACATTTCTCTCTGTCCCATCTCTCTCTCTCTCTCTTTCTCCCTCCCACCCTCACATCTCTGTCTGTCCCAACTCTCTCTCTCTCACCCACCTCTCTCCCTCTCTGTCTCCCATCCCTCTCTCTCTCCCTCTCTCTCTCTCCCCCTCCCTCCCATCTTTCTCTCTCCAATCTCTCTTTCTCTATCCCTCTCACTCTTTCCCATCTTTCTCTCTCTCCCACCCGTCTCCCTCTCTCCCCCTCCCTCTCTCCATCTCTCTTTCTCCCACCCCTCTCCCCCTCTCTCTCCCGCCCCCTGTCACTGCTCTACTCTATGTGTTTTATTGGTATGACCGAAAGTGCATTCGTATCGCCCTAATGCATCCATACTAGGGCTATGGAACAGGAAATTAACCTACACAGAGGTAAATCTTCTAGCCAACATCACAGAGCAACATTATCAAATAAAACATAGGTGCACATACAGACTATACATCCACAAATGTAAATATACATATGTACATATTGCACACTTAAAGAGTAATAAAATAATGAACTATAATCAAGTGAAAGAATGCAAAATATATTTGATATGTTATGATTTATTTTACATATGTATTGTTATTATCATATGCTATTATTCTCTCAGGTTATAACACACACACACACGTCTGTCTTAGAGTCTCAGGTTTATAACACACAGACACGTGTCTCTCTCTTAGCGTCTCTCAGGTTATAACACACAGACACGTGTCTGTCTTATGTAGACTCTCTCAGGTTATAACACACAGACATGTGTCTCTCTTATGTAGACTCTCTCAGGTTATAACACACAGACATGTGTCTCTTATGTAGACTCTCTCAGGTTATAACACACGGACACGTGTCTCTCTTAGAGTCTCTCAGGTTATAACACACAGACACGTGTCTGTCTTATGTAGACTCTCTCAGGTTATAACACACAGACATGTGTCTCTCTTATGGAGAGTGCCTCAGGTTATAACACACAGACATGTGTCTCTCTTATGTAGACTCTCTCAGGTTATAACACACAGACATGTGTCTGTCTAAGGGCTCTATTTTCACGATCATAAGCGCATTGTCTAAAGTCTGTCGCGCAAGTTGCTTTGGGGGCGTTCCCGACACAATTTGGTATTTTCACGGCGGAAAAAGCGAACATTGCGCCAGGCGCATCGTTCAAAAGGGTTGGGTTAAGTTACTTCATTAGTCATGGGTGTGTTTTGGGCGTAACATACAATTAACCAATGATAATTTATACTCTCATTCCCTTTAAGAGACAGCGGGCGCATTGTCCATAGCCTTTTGCTATTATGATGGCGGATTTACCCGGACGAGAGGAGCTTTTCGGTGGAGGAGACCGATCTGCTCGTGCTTGAAGTAAAAGCGCGTGAGTAATTAATATTCGGGGATGGAAAGAATCCCCCCAAACCTCCGCGGGTCATAGAAGTATGGGAGGACATATCTTCAATAATTGTGTCCTCCTTTGGCAAGAAGAGAACTTTCGAACAGTGCCCAAAGCGGCAACGTTAGAAGACGTGAAACAAAAGCTTTAAACTCAAAGGAAACATCAAAAATAAAAGGTGGAGGTCCATCAAACCATTAGTCCACTAGTTTTCTTTTTGATGATTAGTCCATTTCATTTCTTACAACTTGCCACGCTGTTTATTAAATACACTGCAGAGCATTGCAATCGCTGTTTATTTAAAAGACAAAAAAAAACTGCAGAACATTGCTATAAACTGCAAAACATTGCTATACTCTTTGTGCCTGTTTGCTTATTAAAACATAAAAATACATGGCTATACAGGCTATACACGTTGCTACTTTTCTGCCCGTTCAGCTCGCCTCTCTGGGGCAGCAGCAGGTATCGGGGTTCAACGCGCTGTGCGCCGAAAGCGGTACAACAACGTTAGAAGACGGGAAACAAAGCCTTAAACTGGAAACATCAAAAATAAACGGAAGGTATAGGTCCATCAAACCATTAGTCCACTAGTTTTCTTTTTGATGATTTGTCCATATTATTTCTTACAACTTGCCACGCTGTTTATTTAAAACGACAAAAGAAATCGTAAATAAACTGCAGAACATTGCAATCGCTGTTTATTTAAAACGACAAAAGAAACTGCAGAACATTGCTATAAACTGCAAAACATTGCTATACTCTTATTATTTGTGCCTGTTTGCTTATTAAAACATAAAAATACATAGCTACACAGGCTATACATGTTGCCACTTTTCTGCCAGTTCAGCTCGCCTCTCTGGCGCAGCAGGTACATCGGGGTTCAAAGCGTTGTGCGCCTCTAAAATAGCTTTTCAACAATGCGCCAGTAACGAAAAAGCACCTTTTTATTAATCAAAAGCGCAAATGGTTTATACGTCTTCATAATAGCATCTGGTGCGCTTTGCGCCAGACCACACCTCTTCTTTTCGCTGACTCGCCCGTCACGGCGCAATGTCATCTGCTATCTAGACAACGTGACTTTTTGCCTGAAAAAATGAACGTTGCGCTGGCACAGAATAGCAATGACAGCATGCGCATGTCGCGAATGCACAATGCGCCGCGGCAAAATAGGGCCCTAAGAGTCTCTCAGGTTTATAACACAGAGACATGTGTCTCTTATGTAGAGTCTCTCAGGTTGTAACACACAGACATGTTTTGCTGCTGAAGCAGCTGATGGTCCTTCTGAGAGGATGGACTCTTTTTTCATTTTGGGCTTCAAAGGACTTGTTTGGGTGGAAAAAATGTAGTGAAAAAGAAAGTGCCTGTTCGTCTGGACCATCTGTGTCTGACAATGACCGCGTGTTCTGCTCCTTGACTGCAAGGCTGTTTCTGTTGTTGTACCTGCGTCAACTGCAAACCTGTTTCTCTAGTTCCACCTGCTTTAACTGCAAGGTTGTTGCTGATGTCCTAGCTGCTTTAACGGCAAAGCTGTGGTCACTGGGTCTGTACCTGCTCAGTATGGCCCACGCTTTGTGTATTGAGATATTCAGCCTATTTTTATTCTCTGCTCAGGGTCAAACAGAGCTTCACTGCAGTGTGACTAGCAGTTTGGTTTGCCCAATGCTACACAGTGTTCTTTTGCTCATTTGATTTTTTTATTGATTCAAATTGATTGTTTGGAAGCAGCACCTGGCTGAACATGTACGTTTGTTTGATGTTATCCAGTGAGTTTATGTGTCTAAAACTGGAGTGTTTTTTGG
>CM059280.1:3239677-3249677 GCA_030347295.1 Setipinna tenuifilis | reverse complement strand
ACCCCAGTTTCAGGGAGGTGTTGGTAACGGGAGTGCCAAGACTCTAGTAGGGCCACAGACTGAAAGTATCTCCTGTTTTTATCTTCTACAGATTTTATGCTGAAGTCTAAAATACACAATAGTGTATGCAATAAAATATACATTTCTATTTCATATTTTATAAAATCTAAAAAATAAAATATAAATGCAAACTCTGATAAAGTCAACAGTGAAACTAGAGAAGGTTAAAGCGGAGCTTTAGTTAGTAATAAAGGATCTTTGGTAAAAAAAAAAAGAAAAAGAAAAATACCCGACTAGTGGCAATACTAAGCAGGCAGCTATAAAGCTAAGCTATGTGGGCAACATTCTGACCTAAAAATAGACAACTTTGTTGTGTATGAAATTAAAAAAATAAATTGGCTCTTTTGGACTTTTACCGCTGCAGCCAAAATCAACAGAATCAACAGAACTTTAACAACTAGCTCGCCATGTCTGGACAGATAGCGCTCTAGAACTGTAATGGCTAACTCAGCATATGATCTATAATAGCTAACTTGGCAACTGATCTATAACTGCTAACTCGGCATTTGATGTATAATGACTTACTTGGTAACTCTCGGCAGATAGAACTCCAGAACTATAATGACTATCTGCCAAGTTTAAGGATCTGTTTTAAGTTATCCAGCCCTGTACAGCAGGCTGTTTACTAATTTGTTAGGCTACCGTTATATCGCCATGGTAACAAGTCTCCGGACTGCATTTATGTTATTAGCCTACATACATAGCCTACCCACCTAAATAATCTTCAAACAGATCCTTAATATAAACTTTTATATGATCCCAGCGAAACCCTTTACAGGGACAATATGAGAATAAACTCAGTGTGCTGGAAAGCCGCAAATCCGGAATGAAGTTGTTCTGCTTTTGACTTAACGCTGCACAGTGTAGCCTGTCCTAAGTTGAAATCATGGTTCTAGAAGGTGATGCGAATGTAACGTATTCAGTGTAGCCTCCCCATAACTCACACCTGAACTGTAACGGCTAACTCGACATCTCCCGGCAGATAGAACTATAACGGCTAAGTCTGCATCTCTTGGCAGACAGACACAATGCATGCTGGGAGTGAGATATTCCTTCAGCACTGTGTGGCCTCTAACAATGGCTGTCAGAGCCCCACAAAACAACAACAACAACAACAAACACTGAGGCATTTTCATTCTAGCCAGGCACATTCTTTTGGAGCTGTACAAGTCCGCTTGGAAGAATGGCAAACATTTCTGCGCTGAAATCGATAATGGACATTTCCATTTAGCTATCGTGGCATGTGTGTATGCGCCAGGGGACGGATACACAGCATGTTGACATTTCAGTCTAAACAGAAGGCGTTGGCACACACTCACACACTCCTGGTCACACTCGTGTCCTGTTTGGTGCCTCATATTAACATGTCACCCGCTTCAAGCTTAACAGACGTCATAAACGTCCAAACATTGTGGATATAGTTTTGTTTGATGGGTACAATGACCCTGTCATCGTTCTTTCTTTCTTTGCGTGTGGCCTCTGTGGGAAATGCAGAAAATGTTTTTGTTTTGTGCATATGTGGTCATGCTGTACAGTGTGTGAAAAGGGATACAGATCAACTAAGGATGTAATTGTGGGATAATATTCGAAGTATGCCCATAACAATCCCTTTTATTAGTGATGTAATGCTGTAATCACAGAGTCTTACTATGTGAGTCGTCAATGGCATTCCTTTTTCAACACTACACTTTCTTATATGTGTCTAATACTTTGGCCTCATCTGCCTCCAGGTCACAGCTGATTTCTCTGTCTCTCTCTCTCTCTCTCTCTCTCTCTCCCTCTTTCGCTCTCCCTCTTTCTCTGTCTGTCTGTCTGTCTCTCTCTCTATCTCCCTCTCTCTCCCTCTTTCACTCTCCCTCTTTCTCTGTCTCTTTCTTTTCTCTCTCTCTGCCTCTTTCTCTATCTCTCTCTCGGCTATGCTGATCACACAAAGGTGTTAATTAGTCTCTCTGTTGACTGACTTTGTTTTTCTCTCTCTTTCTGTCTCTATCCCTCTTTCTCTCTCTCTCTCTCTCCCTCTCTCTCTGTCTCCCTCTCTCTTGCATTTTACATCTTCCTACTCTTCCATGCCATTTTATGCTAGAAAAAAAGGACAAGTGCTACCTGACTGTAGTGGTTATCAATTAATTGTCACTGTATGGAAGACCAGAAATACATTTCCCACCTCTGCAATCTAATCAGAGTTACTAAAAAAATGACAAATACATTTGGACAGAAAAAAACTATCAATTAGTGATTACTAAAAGCCAGAAGCCATGAAGAAACATGTGTGTGTGTGTGTGTGTGTGTGTGTCAGTGTGTGTGTGTGTGTGTGTGCATGTGTGAGCACACACTTGTGTTTGTGTGTGTAAATGTTTATGTGATGTGATGTGTGTGAATGTGTGTGTGCGCGTGTGTGTGTGTGTTTGTATGCATTTAGAATGAAATAACACGTTAATAATCCTTTCATACGTCCCTCCGGGGGAATTGGAAGAGTTTGTGTACATGTTTGTATTTGTGTGTGTTGTGTGTTTTGTATTGCATGCATGGCTGTGATAAAGCAGGCCAGGATTAGACGTTTTATGTCTCTTGTTGTGTGAGGGGCCTCCAGCGCTCTGTGAAGGTAAGACACAGGAGGTGAGAGTGTGTGCAAGGGGAGGTGGATGCCGGGGCTGTTTGTGTGCATGATGACTCAACAGGCTGCTGTTTTTAGGTGAAGATTCCAGGCACTGAACGGGGCCTTATGATGATGCAACATGAAAAACACGGCCTGCGTTTCATGTTCCGTATGTCTGCTGCTGTCGAAATAATAAAAACTCACGAGCACAAGCATCTGCAGACACATTTTTCTTCAGTCAGAGCAACTTAGACTGACCTGAGCCATGCCTGACTCACTGGCTGCCTGGTACAGGAGCAGACAGAAGGCCTGGCATCTTTATCAACACCACTGCCTGTGTAAAGAGCATTAGGATACAAACAGCTACAGGTGAGACAGTTCAGTTCAGTGCAGCAGACTGTGATCCTCCCAAGCTTCCCTAAGAGAAGATAGTACAGATAGAAGATACACGTGATCAGACTATTAGCAAAAAGAGAGACATATTTTTCTGATGTCTTACATGGGCGAGGAGTTCACTCACACTGACTCTCTGATCCTGGGCCTGGATAGACTACAGCTTTGCCCAGATTAGTAACATATCTAAATCAGTCCCGACGTGTCAACTACAGTACGAGAGGGTGTTGCATAAAGATGGCCACACACAGTGTATTATGACACCACCACGTAACGTGTTGCCTAGTTAGCCAAGGCCAAG
Source organism: Setipinna tenuifilis (assembly GCA_030347295.1). Taxonomy (NCBI): domain Eukaryota; kingdom Metazoa; phylum Chordata; class Actinopteri; order Clupeiformes; family Engraulidae; genus Setipinna; species Setipinna tenuifilis. The sequence continues at coordinate 3,246,327 of CM059280.1, read as the reverse complement.
GAAAGGATATGTCATGACTGATTCAGCAGAGGTCAAATGTTGCTACAGCTATGCAGATGGATCCTCTTTATCCAACTAATTATCTGTATGTCATGCATGGGGCAGAGAAAATGTTTTTTTTATCTAATTTAGTCTAATTAGGATGCATTTGAGCACTGTTACACTGGAGTTTATTTGCTGTACGTAGTGTATATGGCACGTTAGTGTGCTGAAAGGAAACATGCTTTACAAAGACATGGGAGAACATCACAGTTTTTCTTAAAAGTTGAAAGTTATTCAACGTTTTTTTTTTTTTTTTCAGCCAGCATTTGTACTTCACAAATATGTTCAAATGCTAATGTCCCTGTATTTTAATCTTAAAGCCATCAATTCATATTTTCAATCCAGAATGGGCCATTATGTCATTTCAACTCAACACTCATGCTGCTTAATGATTGGTGTTTCCTTAACCTTGTTTGTGTCTCTCTGACAGCTATAAGCAAATAGGAGGGGGTACCACCTTGCAATAGGACTATGCTTATGAAGGGTTTATGAATGGTTTACATTAACCAACACATAAGATATGGGCTTAGACAGTACAGGTGGCCATAGGATTACTGATTGACCTATTGCTGCCTTTTAATCTAATGTGTTAAATCAGCACACTAATGATAATGTCATATTATGTTATGTTCTGTTATATTATGTTATGTTATGTTATCTTATGTTATCTTATGTTATCTTGTGTTATCTTATCTTAGCTTATCTTAGCTTATGGTAGTTTTTCTTTCATATTCTTACTATTTACAAATTCCTCATGAGCATAGTATTATTGCCACTTGACACCATACATAGCCCCCCAGCTGGCCTCCATGATAGAGGCACTGTGAAGAAACATGTCTGCTTTTAGCTGGCACGCCACAAGGCTCCTCACCCAAGCTGCACTGGCTTATGGTGTTCAGACAGCTCATACTAAAGCTGAATTCACATTACTAATATCAGAAAAGCCTGTGCTGTGCCATTCTGCTGCTAAGAGTGGACTGATCTGAACCCAGAGGAAAAAAAAAACAAGAGAGGAACCGGGAGCGGGGATGTGTTTTTCGTTTCCACTGTGGGGGCAGACCTGTGATCTGAGAAGACCGCACTCTCCACTCCCTTTAGCTGACAACAAACTCAAACTCGGTCTTCTTCACAGTAAAAGGCGTATATATCTTACTGACAGCGAACTCAGACAAGCCTTCTGCACAGACGTAGGCGTCTGAACCTCTTTGGTGCTGTCAGAGAACAAAAGCCCGGTATGATCCCCAGCAGTGTGTGCTGAATATCGGTGTCGAGGGACTGCGGCTTTAGAAGGCATGATTGACCATAAGCAGTGTATAGGTAGAGGTAGTAATACTCTCTATGAAGCTTTCATTTATAAACACGATCATAAAGGGTTATAATGCCTCTGTAAAGCTCAATAATGGTTAAAATTAGTATTTATAACTATTTATACATATTTTGGCAGGCTTTCAAAGCTTTATAACCAAGTTACTTGAACTTGGAATAGGGCTTATGCCATAGCAGTACAATACCTTAGAAGTACAGTCATGAATATGTATAAATAGTTATGCACACTTTACATATTTTATGAATACATTATAAGCCTTAATGAATGTACTTGGAGAGTCTTGTGAATGCAAGCTTCATAGAAAGTATTACCGGTTGGTTGTGCATATAACAAACCTACTGTATGCTCCAGGTTGCGAGGGAGGGAGGGAGGGATATTCTGCGAACTCCTGAAGCTGATCTAGAAGTGGCTTATGCAATTACACTTAATGTCACCAGGCTGCTGGTTCCTGTGGAGTTGCAATTAGCACGCTAATAGGCAATGAGTGGCAGCCAGTTGCGATGTCTAATTCCTAATCCCATCGCTAACACTTGTATATGTAAATAATCAGCCCTTTATAGCTCAATAAGCCTCCGCGTGTACAGTAATGAAGACACACAGTAACAAAAGTATTCTAATGCGATGTGGGAACAATAGGATTTTTTTAGTTATTTTCTTTTTTTTTTGTCCGATAATGAGGCACATAATACAAGTTGTGAGAGTGAATGGAAACCATTCATTCACTCTCACATGGATTTTGAGTTATGTCGGAGGAGCATGTGTTTAAATGCATGAGGGTTTTTCATTTAATTAGAATAATGCAGCAGAACCCATTTAAGTGGATTGCTACTATGTAAATATTTCACTTATGCTGAGCTTAATTTGGTTTTTCAGTGTAGTCTAAGCACTTAAATATTGTAAAATTACATGCACTTCTCTTTTCTCCACATCCCTATGAGGAACTAAAGACAGAAAATTAAATTATGTTTTGTAGGTTTTTGTCTTTATTTCCATAATGTGGGCTTTAATGTAATTGCTTTGGTAAGGGGAGGATTTCTATTTACATTTATCATTTGAAATTCAGATAAGCGCCATTGGAAAACTTGCTGACAAAATTGAAATGCGTGATAGTGCCTCCAAGCCAGCGTGTTCCAGTTCATTTTTCTACACTGAGGAGCCCATACAGTGTGTGCTTACAAGACAAGACAGCGCAGCCTCCTGCTCCATACCCCCTCATGGTATCATCCCACAAAACATCCATCTTCACGCCCTGAAGGGCCCTGCTATTAAGTGTCTATGTCATTCATCAATACTGTAAGAGGAGGAATTAAAATAAATAAATACACAGATGCATGCGTTATACAGGTTTGAGGAGGGACATGTGGAAGTGTATTGATGTTATGATGTATGGTGATGAAGCATCAGAGCACAGCATCACTGTGGTGTGTTTTAATCAGAGTCATTAAAAATAAGACAGAAAGAAAATGTGGCCATTGCCCTGGCAGAGCTGTTCTGCCCTGATCTGTGTGAAGTATGGTTGGTGTAGGGACAGATACGTTTGTGTTTTACTGAAAGTAAAATAAATGTTAGCATCAGAGAAATGGCACAACAGCAAGCTCTCTGCCCGAGAGTGGGGGCCAGGAGTGGGGGCTAGGATGGCCTAATGGTGAAGCGTGTTATTTGTTTGTTTGTCAACAAAGCTGTGTCTCACAGCACCTCAGCAGATTTAACACGAGTGGCTGGACTCTAACTGAGTCAGCATCAAAGGAGCAGTGTGCACGAGCCCACACACACACACACACACACACACACATTCACACACACACACACACACACACACACAGACACACACACACACACTCACACACACACATCGTTGATCATATTCTCCCTCTGTGAAAGCGACTCTTTGAAAGAGGGCAGTCGTCGTGATATGGGTAAGCACTTTGCATACCCATCTAATCAGGAAACACAAGGGTGGCTAAAAGGCCCACACACACACACACACACACACACACACACATCGTTGCATGGTTAAAAGGCCTATTTCCAGCGTTTTCAAAAGGCTCTCGAGATAATCAGCTCAATTGAAGACGCTCTAGAGAAATCAAGACCATGCACCTGTGTGAAGATGCATCTTTTGGTGATATTTGCTTGTGTCTTTGTTGGGGAGGGGGAGGAGGGGGGTAAATGTCATTGAGGGTAAATACTACTTGCCCTTTTGCCCCTGTGCACCCATTTTCCCCCTAATCTGTTTTCCTCGCAGTCTCTGTTGGACCTGACACAATTAACACTGTTCTCTTGATGCCATACAGTGAATTTGATTTCAGGACAACCCCAGTAGATAACCTTCCTTCATTTCCAAAGCTGGAGGAGCACATCCAGTTATATTTTCTTCTTTGCGACATCACTGTTGTGGAGAGGGTGTTTTTAACGCAGACCTTAGGGATCTGCACTGCATATAATTTTCACTTTCATCCTGATTAGTTTGGAAAATCAGTTTTTCTCTGATTCCAAGCGTTTCTTTTTTACAAGGACATTGTTGGGTCCCCCGGCACTCATTAAGTGCAGTTATGCTGCAGTTTACTCATTTATTTATTTATTTATTTATTTTCCTGCTGCGTGTGTTTAGAGACGACTGCTTCAGAAGCAGAGTGGAGTAGAAATGAGGAGGCCCATAGCTCCCTACTGCCAGTCTGGACACACACACACACACACACACACACACACACACACACACACACACACACACACACAAAGTGAAGCAGACATGAGGAGGCCCATAGCTCCTTACTGCCAGTCTGTGCTGAGAGTGAGGATGAGGGAGTAGGCACAGTGTGACAGTGAGGACCTGGACACACACACACACACACACACACACACACACATGCAGGCTGACTAGTACGAGAGTGAGTAGGCACCATGTCGCAGTAAGGGCCTGGACAGGCTGACTAGTACGAGCAGTGGTCTTGACGATGAGCTCGCATTTACGAGAGATTGGAGTGTTCAGATTTTGTGTGATGAAAATCAGGATGCTGGCATCTACAAAAATACACTTATTCAACAAAAATGTATTTTTAAAGTGTTTGTGGAGTGTGTGTGTGTGTGTGTTTGTGTGTGTGTGTTTTCTATTTCTATCTATGTTGCCTGAGTGAAGTACACTTAGGATTTTTACTGCTATTGAAAACACATAGGAGTACTTGAACAGTCAATAAAAAAAGAGGGAAAAAGCAAACAGATCAATATTACAGAAGAGTCCACTACTCCAGTAGGTATCTAAAGTTGCAGCATTCAGTATGATGTCTATAGACTCTGGGCTGTGATTCTCCTACAAAAGATATTTGTGATGAAAATTTGATCACCCGCAGAAAGTTGCATTTTTACTGAGCTTTTTATTTTTGCAGCTGTACTGTACTGTACATTTATGTAACTGCCATCGCTCAGATGAGGCCTCGGCAAACCTGTCTGTGTGAGCAAAAGTGCTGAAACAACCAGCGGCGTATTCTCGCTTTCCCCCTGTGACGTGCCGGTGACTGTGTAGGGGCTGCGTTCTCTTAATTCTCAAGGTTTGCGAGCAGAGTTAAAAAATGTAGAAAACACGGACCACAGAGCTCCTGGGCCCATGCCATTGCTTTACATAGCGTTGCAAGTACAGTTGCTGCTGTGAGTTTTGGGGTGCAAAGAGGGTTAATAGTATAGCAGGTTACTCTTTCCAATGCTTCTCTGTGCTGCACACAGGGGTGTAATGTAGAGAAGCAGGCCAGGAGGGTCCATGAGAAATGTGCTCGAGCGTTTCAGGTTGCAATGGCCTTGCAAGCATACATGCCTACACACACACACACACACACACACACACACACACACACACACACACACACACACCCCTCATACTAGTCCTTTATTAGGCCCCTCCCCTCATGCTAGCCCTTTAAGAGGCCACGCCCCTCTATGAGCCCTCCATGCGCTCCTGTTCTCCAGCTGGAGGAGCTGAAACTCTACACGCTTCACTTCCATCTCATGTCCTCCTGAATAGTCTTTCTGGCTTTACTGTATGTGAACACCTTCACTGTGCTGTCTATGTGGATTTACTGTATGTGAACACCTTCACTGTGCTGTCTATGTGGATTTACTGTATGTGAACACCTTCACTGTGCTGTCCATTCGGTAAGCATTGGTCCAAATGTCTATGAAGATTCTTATTCATCCAGGTCATGTCACAGTAGTCAAAGAGTTAAGTTGTGAGCAATTGGTCTTCTTTTTTGGATTCGTTCATTTATTGTTCCGAATTTAATCCTGCCTGCGGCACTTATCAGAAATTGCGGTCGTGGGATGTCATCACAGCTCAGCAACTGCCAAAATAAAATCCACCAGAAAGAACAACAACAAAAAAAAAAAACAAAGGCGTTGTGTTGTTTGTTTCTCTCTTTTTTGGTTATCCCCATGGATGGAATGCCCTCCATCACAAATCTGGTGCTTTGAGGCAGCTCTCATTCAGCTATGTAAACAAGATGGCACCCGCTGAGCGCTAAAAGTTCACACTGTTGTACACTCCAAATTCTGGCTGTTCTGTATAGGTCATCTGGGTACTTTGAGTCTACTTCATTTCAACAGTTTTTAATTGGAACAACACTGCCTACTCAGATCGGCCATTTTAGGTAGGTAACTAGGCGATATGGAACAGACTGCTTCAGTGTTTATTTTACCATCTCCATATTTAATCAATCCTCAGCCCAAATACACAATGGGGTGATTGCAACACAATGCCTCATCAGTTGTAATTGTACAGATTGTAACACCCAGATGATTGTCAGCTGATTTGTGATTGCAACCGTGGACTGATAGGATTTAATAGAAACGCATATATAGATTCCATGAGTTTTGGTCCTGATTGGCTGTTTGATTGAAGTAGTGCACTTTTTTAGACTATTAAAAAAAGAAAGAAAACAAATCACCTGAAACAGTGGGCCCCCTGTACACTTAAGAGTACTGCAGTGGTTAAGCAAGCCTACAAACCAAGCGCTAGAGCTTACATCGTAAAAACTGATGGTGTGTAGTTGCAAGATCTTAAGGAGGCACAGTTCCCTGGACACCCAGACTTGCTTACTGCATGCAGCTCTGCATTGCCTTCAGCACAACCGACACAGAAACCCCACCAGCATAGCTCTTAAGCATAGCAGGCCCGCTTGTACAGTATATGGGAAAATCTTCAGTGTAGTAAAATGATGCACAGATTTGCTGGCGAGATGCGAGAGCAGTGGTTATGAGGTTGGATAGGCATCAAAAATGATTAATTGTCTCCACT
>CM059280.1:3214677-3234677 GCA_030347295.1 Setipinna tenuifilis | reverse complement strand
TCCTAAGTGTTGTCCCCCACCCCCGATGGTTGCCCCCCCCCACCCTGCTCGCCCAGTGCTGCCCTCTGCGTCTCCTGTAGAGTGAGAAGTGATAGTGTACATCTACAAGATGGAGGGCCTGGGCCAGTCCCCCGTGACAGACATCCCAAATGTTGGAAAAGTGTCACGAAAAACGAATCACCAAAATGGTCCTCATATGGCGTCTTCTGTAGATCCTCTGCTTGGCCAATCAGTTTGCGACTGTGACGAATGGGTCATTTAATCCCTCGACTTCAAAAATGATGCCTTTTTAATGGGCAGCATATGCCAGGCAACACACACCCTCCACTAATTCACCAGACTTCAGTCACTGGGCGTCCCTCAGCTCCACATTAGGCACCGTGCTCCACACATCCCCAAACCTCCTCTTCTCCTCTTCCCCTCTTCCCTCTCTCTTCTCTTCCGTCTCCCTTCTTCCCTTTTCTCCTCTTCCCCTCTTCCCTCTCTCCTCTTCCCTCTCCACACATCCCCAAACTTCTCCTCTTCTCCTCTTCCCTCTTCCCTCTCTCCTCTTCCCTCTCTCTTCCGTCCGCTGCACCCATTAGCGATGATGCCGCCTCCCAGTCCCACGGCAGCCCCTCTCCTCTCCTCTCCTCTCCTCTCCTCGACACCCCGTCTCATTACAGACGCAGACGGAGACATCAGGACTACGCCACGTCTGGGCCACATCTGGGCCACGTCTGGGCCACGTCTGGGCATCCCACCGCCCAAAATGTCCTCTGTGCTCAGACGGCTGCATCTGGTCTGACGCTGCTGAATTACCCGCCTTCAAACGAGGCCAGTGTAGAACGGTCCAAAGCACAGGTCCATGCCTTCAGGGATGTCTCAGCTTCAGCCAGGCCCCAGATGGAGAACTTTGATAGACGCTATTGAACAACTATTGAAGTTGCAAGCAGCCAGTGCTTGCTCAATAAAAGATGCCCTGGAGGACTATTTTCCCTCAATGAGAGAGGAATGTGTGAAAGCAGACAGTGTGATTGGTGAAATTTCTTGGCTTTGAGCCAAACGCAGCACCGACTAGACACTCTCTCAGACTCGCCCCATGTAAATAAAATAACCAGTTGCAAGGCTTTTTACGACTAGGCTCCAAAATAAATACCCCGAGACAGTGAGAGAGCCTAATAGAACTTAGAAGAGCGGCTTCTTTTGCTTGTTGCTGCACCATATTAAAAATAAAGTACGCTCTGGCTGTATTTGCTTAGAAGGAGCACGGTGTGAGCTTGGCAGGGAGTCGGCATGGAGCAACACAAGGGCAACTGCTGATGATCTCAGAGATGTACGGCTCTGCTGCAACGCAGGGTAATCACCCTCCTCTGTCAGACGATGGCTGTGCACATAAATTAGAGTGCATCCTGAGAGCAGGCAGGAGACTACCCCATTAGGTAGCCTTTCTCTGTCAGGTGATGACGAGCCTCGCATTGGAGACGTGCATTTGGGGAGGGATGCTTTCTCATATGTGCCTCCATCTCCATCGCATCTGACTAGAAGGAAAAAAAGAGAAAAAAAGGGAGACTTTTTGATGGGTTTACACCCCCTTCTCCCTCCCACCATCACCCCCCCACACACACACACACACAGACACATACACACACACACCACACACACACACACACACACACACACACAGACACACACACACACACACACACACAGACACAGACACACATACACACAACCCCCCCTCTCCCTCATCAGGCACAGGATGCAGGGACTGTTCTGTTGAAAGGGATATTGCTTACATTTTACCTCCACCAATCATCTGTCTTGTTCGGCTTGTCAGCCATATTGCTTCCTCTTGTCCGTGGCGTGGGGATCAGTGAGGGGGAGGGGGGATAAAAGTGTTCTTTGGCAGCGCTGGATGTGTTCCACGCCTCTCACCTCAGATGCCTCCGCCCCAGCCCCCCTCCCCATACATGCCGCAAGATGGGCCCTTTTTTTCCTCTCAGCCGGGCGCTGTGTGTGTGTGTGTGTGTGTGTGTGTGTGTGTGTGTGTGTGTGTTTGTGTGTGTGTGTGTGTGGAGAGAGGGGGGGAGTGTGTGTGTGTGTGTATGTGTGTGTGTGTGTGTGTGTGTGTGTGTGTGTGTGTGTGTGTGTGTGTGTGGAGAGAGGGGGGTGTTGGTAGCTTTGTAGTGTTGTTTGTCTTGTCCCCTGAGGGATAGTCAGTCTGATTCTTACAGCGCTCATTCAGATGCAAACTGATCTATACATGTCTGTGCTTTCATGATGGATTTAGGCTCCGGAGGAACACACTCATTTTATTACAGCGATGAATCTGCTCGGCGTGCGTGTTTCATAGAAGCAAATCCAAAAAAGGAAAAAATAAACAAATATCAAAAAAACAATATCACAGAGCATCCAGGAGAAGTCTTGACATAACTATGTCACAAATAAATCCATATAGACACGTCAACACAGCTAAGATGCTGTTATGTGTACACAGCTAAGATGCTGTTTTTTTTGTGTTTATGGAAGTGTAAAAAAATAAATGAATAAATAAAAAACTGGCACTGGTACTTAACAAAGTCCTTAATCGCTCTGTGGCCTACATGTACATGAATTAAAAAAAAAAGAATACAGTGTACCAGTCCATGCACCCGTCGTTGGCTTTAGCACCGGAGGGAGAACATGTAGCTTTGCATATATAGAGAACCGCGTAGTTGTGCATATACAGAGAACCGTGTAGCTGTGCATATATGGAGAACCGCGTAGCTGTGCATATATGGAGAACCGCGTAGAACCACAGGGAGAACCGTGCAGCTGTGAATATATGGAGAACTGTGTAGCTGTGCATGTATGGAGAACCACGTATCTGTGCATAAATAGAGAACCGTGTAGCTGTGCATATATGGAGAACCGCATAGTTGTGCATATATGGAGAACCACATAGCTGTGCATATATGGAGAACCACGTAGCTGTGCATTTATGCAGAACCACATAGCTTCGCAGGGAGAACCACATAGCTGTGCATATATGGAAAACCGCGTAGGACTGACAGTCTGGCAGAGAGAGGAGCGGGAAAAGGCCAGGAGAAGAGAGGATTTAATTAAAGTGTTGAGACTGACACACTTCCACATTTGCATGTGTTGATATTTGTGTGATGAAGGGCAGGGACTGGGGCCATGGTAATTACTGTTGCCTTCCTGTCAGGAGCGGCGGGCTAGATTTAATCCCAGAGAGGGTGCGCGGGGTGACAGGGAGGGAGAGATAGATGGAGGGAGAGTGACAGAGAGACTGGAGGACAGAGGGATAGACAGATGGGGGAAGAAGAGAGAGAGAGAAAAAGAGAGAGAGAGAGAGAGAGAGAGACAGAGAATATGCGTGTTTGAACAGACTTTTTTGTTTGTGTGACTCCATGTGTCTGTGTGTTTTTCTGACATCTCATATATGCATGTGCGAGTGTGTGCGTGTGTCTGTGTGCGTGTGTGTATGTGCCTGTGTGTGTGCCTGTGTGTGTGTGTTTGTGCGAGTGTGTGTGTGTGTGTGTGTGAGAGAGGGGGAGAGAGAGAGAGAGAGAGAGAGAGAGAGAGTGTGTGTGTGTGTGTGTGCGCGCGTGTGTGTGTGCATGTCACCGGAGGGGCCCGTCCGTTACATGACAAAAGTGTGAAGATAATTTGATTTGCTGTTTAGTTTAACAGCCTGAGCTGGGCCTGAACTGGGCCTGAGCTGGGGGCGAATGTGGAGGAAGCTGAGGAGCCGCAGACGTCTGTGACTGCAAATGAGCCAGATGACCCCGTGGGTCAGCGCCGCCCGCCCGTACCCTCGCTCTCTCTCTCACACACACACACACACACACACACACACACACACACACAGGCAGACAGCCATGTATGCACACACACACACACACACACGCACACACACACACACATACCTCGGCGGATGATTACTAGCCTCCAACGCTGATTTCGCTGACCGACCCGTGCTGTGTCGTGCCACAGCGAGCACCTCAGAAAGCCTCTGCATGAGCAATGGGGCTGTTTAGTGCACAGCACCCGTACGCACACGCGTAAACAAAACAAAACACACACACTGGCCTTTCTCTGGCCTGTACACACACGCATAAACAAAACAAACACACACTGGCCTTACTCTCCCCATCAAGCTTTGGAATGTGTGGTTCATTGTGTCGTGTCCTCCAGGCCTTTCATTGGCCAATAGAGAGATGCTGAGTAACAGGACACATGATGGCCAGTTAGCCAATGAGATGGAGGCCCAGTCAGCCAATAGGACCCAGTGAATGTGATTGGTCAAAGGACATCCTTTTGGACCACATATAACACATGCTGCGTATTCCAGCAGAGGATGAATCTTCAAACACTGACAGGGAGTTTAAGCTGTGCCAGTTAATATCACTAAAAAACATAATTAACTAAATCTTTAATCAAAATGCAAACACTGTAGCCGTTTTTCTGCGAGTATTTTTCTGCGAATCAGAGTGTTTTCCCTCGTCCATGTTACCTAAACATTTACGTACAGAGATCTAACCAGAGACAATGTTGTAGACTCCTGTATTAGAGCTGTCTTTAATAATAGAGATGGAGGTCACGCTTTTGGGTTTAAGCTTGTTTTGAGAGTGGATGCATCTCAGTGCCGCTATGTGGAGATGGCTGAGTTACCATGTCTGACTGTGACTGTCGAAAAAAATCTAAATTTATTTTTACATATCTGGATGATATTGCCTTTTTTTCTACAGTGTTTCTCATCAGACAGATCGTGATTGTTTTGATGAAACTAAACCTTTATATTAGAGATTTTGATAAGTTTTAATTATCTGTCCCGCATCATGTTGCCAAACAAAAGAAGCTTAGAGGCAGGCACACGTTCTCCACTCCCCACCCATGTCTTCAGAAACAGCGATCTTATCTTCTGAGCGTTAGCTACTCTCTCTCTGTTAATCCTGCTTCAAAGATTAGATTCTTTTTTAAAGTCTTATCAGATATCAGAGTATTTCATGAATAACAAAAACCTGTGATCTTGTCAATAACGAGCTCCCCCCCTCGAGTTGATTTACACTCGATTGCAACAGACAGCGTACACTCGTGCACACACACACACACTTATGTGTGTACCGCAACACACAACACTGGTCTGGCCTAGGCTTCACCCTTCTTAACATATAGAAGATGTGTTATTACATTACGCTTATCAGGAAAGATATCTCTTTAGTCATTTCAAAAGCCTTTCAAAAGAGATTTCTCTTTGTTTAGCAGACATCCTCAAGGGCTGAGGCCTGTTGCTGTGAACTAAACAAGGTGCCGTATGCAATTTGCTCTCTTTGCCTAAATGGATGATGTGGCCGGTGGTTCTCCTGTGCCTATATGGATGATTTGGTTGGGCTGTGGTCCTCCTGTGAGTGACCTTGCATAATGATATTGTGTGAAGCCCCAGGCGACCTTGGAGACGGATTCATCTCAGATATGCAGTTTGGTTGGTGGCAGGAGCAGGGCTTTTGGGAGATGAGCATTCAATGAGTCAAGCAAACAACTACAGGTAGATGTGAGGACAAAGCCTGAACTATAGCTAGCTAAGTAGATGTGAGGATAAAGCCTGAATGTGTACTCCTCTGAAGGACAGCCACTGCAGAGAGACACAAAGACACAAAGACATCTCCTCACTCTTCACATTTTATAGGCCTCTAACACTCAGTCGGAAGGTGACTTATGTGAGACATTTAGTGTTTTGATAAAATGGAAAGGTTACCTGTGGGTGAAAAGAAAAAAAAAACAAAAGCTGTGTGTAGTTTACTGTTTGTGTCTGCCATCACATGTCCTTATAGGGTTGGAAAGGAGCCGTGTTCATACTCCACTGAGATTTTGTGTACGTCCGAAATGGGAAGGTAGTGGCTTGCTGCCTTTGCTGTCTAAGAAGTCACGCACCTTCAGTAGGCATCAAGGTGCCGATTAAAAACACCATTTTAGACAGCCTGGCTAGACAGCAACACAGATCGCTGTTGCCATAACAGCAACAGCTGACTTCACAGCTGATAAGTTAAAATCTGTGACAGGTCCATAAAATTCTGGATGCATCTGTGCTTCCTTCAAAATTGGGCAAAAACGAAAGTACCTTCAAAGGCAGCATTTTTATGCATTTATTTCATTCGGACAAGCTGCCACCAAACACTTCCTTCAAAGGCAGCGTTTTAGAGTCTGAGACACTATAAATAATAGGAGGAGAAGGAGAGGAATAAGGATGTGAGTAATGCAGCAGCATTTTGAGAGTTAAAGTAGCTCTGGTGAGCAGGCATCAGACGGCCCACTGATCAAATAGGCCTCGAGGCCTCTAAGTCAAATAGTCAAAAGCCCCGTTTCCACCAAGCAGTACAGTACAGTTCGGTTCAGTTCGGTTCGCAACTGTTTGTGTCTCCATGGTAAGAATTTTTGAAGCGTACCTAAATAACCGTACAGAACCGTACCATTTTCTGGCACACTTGTGTTGGGGTACCAGTTTGTGGTACGGTTTAGACACACGCCCGTTGCTGTGACGACTCTACTCAACCTTTGGCAATAGAAACACAATCCGTACCGAACCGCACAAAAACGTTCTGTACCAAACCATTAGGTCCCGAACCGAACTGTACTGTACTGCTTGGTGGAAACAAAACTTAAGTCAAATAGTCACATAGGACTCTAGGACTCTAAGCCAAATAGTCACAGGCCTGTAACTGACAGCCTGCACTGCTTACCAGAAACAAGCCAACTCCACGTCATCAAGGCATAGGAGTCTGCACATTGATCATGGGGAGGTAAACAATGTTTGTCAGACAAAAACACAAGTGCACGTGTTAGAGAAGTCATTCATTTGGACGTTTGTTCATTCATTCATTCATTGTCAGTCAGTCAGTCATTCAATTATTCACAATATTTGGCTGGTTTGAACCCCTTTGACTTCAAATCTATGACTAATATGGAATTAAAGGGTTCTTACTTTGGGAATTATTTTTTGATGTTATTTTGATGTCGAGTATTTCTTATTAATGTGACTTTTTTTATGTCTTTTACCTGTTGTTTTTCCGCCTTGTATTTATTTATGTAAAACTCGTTTCCCATATGCATGAAATGTGCTTCACAAGTGAACTTGCCTCATTTCTAACACTGACCATCTGCACTTCAAGTCACTTCCAGCTCTTACGCATGCTAACATATGCACGAATGAGAACAGACTGGAGCCCCACACACACAAACACACACACACACACACACACACACACACACACACACACACACACACACACACACACACACGGATTTAGCCTCGTCCGCTAGCAGGATTTTTTCAACAAAGAGAAAAGTGTCAAGACATGCTTTGCGGAAAGACATGTAGAAAAGCAAACTAATTTAGTTTTGAGTGTCTTTGAAGTCTTAATAAAATGCTCAATGAGGCTTTGGCTATGGGGTAAAGGAAATTGTGAAATGGCTCTGTATGAAATGTCCATGGCCAAAAAAGATAGTCCTTTGCTGTCCAGTATTTTGCTGTTGACATTTGCTGCATGGATATTGGAGACCAACCTGCCCTGGTCCTTAAGGCCAGTCTGATATGGCCAGTCTCATATGTACATGGTTGCTCTTCCAGACACCAGTAAGATCTGATCTGCTCAGAATACATTTTTCCATTGTGTCTACAATTGCTTATGATAATGAGACATACATAATGAACACAATGATGACTAGTTTGCAAAGTGTAATCACTTTGCTGTGCTCCTTCTCTGATAGCATTTAGCTTTTGGATTGATGAACTTGATCACACTGCTTCACTTATTTTCCATTTTTTTTTCAGTATAGATTCACCATCCTCAAAAATGACAGTATCCCTAGAGACACAAATTTCCCATGTGGCCTCCATTAAAAGTCTTCTTGCTGTCACAACACAGCTGATACCTGACGTGGGTGGACTGAGCAGCTGAGTTAGAAAGTTAGAATTTAGAACTCTCAGGGGTCACATTGGAATGAGTGACATCATGGTTAGAATGTTACTACTCCATCAAGGAAGGGCACTGTGTTGGAACACTGCCATAATGTGTGCTTCTCTAACAGAATCAGAGAACCGGAGGTAGAATCAGAGAATGTAGCAGTATCAGAAAGATGGCTTTAATGAGGATAGAGTAGTGAGATTTAAACAAACCAACGCAAACAGGGAGTTTTTCCTCACCCCTGTCACACCGTGGGGACACCAGCAAGAAGTCTCGCCAACCCTGTCAATGAACGTCCTCTTTTCAGGCACTACTGAGCTGCAACAAATGCTCTCTTGTGTTTTCTTGCCAAACTGTTTGGCAAACTGTCCACTTTGAGTAATAATAATAATAATAATAATAATAATAATAACAATAATATCGCACCACAATTACCTGAAAATCTTTCTTGTGTGCCTGCGAAGCTATTTGTGTGTACATTCGAAGGTATCCCATACCTCTACACAAATAGTAATTAGGAAAAAATAGTCAGCCAAAAATATTTATAAAAATATATTTCACAAAGTAGGAAACAATACATGGATATCTTAGATTACAATACGCAGAGTAAATAATTAAACATACAAGTTTATAAGCAGTAAAGCACAGTGGAAAATATGATCTGCATGTAGGACTATCCCCTATATATATAGTGCTGAGTCTAATGAGAAGTGCCGTATACTGCATCAGTACAAGTGGAGTATGCACACTGCTGTATACTGTATCAGTACAAGTGGAGTATGCACACTGCTGTATACTAGATCAGTACAAGTGGAGTATGCACACATCTGCATTGTATACTGTATCAGTACAAGTGGAGTATGCACACATCTGCATACTGTATCAGTACAAGTGGAGTATGCACACTGCTGTATACTGTATCAGTACAAGTGAAGTATGCACACTGCTGTATACTGTATCAGTACAAGTGAAGTATGCACACTGCTGTATACTGCATCAGTACAAGTGGAGTATGCACACAGCCATATACTGGATCAGTACAAGTGGAGTATGCACACAGTCATACAGTATACTGTATCAGTACAAGTGGAGTATGCACAGTATGCATACTAGATCAGTAAGAGTGGAGTATGCACACTGCTGCATCGCCACCATGGAGCATCCTCGAGTGCATGAGTTGGCGTGCACAGACACAACCTATCACCTCAAAGAAGAAAGCTAAGAACATCAGCAGAAACCGTATTTACAAGTCATGTTTTTTGTTTGTTTGTTTGTTTTGTCTTGTTTTGTTTTGTTTTCCTTAGTATGGTACAGGGTAAGACAATACGCAAGTGTCTGGATTTTGTACTTTATTTGAACGTTTTTCTGTCTAATAAAATGTCTAAGAAAAAATATTTTGCTTGGAGCGTCCAGGGATCAGATAGATATGAACAGAAACTAAATTCCTCCATTGCTATTGTGCTTAAATAATCACTGACAATGTTGCACACAATAATTTCTGTATGTATTCACATCGCGTGTAATACCAGCATTTCCTCTAATGTCTAAATGGGAGTCATCATAGTCTTTACAGCTCTGGGTATCTCCTGGCCTCGTGTCCTGGAGCTTGCCGTATCATGTACAGTATCGTATCGTATAGCTCTTAAAAAATAGCTTTGTGGTGAAAGATTTAGTAGAAGTAACTTAATCAGAGAAAAATGTAAAACAAGGAAGGAAATTAGACTCGAAGTGACACAAATTTACCTTCAGCACGAAAAAGACAGCTGGCAATGAGTATTTACACACTGACATATAAATCATACTACTTTGCGGAAACACATCAATTTCCAAAACAGTTGAATACATCTGTATTTAATGCTCGCTTCTGTAAAAAGAAGGCCTCAATGTTTCTACATTTCCTTATTTTTTTTTGATAGGCTAATATTTTTTGAGTGCGAACCACATCTGGAGCATGTGAATACAAAGAGTTGTACAAAGCAAGCCGTCCGGCTCATCCAGTTTGTAAATAAACATGGCCACCTAAAAGTATCAAATATTACCTCAACTAATGCCTATTAAAGCCAACACTGTGTTTTCTTTTATGCCTAGTTCTCTAGTAAATCATAAATACATTCAACAACGTAATGTGGATCGTTACAGCATATTGCTTTTTGGTCAATTTTTTTCTGGTTCTTTTTCGTTCCCTCTGATTGGACGGTAAGAGATTTCATATAGCTGGGGGGTGGTGTCTTTGCCTTTGCCCTTTGCCCTTTGACCTTGGGGGGCGGGGGGCACAGGTACAGTACGCATCCAAAAAGCCATGGAGTACAGTTCGTCTGCCGGCCCAGTTCAGTGTCTCTAGCCTTTCTCCATCCTCCAGTCAAGCGACGACCCAGAAGCCTGATTGCAATGGTTCCGGTGGTCACAGTGAACGATGAATACCCACACACACACTGCTACACACTCGATAATGGAATCTAAGTCACACTCCACAAGAATCAAAGACCTCCTAACACAGACAGTGTTTATCTCAGCTCAACGTCACGATGCACTGGATGTGGTAGATGACTAACGCTTCACGTCTCTACGAATTAAAAAGGTGGACCCCCTCCCCCCCCTTTCTTTTTCTCTGAAGTGCCTTGTGTCGTCGGTCACCCCTGTAGCATACAACAAAGTCGGGGTCAGTGGGGTGGGGGGGTGAGGCGAGGCGAGGCTGGGCGGGGGGGGTCAATGTCCATCTCCGTCTCCGTCTAAGGTCAAGTCTCTTTGTCGCTCTCGCCCACCGAGTAGAGCTCCCCCAGTCTCCTGAAGCGCGGGCCCCACTCCCTGAGGTAGTCGTAGTTCTGGTCCGAATCCGAGGAGGCGGTCTCCAGGGAGCTGAGCGAGCCCGCTATGGACCCCCGGCCCTCGTAGCCGTAGATCTGGATGGAGTCGTAGGGGGGCGCCGTGGGGTCATTGTCGGCCTCGTGGAGCCTCACGTTGATGAACTCGTCCACGTCCACGCCGTTGGGCCCGCCGTGCTGACCCTGCCTGGGCATGAACTGCAGGTCCGGCTTGATGTCCTTGCGCGGCAGGTAGCCGTTGATGCCGTCGGGGTTCTGGAGCGTGGCGATGTCGAAGGCCTCCGTGTCCTCCTCACCGCCGCCCTCATCGTCGTAGCGAATGATGTTCTCCCGCACGTCCTCGTCGTCTTTGATGATCAGCGGCTCGTTCTTGTGCCTCCGCAGCGTCACAAACAGCACAACAATCACTGTGGAAGAGACACACACACACACAGACAGATCTGAATTAGTAAAGTGAAGAGGCACAAACAGCACAACAATCACTGCGAGATACACACACACACACACACACACACACACACACACAGATCTGAATCAGTAACATGAGTGTCACAAACAGCACAACAATCACTGCGACACACACACACACACACACCGATCTGAATCAGTAACGTGAGGAGACACAAGATAAAGGGAATGCCTCCAAGAATGCTATATTAAAGACAAACCCAAGGGTATGATTAAACCTTTCTGGCACGATGTTAAAAAATAAATGAGTTTTGTTCAAAGTGAATACTACTCGTCGCTTACAGCACAATTGAAGTCGCGACAGAATCAGATGAAAATCAGCCTGACTGATGTCCTTTTGATCGCTGAGAATGGGGCTCCCAGAATAGGGCTCCCATTTGCCGCCACAGAGCGGTGGCAGAGTGTGTGTGTGTGTGTGAGTGTGAGAGAGGGCTACCCACCTAAGAGCAGAATGATGCAGGCCAGAATGGCAATCAGAGCCCCCATGCTGAGGCCGATGGGCAGGACGTAGGCCTCCACGTTACAGGACTGGACGATGCCCTCCTTGCTACACCCACACACACGGATGGTCAGCGTGTTGGTGCTGCTCATTGGTGGGTTGCCGTTGTCGGACACTATGATTGGCAGGAAGTACATCTCCTGCTTCTGGCGCCGGAACGTGTCGTGCTTGGCCAGAATGCTGATGGAGTTATCTGCAGAGAGAGGAAGGGAAGAGAAGAGAAGAGAAGAGAAGAGAAGAGAAGAGAAGAGAAGAGAAGAGAAGAGAAGAGAAGGAAGAGAAAGGAACCAGGTGAGAGTTTGCATTACCATGCAAATTCACTCTTTCATACATTGGTAACACTTACAATGAAGCTTGTATTCACAAGACTCTATAAACACGTTCATAAAAAGCTTATAATGCATTTATAAAGTAATATCATGCAAATTCACTCTTTCCTTCATCTATACCTGAGGTGGAATATAAATGATAAAATTCACCAGCCACTCAACAGTAAATCATAATTTTGTGTCTGAAATCTACCAGCCACTTATATACTTTACCAGCATATGGCTGGTGGTTGTCAATTTTTTAAAAAGGTACCAGGTGAGAGGTTGCATTATCATGCAAATTCATTCTCATACATTGGTAACACTTACTATGAAGCTTGTATTCACAGGACTCTATAAACACATTCATAAAAAGCTTATAATGCATTTATAAAGTAATATCATGCAAATTCACTCTCTCATACATCTATACCAAGGGTGGAAACTTTACCAGGCACTGACAAAAAAAAGATAAAATTCACCAGCCACTCAACAGTAAATCATTATTTTGTGTGCCAGCCACTTATATATTTTACAACAATTGGCTGGTGGTTGGTGTCAGTTTTCATTTCTAAAGAAAGAGCCAAACGAGACTTACAGGGTCCAAAGTAAATACCTCTTGTGTCACACACACCTTGCAAATACCCCTGACCCTTCTCATTACATACAGACCTATGCAATCATGTGAGACAGTAATTTGTCTCCCCAACACAAAGAAAATACAGCACAGCAGCACTAAATGTCAACATCTTTGGTCTCCAGAACAAGTGTGGGAAGATCTGTGATTTACTTAAAAGATTTTGTAAACACAGACATTGTGGCTTTGACAGACATCCTATTTGACCCCCCCCCCCCAAAAAAAAAAAGGTTACTAAAGGTAGAGGTAAAGTTGAACTAAGATCTACAACATTTTCTTTTTATTTTGTTTGACATGTAACATGTAACATGTATGGACCCAGTGCACTGTATGTACAGCATGATTAAATGATTAAGTAACATCAGTAACATACTGATAAGCACTGATTAAGTAACAATTGAGCTGAAGCACTGGACAGCAGGTCGTTCCTCAGGCCTACTTGTAGGCCTACTTGCCCATGAGCTCCTCCTGTACAGTGTCCTTGATGCAGCTAGTTTGCATACAGTAAGCACCTGCACTGCTGTCAGAGTGCTCTCCCCTGGGCCTTGAGTGTGCTCTTAGGGACTCATGCCTGCCATGCTGCAGCATCTTACATGTAAAGAGGTGCATATGAATGAGGAGGTAATTACATATGAATGGGACTAGAGAGAGTACACCTGTATAAGCACATTATTGAAGGGTAGAGATGATATTGGGGGGCTTGTGATGTCACATGTTTGTGGGGCTCAATAAACATGTGTATGTGTTGCGGTCTGTTTAAAAATGATGAAATGAAAGGAGATGTATTTGCAAGACAAACATTAACAATTTGCGTCTTACAAAATGCACTGACAAAAGTTTTGTTTAATATGCTAATTAAAACATGCATTTTCTGATCATGTTGTTATTATTAGATAATAATTGGACAACAAATTGCAGTGCTAAAATAATTGCAATGAAGAAAAAAATGTTTGGCTATGAATCTCTGAAAATAATACATATAGTTAAAGTTACTTTTTTACTTTAGGCGTTTGAATGTGTGTGTGTGTGTGTGTGTGTGTGTGTGTGTGTGTGTGTGTGTGTGTGTGTGTGTATGAGAAAGAGTTCAGCTGAGAGAGAGAAAGAGAGAGAGAGCAAAGTAGGTGTTACAAATGACAGAGTTTAGCTCAGAGAGAGAGAAAGAAAGAGAGAAGGAGAGAAGAGGGAAGAAGAGGGAAGAAGAGGAGGTGTTGTGTGTGAGAGAAAGGAGAGGAGATGTTGCGTATGAGAGAGTGTAGTTCAGAGACATAGAAAGAAAGAGAGAAGGAGAGGAGGTGTTGTGTGTGAGAGAAAGTTGAGCTCAGAGAGAGAGAGAGAGAGAAAAGGAGAGGAGATGTTGTGTATGACAGAGAGTTTAGGTCAGAGAAGAGTGAAAGTGAGAGAGGGAAGAAGAGGAGGTTTTGTGTGTGAGAGAAAGTTTAGCTCAGAGAGAGAGAGAGAGAGAAAGAGAGAAGATGTTGAGGAGAGGAGATGTTGCGTATGAGAGAGTTGAGCTCAGAGAGAGAGAGAGAAGGAGAGAAGGAGAGAAAGAGAGAAAGTGTTGTGTGTGAGAGAAAGTTTAGCTCAGGGAGAGAGAGAGAAAGGGGAGAAGGAGAGGAGGTGTTGCGTATGACAGAGAGTTTAGGTCAGAGAGAGAGAGAAAGAGAGAGAGAGAAAAGGAGAGGAGATGTTGCGTATGAGAGAGTTTAGCTCAGGGAGAGAGAGAGCGATAGAAAGGGCATATGTCTTGTGTGTGGAGCGGTTTAAAAGGCTCCTGGGCTGTGTTGTCTGAGTGCAGGGCTGGCCGCACTGGTGGAGGGTGAGGTGTGTGTGTGTGTGTGTGTGTGTGTGTGTGTGTGTGTGAGGGGGTGTGGGGGGGCTCCGGGCAGCATGGGGCTCTCTGCAGCTGGTGAGGGGGGGTGAGGTGTGTGTGTGTGTGTGTGTGTGTGTGTGTGTGTGTGAGGGGGCCTCCGGGCAGCATGGGGCTCTCTGCAGCGGCTCCTCCTCAATTAGAGCGATGATCGCCAGGAGCACTGGGCCTGGCGGGGCCACACGGGTCGAGAGATCACCTTTCGTCCGCCCCCCTTTTGGGGAAACCAACACACCTGTAGCGCCCAGGTGGGAACTTTCAGACGACAGCCAAAAGGCTTACTGAGCCTTACTGCCTTACAGAGCTGTGGCTGGAGCTTCAAGGATACAGTACATTAGTCTGGCTTATACGCTGAAGGCTAGGCGAAAGGAAGAAATACAAGAAAAAAAGAAAGAAAGAAAGAAAGAAAAAAGGATGAAAGAAAGAAAGAAAGAAAGAAAAATAGAGTGAATTGGAAATGATGAGAGATAAAAGAGGCAGGGAAGAAGAGTGTAAGAAGAGACGGGAGAGAACATCCAACACACACACGATTAATTGGTGCTTAATAGATGAGCTAGCTCCGTGCCGAGCTATATTTACCTCAGAAGCCGGCATGGCGAGCCTCATGCTCCTCAGACGCACGCGGGCCCAGATGTTGTGGATTCTGGTCTCTAACAAGCCATCAGTGTGATTTATACACGAGGACCCGGCAGGCCCATATGCCCCAGCCAGTGCCATGTTGGATAAGCTAATTTAACCCAGTGGTTCAAAACCAGGGGAACACAGTCGTCTGGGGAGATGCTACTGGGGTGCTCCGCACAAGACAAACGAGGCGCGCATAAACTTGGTAATTCACGTCAATATATTACTCCTGGCCGCAGCACAAAACTGTCTCACTCTGCACTGTGGCACGCTGTTGTTTTTCTGTTGGTGTTGGTGTTTTGTTGTTGTTGTTTTTGTTTTTGTTGTTGTTGTTGTCATCGTTGTGTTTGGTACATCCGTGGCTATTGTTCACTGCTAGCTGTGCTCTATGAAGTTGAATTTCCAGGGGTCAACAATGCCTTTAGACGGCCTCACCTACACACCAAAAATGCCTACGGAGCGAAACAATTTGGGTTATGCAAAATGCCAATGTATATTAATAGATTCGGGGAAAGCTTTATTTTATTTGACCATGGTAGACTGTTTTTCCCCTCCCGTCCCTCTTTCTTTTTAACTGAAGCTGCACAAGCAGTACAAGAAATGACTGGTCAGCATGTCCCTTTGAGGGTTCCCTTGCCAGTGTGTGTGTGCGAGTGGGCAAGACGACCATTTGTATGCAAACCAAGAGGGAGGGAGCGGGAGAAACAGAGAAAGAGAAAAATGGAGAAAGAGAGAAAGAGAGAGGGAGAGACCATCCACATGCCACTGTTGTGTTGGGCCTATCCCCCCCCCCCCCCCCCCCCCCTCCCGGGCCCAAGAGACAGCTGCAAAGCTACTCTCCCTCCTTCGCTCTCTCCCTCTCTCTCTCTTTTCCTTTCCCTCTTTCTCTCTCCCTCTCATTTTTTGCTCCCTCCCTCTCTCTTTCTCTCTCTCCCTATCTCTCGTTCTCTCTCCCCCTCTCTCTCAACCTCTCTCATTTTTTTCTTCCCCCCTCTCTCCCCCTTTGTCTCCCTTACTCTCTCTATCTCCCTTTGTCTTTCTCACTTTCTCTCTCTCTTTCTCTCTCTGTTGCTCTCTCTGTATCTGGCTCTCTCCCTCTCTGTCTCCCTCTCTCTCCTTTTTTAAAATGTGTTTCTTCCCGTTCTTTCTTCCTCTCTCGCGCTCTCTTTCTCTCTCCCTCTTTCTCTACCTCTACCTCTTTCTCTTGCTTTATTTTTTTGTACCTCTTCTCTCTCTCTGTATTTTTTCTTTACCCATTTTTTCTCTCCCATGAAGTGTCAATATCAGAACTTTCCCTTCCCAGCACAAAACCCTGATGGAACCACAGAGAGATATCATGAACCTGTCTCTCATGACATAAGTCATTATAGGTATTACAATCCCATCAGTGTTGACTTGGAACTTAAACTCTCCGTGATCTCCAATAACAGGCCAGTAAAGTCCTGAAATCAAACAGAGGCCTCAACTCTCCTTTTGAAGTTATATTATCACGGTTCCTTCACTGAAAACGTTGTGTTTATTTTTTATTTTTAACGAGCAAAAACAACAGAAAATATTTGCCCGTAGTGATCTGTTGCAAAATCAGCAGGAAATGTTTGCCACTAGTTCTGAAGCACTGCTACAGACCCAGGTGTTTTCATCTTTATGAATGCTTTCACGAGGCATTTTAATGGCTAGGCTTTTAATTGTCCTCAGCTTACTTTAATGTGTCTAAAACGGGATCTATGTTTTGTTTTTGTTTTCTTTTTGGGTCATTCTTTTAAAGGGAGCAGACATAACAGTTGGTCCACGCAGCAGCACAGACTGACGGAACCAGACGAAGATTCTTCGCTCCGAGCTTTTGGAAAACATTACGCAACACCAGGCACAGCACTACCTTCACTGAGCATCAGTAGCAGGGCAGCGAGGAGGAGAGGAGGTGGAGGAGGGGGAGGAGAAGGAGGGGATGAGGAAGGGAGAAGGAGAATGAGGAGGAGGGGAGGAGGAGGAGGAGGAGAGAAGGCGGAGGGGAGAAGAGGAGGACGAGGAGGGGAGGAGGAGAGGAGGAGGGGAGAGGAGGAGGGGGAGGAGGAGGAGAGGAGGAGGGAGGAAATAAAAAATAGAAAGCAGATAGCAGGACAGTGAGGAGGAGGAGGAGGAGGAGGAGGAGGAGAGAAGGAGGGGAGAGGAAATAAAAAATAGAAAGCAGATAGCAGGGCAGTGAGGAGGAGGAGGAGGAGGAGGAGGAGGAGAGAAGGAGGGGAGAGGAAATAAAAAATAGAAAGCAGATAGCAGGACAGTGAGGAGGATGAGGAGGAGGAGCAGGAGGAGGAGGAGGAAATAAAAAATAGAAAGCAGATAGCCCACTGAACCAATCAGAGCATTTAGCACATTTGCAGCCATCTGCCTCTCCTCTTCAGTGCTCACAGAGTCACCGTACACCAAGCGGCAGACTAAGCCTGTGTGTGTGTGTGTGTGTGTGTGTGTGTGTGTGTGTGTGTGAGTGAGAGAGAGAGAGAGTCACCGTACACCAAGCGGCAGACTAAGCCTGTGTGTGTGTGTGTGTGTGTGTGTGTGTGTGTGTGTGTGTGTGTGTATGTGTGTGTGAGAGAGAGAGTCGCCCTACACTAAGCGGCAGGACTAAGCCTCGCTGGAAAAAAACAACACTTGGATCTCCTTCATTTGCTTTCCCTCAAGAGCCACCGGGGAGTGAAAAATAGCTGATGGTCAGACAATCGCGCATCTGCCAACTGTTGAGGAACACTAATTCTGCCAGATTTCCATCCCCACCCCCTTTGCTTTGCTCACAAATAAATAACTAAATAAATAAATAGATAAATAAATACATAAATAAATAATGCCCCTGGTTTGTGCTTGTGTGTGCCTTTCACAGTCCTTTAGTTTTATTTGTATTTAGTTTAGTGTGTGTGTGTGTGTGTGTGTGTGTACGCTCCTGCGTACCTCCTTTGTGCTTGTGTGTGCCTTTCACAGTCCCTTAGTTTTATTTGTATTTAGTTTAGTGTGTGTGTGTGTGTGTGTGTGTGTGTACGCTCCTGCATACCTTCGTTGTTCTTGATAGTGAAGTTAGTATGTTATATTTATATATTATTACAGTTTTTACCAATCATTTTCACGCGTTTTGCAGGGCAATGTTCACTTTTGCAAAACTCTTAACACATTTGCATGAACCAAAGTCTATGGGAGACAAACTACGTTCTCTTTCGCGTTGCTTTCACACAATTGCGTTCAATCACCACTTCGACCAAAATTCATAAATACTTCTCTCATTTAATGTTCATGACCAACAAAATTATGTACAACTACAGCTAAATTTTCAGACATTTGGATACTCTTATCAAAACAGTTAACTCTAGGACCAAAACCTAAAAGCAATACAATACAGTGTAACAAAGCACAGCATTTTGCATTTTGTCACACAAAAAAGAAATAATGTGCTTGAGGCATCTTTTAGCCAAATAATTATTGATATTTAGCACTTTTACACTTACGTGTGTATTTCTTCATAATATTTTTTTATTTTTATAGCTTGTTACGTAACAGGTAAACAAAGAGGTTACATTTGCATGTTTATGGGCAAAACATTGTGATGTAGAAAGTTGTTATTGGAGTTGCTGTGTATTCAATTACCAGTATGTACTGTAGGCTTTATCATGGTTTATCCAAAATGCAGCAGCACCATGGATCAGCATTACAGTAGGTAGGGCCAAAAACGACTTCTATGGATGACTATATTTACATAGCCTGGCTGTTGCACCAAGCTTGTAGACAGAGCTTGGTCTGGCAAGTCTCCCTCAATGTAGCATCACAGGCAGTATGGGCGGGCCCAGGCTAATATTTACATACATTTACATGTACAACACATATTACATGTACATTCTTTTGCAGTGAAACATACTCTAATTGATACAGGTAATGCGCGTTCACCTTTCCTGCAGTGGAACACAATGTGATTATATGTAAGCACAGGGTGAAGGTATCACATGTTACAGTTCATCCTGGTGTGTTTCTGGAGTGATATGTTTTCTGTTTGTATGATTGTGCATATTTGATTGACACAATCTATCTTCAGTTCTGAAATGTGTACTGCAGTTAGAATCCAGAAAAATTGCGAACTATAAAAAATCCACTGAAAAACACCTTGTGATTCGCATCAACATTTTCTAATACATATGGTACTTTACACAAAATACTGTAATTCATTAGTAAACTGTATAGGTATAGCATATACTCTTTATTTATCTATTATCAAAGGTGCATGAATACATACAAATGTCACTTAGATTGTTTGATAAAGTGTGTATTTACAATACATATCAGTAACGTGCCATACTGTCAGACAGAGGCTAGATTTTAAGTGATTTGTTTCAAGTTGTTTGCATTTTTTAGGTTAGTGTACATTGACTGGCATTGTAGACTTACTGACCGACAGCGTGCGTTATAGTTAGGTTGCTGTAGAGCATTTTGCAGCAAATGTTAATTGATGTGCTCAAACGCATGTTGGTACAGCACACTGTGTTAAGAGTTTTGCAAAAGTGGACATTGCCCTGCAAAACGCGTGAAAATGATTGGTAAAAACTGTATTAGATAGTTTTATTTGTATTTAGTGTGTGTGTGTGTGTGTGTGTGTACGGTCCTGCGTACCTCCGTTGTTCTTGATGGTGAAGTTGGGGTTGTTGTGCTTGTGTGCGCCTTTCACAGTGCCTTTGTTTTATTTGTATTTAGTTTAGTGTGTGTGTGTGTGTGTGTGTGTGTGTGTGTGTGTACGCTCCCCTGCGTACCTCCGTTGTTCTTGATGGTGAAGTTGGGGTTGTTGAGCATCTCGGGCAGCAGGC
>CM059280.1:3207177-3212177 GCA_030347295.1 Setipinna tenuifilis | reverse complement strand
CAAATCCCAGGTATATTCACTGACCCAGATTTTCTGTTTCTCTGGAAGATTCTTGTTTTTTTCCATCATCATTATTATTTTCATTATTATTTTATATCTTACTATTATCTCAAGGGTACACTGAACAGCAGACGAGCAGCCTCATCAGTGTGATTGTTGGAAGCGATCAAGTATGCAAAATAATATTTCGAGATAAAAAAAAATACATTTTATATTTTTATATTTTTTACCTCGCTTCTCGCTCATTCAAGGTATGTCTGAATCCCTTTGCCCATGCACTACAGCATGTTTTATACATGAAGGTAAAATAATATGAATATTAATGGGAAAGTGACAACTGATGTCTACACAATAGACAATAAAGGGGCTATTTAATTAGATCTGCGTTTTATTGGAATTATTCATCGCGCACACACACACACACACACACACACACACCGCACCATTCTCCGTCCATTTTGAGGGCCGCTGTAAATGAGTGTGTTGAATCAGCGCTCCGACCACTAACTTTAAAAGCAATTATCTGTTCATTTGGAGCCCTGTGCAGCCGTGTGCGGTGGCACTCCAGATGATGTTGACGTGTGTGTGTGTGTGTGTGTGTGTGTGCGTGTGGGTGATGCGTGTGTGTGGGGGTGATGCGTGTGTGTGTGTGTGTGTGTGTGTGGGTGATGCGGGGGACGTGTGTGTGTGTGTGTGTGTGTGTGTGTGTGTGTGGTATTGGGGGGGCGGCGGGGGCGATGAATGGAGGCTGCCGTAATGCGTCTCAAGGGCAGCGTGACCCACAGCGCCAGATGCATTATGGGATGCGTGCGGCTAGAGGTATTCATTTGGGCTCTTAACACTCGTCCACATTTCACTGCTGTGCCCTTGTCCGGGCATGTGCACGTGCGTGTGTGTGTGTGTGTGGGGGGGGGTGTGTTAGACAGGGAGATAGAGAGAGAGAGAGAGAGAGAGAGACAGAGGGAGAGACAGTGTGTGTTTGTGAGAAAGAGAAAGAGAGAGAGAGAGAGTGTGTGTGTGTGAGAGAGAAAGACAGAGAAACAGAGTATATGTGTGTGTGTGTGTGAAGGAGAGAGAGAGGAAGAGAGAGAGAGAGAGAGCAAATTTTTGGAAGAGTTTGAAGTGGACATTGGACAATTAGTGCAAAGATGACGTAAGATATGTCAGATTTAACACTTACGTAGAAACCATTTACACCAGAACACTATACAATCATACACATATACTACACACAAACCATACATTTACAGACACACACACAGACACATACACACACATGGACACAAACACTTACATATGCATTTGTATGCATCCGTGCACACGCCCACACACGCACACACGTACACACACACTCACACACACACTCGCACACACACACACACGCACACACAAGCTGGGTTGTTAAAGTGACTTTCACTGTGTGTGGCAGCAGGGCAGTGTAATCTGATTAGTCAGATGTCATCTGGTGCAAACGAGCCCCCGTGTGTGTGTGTGTGTGTGTGTGGCGAGCAGGAACGAGATGGGATGGGGCGGGATGAGATGGGATAGGACGGGATGAGATTGGATGGACTGGGACCAGAGAGAGAGTGTGGAGGAAACAATCTCTCCTCTCTGGCTGTCACACCACGCTGCTTTAGTGCTCTTCACTCCAAGGGGGAGCGGTAAACACCTTCTTATTTGCGCTGGTGAATTTCCTTCCCCTTCCCATCCCAGCGTTGATGCCATGATAGCGCTATCTCTCGTCACAGGAGCTTTTCGTCAGGTGGCTGAGACAACACCAATTAAGACATGAGAGGACTACACACATGTTTATGGTGCAGCGTCTTCTCTGCCAGTGTTTTAGATCTGAGAGCCAGTCTGCCTGCCTTTTGCTGCGCTGTGATTTCAAACCCAAAACACGAGCCAGCACCATCACCACCACCTCCACCACCACCACCAGCACCACCACCACCAGCAGCACCACCACGCGCTTGTTGTACAATTCTACTGTTACACTGACAAGGGAGGTACATTTTGTTGTGCAGAAAGAAGGAAGGAATAACAACGAAGAGAGAGAGAGAGAGAGAGAGAGAAAAAAAAAGAAAAGACGTGCAAAACTTCGAGGAGGGATTTGGGCTTTATCGCTCGGCATGCTCCCCTGTTCACAATTAACATGCAAATGTCTCCGCGCATATGCTTTTTATACTGCCTATGGTTCTGCCCCACTAGGCCTCTGAAGCAAGTCACTTTCCTAGATCACAGATGGTTCCTTATCTGAAATGGATGCTGGCACTGCAGTAAACAAGTCTGCTGTGAGTTAAAAGTGTTTATTTGATATGTCTTAATGTATTTTGCTTGCACAGAGTTTGACTACTGAGCTGTTTAATTCCATCAAACCCCATCACACTCGCACATTTAACGGCTGCATGATTCGAATGTCTTACTCTTTCAACTGCAAAGTAGTACCCAAAGCAGATGTGGTGGTGCATGGAGTAACCGCACATGTTCACTGCCTTACACAATAGTCAATGCTTGACTTTATCCCCCAGCTGTATTCAAGGAAAGTGCAGGGTAGAGTCTACTGCTAAGTGGTTCAATCTAAACCTGAAAATGTGTTTTGACTTTATATGAGGTGCCTAGTGGACAGGAACAGATATAAAAATGATAAAATAATCTCATAAATAGTCTTGTAGATTAACTTTCAGAAAAGCAATCCTGATGCAAATAGGCTTTATTATGTTGTGCTCGCTTTGTAAAAAATATTATATTTGTTTTAATCAATTTCCCTCACAAAGATTTCAGAATTTTGTGACAAAATGATTTTGCAGATACAGAGATACAAACAACTGTAAACTTTGGTGCAAAATGTGTTACAGCCACCAGAGCACTTTGGAAAAAAAACATGCTAAATACCATGAACATACATATAATAAATTCCTTTACAACCCTGTCAGCTTATGTCCTCCTTTTTGTAAGTCGCTTTGGATAAAAGCATCTCCCAAATGCAATGTAATAAAGTAATAATCATAATGTTAATCCACCTGTTTGTTTAAGGCCCAGTGGTATTTTAACTGTACTATTACACAGTAAATCAAAATGTACACAGCCCCTTTCACTCCCTCCACTGTACGTGCAGGAGTTCCACAGGAGAGCAGGAATGCACTGCTGCCCTACAGCTGATACCATGGTGCCCTCTGAATGCGGCATCAATCTTTCATGAAGCTCACATCTACAGTACTGAGGCACGCTCACTCGCCTTGAATCTTCAGAAAAGAACCTTTAACATGTCTTACTGCGCGCAGGCCCACAACCCCTCACACCCCACAGACATTGGAAGTGCAAGAGATGCAGCTGTACTGCGGATACCCCTGTCCAAAAGGCATCGCTGCTGCTAGTGCAGTGGGTAGCACTGTGGGACTGTGTGCCACCCTGGGCTTCAATCCTGGATAGCAGGATGCCTTTAGCATCACATAGTGACTGCACATTGACAGTAGATGCTATTTTGAGTGGGGTCTCTCGTTGAAGCCCATCATGTACCTTGACGTACATGGAGTAGAGAGACATTTTGCAAATAGACACATGCAGTACATATCAATGCAGATATGGTGGTTTAGTTATTTGGCACAAACGGTAACATGGCTGTACACATAATGACTGAAATCACAACAGATGTTTTTTTTTTAGTTCATGTTAATGTGTGTTCACCATACACACGTTTATGTACAAATCTTTTTGGCAGGTTCACAAAATTACACTTCCCACAAAATATGCTGTGTGTTGTGACCAGTAATTGAGAAAGTGGTGAAATTAATGAAAGTTGATGAATGTTTTTTTTTTTTTTTTTGCGTCAAATAATGTAAAAGCGTACATGGTTTAAGAAATGTGCCATGATCATTTTTCATCAATCATGAAAAGTAAAAAGTGAAAGTATATTCACTGCAAACATAAACACAACCACATCATAAACATGACTGAAGACATGGCGGTTGCACTTACGTATTTCTGTTGCCGTGACGGTGATGTTGTGCCACATGTCCGTCTCTCTGTCCAGTGGTTTGGCCAGTGTGATCTTCCCGTCGTCCGCATTGATATTAAACTGCCTCTCCAGGTCAGTATGACGGTCGATGAAATACCTGTGAGAACGAGAGGGGAGGACATCCTCGTCAAAGAGCGAGCAGCGAACACAGCTTGCACATGTGTAACCGAGGACCTCACAGCAACTTTGCAATTGGAGACAGACGCACTACCAAGTGAGCTAAAAGCCGGGCTTTTAGCTCAGTCAGTAGCGTGTCTTTTTGACGTTCTATGCCGAGCTGTGCTAGCTGGCAACCCATACGCATCACACGCAGTCCCCCTGCTCCCCTCTCCATACACATCACACGCAGTCCCCCCGCTCCTCCTCTCCATAGCACACACACACACACACACACACACATGCTGGTATCCGGTACACACACACTCACCCGCTCCCCTCTCCATAGCTTCAGTCCCCCCTCCATACCCACCACACACAGTCCCCCTGCTCCCCCTCTCCATAGCCACAGTCCCCCCGCTTCCCCTCTCCATAGCCACAGTCGTACACACACACATACACACACACACATACACACACACATGCTGGTATCCAGTACACACGCAGTCCCTCCGCTCCTCCATAGCCGCAGTCGTACACGTGGCTCACAAGCATCCTTACAGCCCTCTGCCAGCCGAGGAACACAAGAAACAGTCTCCATCTCTCCCCCTTGGGAGCGGCCTTTAATGGTACTTTATCCATCAGGAAACTCCCACAGATTAATATATGTTAAAGCCAGTGGGAACTCAATAATGATCACCTAAGGATTAATTAAGAGGCCGGGATGAGCGGTGGAGGACATTAAAGAACCATCAGCCTTAAAAGGCCTTATTTTTTAAAGCCCCGTGCAGCAGGCAGGCTAGTGGGGCCTCTAAATAGCATGTGTTAATGTTCCCTCTTCCCGGAGAGGTCATTAGGCGAGGTGAAACATCAGCCTTTTCTGCGGAAA
>CM059280.1:3192177-3202177 GCA_030347295.1 Setipinna tenuifilis | reverse complement strand
TGGCCCGGCTCCAGGCACAGGCACGAAATGAAATATAGAAATGCAGCATCAACATACTGATGGAAAAGAAAACAAATCCTCCTTGCCTTCCATACAAGCAGCCTGCCAGCAGCAATACTGTGTGTGCCAAACACACAGACACACACGTACACACGTACACACACACACGCACACGCGCGCACACACACACGCACACACACACACACACACACACACACTGGACCGGATCTGTGCTAGTGAAACAGGGCTTAGTTTAGTTTCTTTACCTGATGGACACGCATGCACACACATACACACACACACACACACACTGGCCTGTGTTTGTGCTAGTGAAAAAGGGCTTAGTTTAGTTTCTTTACCTGATGAAGCTGCCCACAGCGTCGGGGTCTCTGGCCATCACGGAGCCGATGACGCACGCACGCACACACTCACACATGCACACACGCACACACACACGCACACACACAGGGCTTAGTGTAGTTTCTTTACCTGATGGAGCTGCCCACTGCATCCGGGTCCCTCGCCATGACCGATCCGATGACGGTGTTGATGGGCGCGTTCTCCTTCACCTCCATCAGGTACGCCGACCGCGTGAAGATGGGCGGCTCATCCGCATCCTCCACTGCGATGCGCACCGTAGTCGTGTCCTTGAAGGGGCCGTTGGGGCCTGGCTGCACGTTGGCCACCTCCACCGTCAGGTTGTAGTGCTTCTGGGTCTCGAAGTCCAGCGGCTAGAGCGGGGAGAGGAAGAGACGGAGACAAATGTCCCTCACTAATGACCACAGCAGCTAGAACACATGCGGCCGATGGTGATGGATGAAAGTTGAGAGAGAGAGAGAGAAGAAGAGAGAGAGACAGGGAGAGAGAGAGAGAGAGAGAGAGAGAGAGAGAGAGAGAATGAGAGAGAGAGAGAGAGAGAGAGAGAGAGAGAGAGAGAGAGAGAGAGAGAGAGAGAGAGAGAGAGAGACACATGCGGCCGATGGTGATGGATGAAAGCTCTGAGGGCTTGCAGCTCCTAGAGCAACAGTGCCACGTCCAATCTCCAGTCCTCGGCAGCGAACGCAACACAACGCGCCTGCGAAACCGCACAACACACACACAACACAACACCATGCGGTGCGCAAGCAGAGCAGAGCGGGAGAGAGGAGAGGAGAGGAGGAGAGGAGGAGAGGAGAGAGGAGAGGAGAGGAGAGGAGGAGAGGAGAGGAGAGGAGGAGAGGAGGCATTATTTACCCGCAATAACCAGAATCTCACCTGAAGCAATCGGGATCTAATTAATTTGCAGCCAGACACAGCATCTGTTGTGGATTACACTATGGCTGCAAATAAGGTTAATCTAATAAAATCAGAGCAATTCTATTTCTTTCATGGCGGACAGAAAAAAAAAGAAAGGAAAAAACAAACAATAATTTGTATGTTTGTGCTTTCCCACAATGTAATTATGCAGGCCCAGGAAACCATGACAATAACAACGCTACCCTCTTCTCTCCTCGCCAGCGTCAAACTAGCAGAGGGTGGCATTACGCAGGTATCAGATAAGACAATCTGTAAATCCTCCCGCAGGAGGGCTTCTTCACATTCCCCCGATGAGTCTTAAATAGAGGATCGTATTTCACCACTCGGGGCCACAAATATGCCACCAGGCGGCCAACTACAGAGACTGGCCTTAGCCATTATTCTGGCAACCTCCTACCCCCCACCCCCTGTACACACACATTTACAAACACACACACACACACACACACACACACACACACACACACACACACACACACGCCTCGTCTCTCTTCTAAGACTGGAGAGCCAGATTTAAAACGTGCCCCTGCACTTTATGCTCTGCTCGTCACTTTCTATTTGTACGTTATAAAAGCGTCAGGCTTTAGCACGGCGCCCGTGCATGGCCCATATGGCCTTGACCATATTCACAATCCCCGCTGGCCACTCCTCCACTCCTCCGCTAGAATAATGGCACACCGCTGTCTGAGCGCGCTCTCTCTCCTCCTCTTATTTATGGGTCTGCCCCACACTGGGGTCCTCACCGCTGCAGGGGGGAGGTGGGCTTGGGAATTGGGACTTGGACTGACTGGGGAGGAAGAGGAAATATCCTCCGTGTTTAAAAGTGAAAAAAGGAATAAAAAATAAAAAATAAATAAAAAACCTTCCCCTCGGCCGGGTCGGGTCCTGGCACGGGTTGCTGGCCGGCTGCCGAGGCAGGGGGGGGGGCAGGGGGGAGGCAGGGGGGGCCGTGGGCGGGGAGCAGCTGGAGAGTGCGTACAGAGGAGGGGGCTTTGATGTCAGCTGGGGATGGCATCAGGGGGCAGCAAGAACACAGCACAGCACAGCGAGCCGTCCAGCCACAGCCACAGACACAGCCGGCACAGAGAGGAGCAGGAAGCTCTTCACGCAACACACACACACTCTCTCCTTCACACACACACACACACACACACTGGTTATACTCCACTCTCTTTCTTTCTATTTCTCTCTCCCCCTCTCTCTCTCTCTGCACCCTCTCTCCTCATCCCTTTCTCTCTCTTTCTCTCGTTTTATTTAAATTGTCCTCTCCACCTGCCTCCTCCTAACCGCCCGCCCGCTTGTCTGCTCATCCGCCCGTCCGCTCATCCTGCCCGTCCCTGCCGCCATATACGTGTGCTGGGGCAATAAAAATGGCTGCAGAAAACAAACAAATAAAAAATAAAAAAAAACAGAAACTCGTTCACACTAGTGTGAAATACTGTGCAACCGCTTGAATCCTTGAGCATCTAATGTCTCATAAGTGCCTTCTGAGCAGGGCAAAAATCGAGTATTTTGGATCTCTGAGATCATGATGTTGTTGCAACTGCTGGAAATATAGGGTGCATTCCAAAAAAAGAGAGTGAAAAACAAATAAAGTTTCCCTCTAAACTTTTATGCTTTTTTAGCACTTTGGGAGTGTGTGTGTTTGAGGGGGGGGGCAGAAGGTGAGATGATTTCTCTGCAGCACTTTTGTTCTCCAGGCTTCCTCCTCTCCCCTTCAGACAGAATGAGAGGTGGAGATGGTGGGAATTGCAATTTTATATTTCCCATTAACCGGCAAAGGCCTCTCTTATGCAAGCACTTCACTCCACTATGTAAACGCTTTAAACAGCACTTCTTGGCACTGTTCGCTCACACAGCCTCCATTTTGGGCTGAAGAGAGAGAGAGAGAGCAAGTCAACACTCGTCTTCCCTGAACTACTTGTGCTTGCCCTTTGACCCCTCTTACACTGAGGCAGGCTAATCTGTCCTGACCTCCATCGCTATAGCTGGCTAGCGCGCCGCCCGGCTCCTGCTAAATACGGCCACTCTCGAAGCTCTCCAGCCTGTGCCGTTTGCCATTCGTATGGAGGGGCGGGTTGGCAGTGAAGTTCTCCTGTGTGTGTGTGTGTGTGTGTGTGTGTGTGTGTGTGTGTGTGTGTGTGTGTGTGGTGACGGCAGCCGCAAACTCTGCTGTTGACGTGCGGGCGCGGGGGTGGGAGAGGTGACAACTTTAGTCTTCTGTCGTTCCCTTGCATCCGTACCTCAGAGCAACGATTGTGGGAGAGACACACACACACACACTCTCTCTGGGAGAGACACACACACTCTCTGGGAGAGACACACACACACTCTCTGGGAGCGACACACACTCTCTGTGGGCTGAGTGACACAGGAAGGATGCCAGCGTAAAAGAGTCGGGCATGTTTTGTTTTTCGCTCCGTTTTTTTTTTTTTTCCCTGAGACTTCAAAAGACGTGTGCCGGCTGTTGGGGAGAGGGGAACATCCCCCACGCCCGCTCTGCACCCCCCCCCACCCCCCCCACGCCCGCTCTGCACCCCCCCCCCCTCTCTGCCCTTCCTCCCCCTCCTCAAAAGGCCTGAGGGGGGCAAGATAAAAAGCTTACACCCGCAACAACAAAAACACTTCCCACTCCATGCCTCTCCAGCCCTGTGTAGATCAATATTTTTAACCTTGCCGCAAAGGATCTTTAATAATTTGCCCTCAATTGCTGAGAGCGGTTTTAGAGGCAATATTTATTTGCATGTGGATTTATGTGTGCGCATGTGTGATAGAGTGCTGAAAAGGACAGAGAGAGAACGAGAAGAGAAGAGAGAATAGAGAGGAATGGGAGGGGGAGGGATAAAAGAGAGAGAAAAAAGAGTGAAAGAGAGAGAAAGACAGAGAGAAAGAGAGAGAGAAAGAGAGAGAGAGAATAAAAAGGAAGAGAAAAAGAATAGAGAAGCAGAGAGAGACAGCGAGAGTAAGCTTTGTTTAAATGGCGGCGTTTAATTGTTTGTTTTTCTCGCGGTGATAAACGGGGACCGGTGCGGTGCGGCGGGCTGCAGCCTTTGTGACGGAGCCAAGTGCTGCTCTGTGACAGATGCTTTAGAAGGGAGAAAAATCGGGCTGGCGAATCTCTGGAGTCTCGCTTGCTCGCTCGCTCTCCCAGCTCCCTTGAACTCAGCCTCCATGTGGACGAGCGGAGTGGAGAGGTGAGGGGGGGGCGCAGCCTGGCAGTAGTCTCGTTCTCAT
Source organism: Setipinna tenuifilis (assembly GCA_030347295.1). Taxonomy (NCBI): domain Eukaryota; kingdom Metazoa; phylum Chordata; class Actinopteri; order Clupeiformes; family Engraulidae; genus Setipinna; species Setipinna tenuifilis. The sequence goes on along the minus strand of CM059280.1, from coordinate 3,197,647 downwards.
GCAAAGCCATCCATCATGCTATTAGCTATTCAGGTGCTGGACGCTCGGAGCCCAGAAGCCCCCACAGTGGCAGGGATGCGGAGCACAACAGCCAAGAGGAGGAGAGAGAAGAGAGAAGAGAGAGAAAGGGAAAAACCAATAACAATAACCTTGGATGCAGGCAGGATGCATACTGGGTAAAAATGTAAGCCGAGGATTTTTTTTCTTTTTTTTTTCCAGTTATAATCTCTACAAAGGGGTTTTGTGATAGGCTGCATTGCTGTGATTTACCCCATACATTGACCACAGCAAAAAATGGCCCTATCGATTTATTTCTAATGTAGGTTAGTTCGTACAGAGGGGATAATTGGCACCGCATAATTCCCCGTGCTCGTTATCACTGTGGGCATTGTTAGGATCAGGCCTCTGCTCTGGTCTGCCCCCCCCTTGATGCTGCCCGACACATGGCCGTTTCCCTCCCCATCTGCCCCCCCCCCCCCGGCAGCGAGGGTTTGATGAAGTCCTGCACGTATGCATGGATGCGGCGACCGAGCGAGTGCGTCTGCCTGCCCCCCCCACACCCCCACCCCCCCCAGCACGCCTGCCCGTGCAGTCATCACAGATGTCCTTGGGAGATAAAAGTGGCCCATTTTGCTCCATCAGAATGAAGGGCCCTTGATTTGCATACAATGGCTTTTTCATATGCAAATGCCCCCGCAGCCCCCATCCCCGCCGCCCCCCGCCCGCCACCCGCCCGCCTGAGAGAGGATGGAGTGCAGGTAAGCCGCAGCATACATCCTCCCTCGGCTCTGAAAGCCTGGCTTTTGTTACTAAGCATCAATTTGTAGGCAAAGTTCTCCCAGCGTCTTCAAGGATAGAGCTAATATACTGCACACCGACTCCACTCAAACAGCTTCATTTGTCTCTGAAGCCGCGCCGCTGCGTACGCCGCGAGACGGACCCGCTCCCGCTAAGTGTTTCTATCGCCATCCGCTTCTGGCCAGCGCCGGTGTGGTGTGGCGCTACTGTAATTTGCAGAATGTAACCTTGGCGCACGCACAAGAACAATGGGCCAGATCAAAGGAGAGGGCCTTTTGTTGTTGTTGTTGTTGCTGTTGCTTTTGTTGCTTTTGTTGTTTTTAGTTGTTTTTAGTTGTTTTTCTTCCTCCATTGTTATGTTGTTGGAGTACTAATGTATTTGGTGTTTGTCCACTGTTCTAATACAGCTGCTGGATATATCATACAAAATGTAATAAAATGTCTATAAAAATGCCTATTTAACGTGTAAGTCTTACTGCAAACACATCTCAGAGTTCTACAAACATCATTATGAAAGACACTTGGGTAGTGTCATTAAAATTACGGCTGGACTGAGGGTTGCTAAAGTGTCACTGTCACAAGTGTCCCCTAAGTTCTCCATCAGGCTATTCCTGATCATTAAGAGGCGTTTGTGTAAACACTCATGTGTAAAAACACCTGTGGGAGGGACGTGTTGACAGCTGTGAGGCGACGCATGTAGCATGTGGCTCACCTTCTTTAGCATGATGACACCCTCCTGGGTCTGGCTGTCGGTCGTTATCTCGAAGACGCCTCTCTCGTTGCCAGCGACGATGCTGTACATAGACCTGGCATTCTCACCGATGTCTTTATCGAGCGCCTTCACTCTCCCTCCCGCCTTCCCCACGCCCAGGCTCTCCGAGAAGACGAAGTCGTAGAAGTCTGCAAGAGAGGAGAATATGAATGTATGAATGCATCTCTCCCTCTCTCTCTCTCTCTCTCTCTCTCTTTCTTTCTTTCACACTGTAGCCCATAGCTTTTGTTGCTGTTGGTTCTTTGCCTTGAGCACAACACAGTAACACCACATGACATAACCAGATGAGTGATGCTGTGTGTGTGTGTGTGTGTGTGTGTGTGTGTGTGTGTGTGTGTGTGTGCGTTGTGTGGGTCTCAGACCATTACAAGACCCTTGTGTGTGGCTTTGTCTTTAATGGTAACCGTGTGTATGGCTATGGATGCTGCAGGGAATCTCTGGCAGATTATTTACTCTGAACTTTTGGAGATCACACACGGTACAGCGTGCGTCACTACAGCAACAGTCACACATTGGCTATGAAAATTAGAGAACACCACTTACTCACACAGTACAGCGTGCGTCAAACATTCACACATTGGCTATGAGAATTAGAGACCACTTACTCACATTGGCTACGAGAATGAGAGAAGACCACTTATTCACACAGTACAGCATGCGTCAAACATTCACACATTGGCTACGAGAATGAGCGAAGAATGAGAGAAGACCACTCATTCACATTGGCTACGAGAATAAGAGAAGACCACACACTCACGTTGGCTACGAGAATGAGAGAAGAGCACTTACTCACATTGGCTACGAGAATGAGAGAAGAGAAGAGCACTTACTCTTGGGGAATTTAGGCGGGTTGTCGTTGATGTCTGTGAGTTTGACGGTGACGGTGGTGGTCCCTGACAGGCCCCCCATGTGGCCGCCCATGTCTTTGGCCTGGATCACCACCTGGTACTCGTCCCGCACCTCTCGGTCCATCCCTTGCAGCGCGATGCCGATGATCGCTGAAAGACAGAATGGAACACTCTGTAACAAGCCCATATTCTCCCATATTCTCCCATTCCCCACTGAGTCTTTGATGTTCCAAACCTTTATTTATTCTTGGAAAATACACGGAGGGCAGCCTTCTTTTCCAATGCAGCTAGAGATGCAGCATTAAAAGCATACGGTGAACAGGGCTAAACATAGTCTGACCTATGAAAGCTGTATTGGAGAAAAAAGGCCTGAATGATAATCGCAGCATGCCTGAATACATCTTTTTTCATGATACGGCCATGTAAGGCCACAGTATAGTACTGAACAGGCTACTACCTACCACAGTGCCCGCATGTTCATTTGCCATATCATCGAAACACAAACCGACCGACCACATCGTACACTGTAACATACACACAGCTGCAATGTGCTAAAGGAAGCCTGCAGAAAATAAAACTAAAACGGCCATATTTAGATCTGTGTCATCTGGTGTTTTTTTGGGTTCGTGTTCTCAGCCCCAGTTTCTAAATGCTTCAACACGACTCCACCGGGCAGAGCAGGCAGGCAGGCAGGCAGGCAGGCAGGCAGGCCCTACTTGGAACCAGCGCAGGTCCTTCCTCTCCGGACCGGGCTGAACCGCCATTGTGATTTGGCATTGCAAATCAGCTTGTTTGTTTGGCTGGGTGCGCCCCCACTGCCCTGCCCATGGTCATTTGTATTCTGGCTGAATGCGCATGATGCTGTCTGTCTTGTATAATCTTAAATATTGTATGCAGGATGGACCTTATTGACAGTAGTCGCGCGGCGCGGCACGGAGAGGAATATAAAGAGCTCACTGCCAGCTGTGGATAATCCACTCACCTCATGCAAGCCTGTCTGATCATCAAAGCCGAGCCAAGCCCGCCACACACACACACACACACACACACAAACACACACATACACACACACACACACACACACACACACACACACACACACACACACACACACACACTCTCTTTGTCAAGAGGCACCTGGCCAGTTTCCGCTTGTGAAATGCGCCAGTATTTTTTTCATTGCCATTTTAGAGGGAAAGACATAAAAGACTGAAGGAAGTAAGATAAAATGTGTGTGAGAGAGTGTGTATGAGTGCCTCTTTAAGTGTGTATGAGTGTGTGTGTGTGTGTGTGTGTGTGTGTGTGTGTGTGTGTGTTTGTGTGGGTGTGAAGGTCATGTGACAATAACAATTTTGAGGGGAAAAAATCGTCTGAAACCCTTTGTTCATATCATCACTTTCTCTGTTTGCTCCAAGCTGTGCGGCCTCTTCCTTCCCCTGAGCACACACACACACACACACACACACACTCACACAAACACACACACACACACACACACACACACACATACACACACACACACACACACACACAGTCACACAAACACACACACACACACACACACACACACACTCACACACACTCTCACACGCACACAGACGTTCATCAATAATTCACTTCTGTGTAAACATTGTCCCTCTTGCTCCTAATGGAGCTCCAGTGCTGAGCTCTCTGCAGTATCTCCACTTGCACTTGATTTTCTCCAGCACGCTTCACCGCAGCTCTACTTCACAGCTATTCTTCTACGCCATCTCTACTCTTCTACTACACCTCTACTCCACAGCTACTCCTCTACTACAACTCTACAATCTACTCCACCTGTCAAATGTTTTTTGCTCGTGATTCACCTTTAATTTATGTATTTTTTACCTCTTTTATCTTTTATGTTTACCTGTCTTTTACTTATCTTACACATATTTTAAACTTATTTTATCTTTTATGCTTTTATATTGTCCTTTGCTTTTATTTTTGTTAAGCACATTGAACTGCCTTTGTGTATGAAATGCACTATACAAATAAATTTGACTTGACTTGACTTTACTCCTCTACGATATCTCTACACCACCTTTACACCTCTACTACACAGCTACATCTCTACTCTACAGCTACACCTCTACTCCACCTCTACTCTACAGCAACATCTCTACTCTACAGTTACACCTCTACTCCACCTCTACTCTACAGCAACTACACCTCTATTCTTTACTCCACAACTACACCTGTACTCCACATCTACTACATAGCTCCACCTCTACTCCACCTCTACTCTACCTTTACTCCACCTATACTACACAGATACACCTCTACTCCACCTCTATTACACAGCTACATCTCTACTCTACAGCTACTCTACTCCACCTCTTCTCCACAGATCGCACCTTTACTCCTCTACTCCACCTCTACTCTACATTTACTCCACCTCTACTCCACCTCTACTCTATGTCTACACCACTTTTACTCCTCTACTCAACAGCTACTCCTCTACTCCTCCTCAACTCCACCTCTACTCCTCCTCAACTCGACCGCTCCACCTCTGCTACACGTCTACTCCTCCTCTACTCTACCCCCTTTTACACATCCACTCCTCTACTCCACAGCTCACTGTTTTTAGGTTACACCCAACTGCAGCACACACATTAGGATGGGAACTGCTTTATTTTTCTTATTATTTTTATTTTTTAACTGATTGATTTTTACTTTTTTATGTATGTATCTGTCTGTCTGTCTCTCCCTTTCTCTCAGTGTGTGTGTGTATGTGTATGTGTGTGTGTATGTTTGTGTGTAGCAATTTTTGTGGCACCCTGATAAATTGAGGGCAAAGTGTTTAGCCCACTTGGGTGGTGGGGGAATACCAGAAAGTGCAGAGGTGTGTGTGTGTGTGTGTGTGTGTGTGTGTGGGGGGGGGGGGGGGGGGGGGGGGGGGGGGATACCAGAAAGTGCAGAGGAAAACAAGATTAGCACCTTCGCTACAGAAGCCCTTGTAGAGAGAGCATCTCCTACCCGTCCGCTCCATGCTGCTCTTACAGGGGAGAGAGATTTAACCTGACATGGC
>CM059280.1:3169677-3172177 GCA_030347295.1 Setipinna tenuifilis | reverse complement strand
CCAGTGCTTCAGCCTGCCTGTTCTAATGGGCCCTTCCCCACACACACACACACACACACACACACACACACTCCTGTTCTAATGGGCCGTCCCCAGGAGGAGCACACGGGTGCGGCGTTACGGAGATTTACTAGGCGATCGCCTCTCGCGCCTCCCTCTTATCTCCCTCGCCTCCCCCGCGCCTCCACACACACACACACACACACACACACACAGCCTCCCCACCAACGACCTTGCTGTTGCTGCGTGTACGCTTTCTTCTCCCGCGAGTCCCCTCGGCTAGCCGGCCTTTGATTGGCCACGCGCCTCACACACACACACACAACTGAGCCTCACATACAACTGAGCCTCACACACACACAACACACACAACACACACATAACTGAGCCTCCTTGATGGTGGCGACTCCACTCTGCTCTGCTCTCTCCACGCTCTCACCTCACTGCCCCACTGCATACCAAACGGCCCCGCCACTCGCCCCCACCAACCACAGTCACCTCACACACACACACACACACACACACACACACCCTACCCCCCCAGAACCTCAGGCTGTAATCGCTCACTGTGGAACATGGTGCATTGTACATACCGCCATTTCAGTCTGAATGCTATTGGCTATTAATATTATCTGCAGTTGTATTTGGAATATAGACAGAGAGAGAGGGGAGATAGAGAAAGAGAGAGACAGACAGACAGAAAGAGAGAGAGACAAACAGACAGAGAGAGAGAGAGAGACAGACAGAGAGAGAGAGAGAGAGAGGAGAGATAGAAAGAGAGAGAGACAAACAGAGAGAGAGAGAAAGAGAGAGAAAAAGGAAGAGGGACATAGAACACGTGTGAAAGAGAATAAGAAAGAAAGAGCAAGAGAGAGAGAGTATGTTTGCAGTTTATCTGTGTCACAGTTATGGCTGGGTTTGCAGGGGGGTAAGCTGACATTCATGCAACTTTCTGTCAAATATTAAAGTAAATCCTCAGCTGGAGACTGAGCAGACAAAGGAAGACGGGACAAGATAAACACAGAAGAATTAAACTCTCCCTTTCACAGCCAGGCACTAGGTGATATACATTCATGTCATCTGAAACACACACACACACACACACACACACACACACACTCCCAAAGGTATTGCCCAGAAAGAGATAACAGAAATGAAGCAAGATCACAAAGGAGAAAGAGAGAGAGAGGGAGAGAAATAGAAAGAGAGAGTGAAAGAGAGGGAGAGAGGGAGGAAGATAGAAAGAGAGAGAGGAAGGAAGATAGAGAGAGTAAAAGAGAGAGAGGGAGGGAGATAGAAAGAGAGAGAGAGGAAGAGAGATCGAAGGAGAGAGTAAAAGACAGAGAGGAAGGGAGATAGAAAGAGAGAGTGAACGAGACTGACTGATAAAGGGAGAGCAAGAGAGAGCAAGATGAGGAGAGAGGAGGCCGGGGAAATAAAGGAGAAAAAAGAGAGGAGAGGAGAGGAGAGGAGAGGAGAAGAGAGGAGAATAGAGGAGAAAGCAGTGTGGAGAAGTGAGGAACAGAAAGGAGAAGAGAGAAGCAAGCTCTGACAATACATCAAATATCCACCACAAGAGGAGCAGAGAGAAGAGAGGAGTAGATAGGAGCAGAGAGGAGTAGAGAGGAGATAAAGCAGACAGGAGCAGAGAGGAGAAAAGAGGACCAGAGAGGAGAATGTCCTGACGCTACATTAAATATCTGTGGCCAGGCTGCTGCATAATTAATAGGCTGGACCAGCCTGGACACGGCTGAGGAATGTCGGCAAGGAGGCATGTTGGCATCTTATCTGATACAAATACGTCTTTGCCACGGACACACACACACACACACACACACACACCACACACGCACACACACACACACACACACACACACACACACACACACACACACACACACACACACGTCTTTGCCACGCAGGAGCGTGAATCAGAGCAGCCCAGCACCAGGGCAGGCATGTGTGAGTCAGCTGCAGGCTCTTATGCTGAATATCTTTGTGCATCAGTCTTTGTGCTGTCAGTCTTTGGGCGAAATCATTCTTTCTGTGGCTAATCAATTAAAAATGACCTTGATAAATGTTCAGGCAAGTAGATCACGCCCCATTCATCCACTTCTGCTTGGCTTGGACGTATTCCCGGTGTGACTGGACTGTGCAAAGCCTTTATTAATGCGTTTATTTTTATATTTATTTATTTATCTATCTGTTTACTCACCCACTTAAATACCTTCTTTTTAAGTGTACAGCCTTTGGAAATTGTTGTGATGGGTGGATGTTTTTACACACACACACACACACACACACACACACACACACACACACACACACACACACACACATTGTTGGTCTGCTTTTACCAAGAACAGCTAAAAGGCAAGTAAATGTGGGAATGTTTTTCTTATTTGCTCAGCGTCCAAGGACTGCAAAGTGGTCTGTGACAGCACACTCACATTTCCTGAAGGATGAAAAAGTGAGTGTGTCTGGGCTGACACGTGGGCCT
>CM059280.1:3157177-3164677 GCA_030347295.1 Setipinna tenuifilis | reverse complement strand
CGCTCCAGTCTCGGTAGCCTCTGCATGTCGTATTCAAATCTCCTTGACCCACGCAACCCCTCCCTTCATCGCCTGGATAAAAATGAACAATTAACAACAGACATCTCACACCTCCTGAAATATACATTGTGATTCTCCTTAAAGGCACGAATACAGCCCACGGATGTGACCCAGAACAATGTGTTTGTTGTGCCATGTCTGAGCTGCGAGTGTGTGCCTGACGAGGCATTATTTATTTCTTTAGCTGCCAGGAGGGCCCACACACACACACACACACACACACACACACACACAGACACACAGACACACAGACACACACACACACACACACACACACACGCATAATCAGAAATGTTATTAGAGCCGGAGACCCCTCGGCTGCTCGTCCTGTTACCGATACTCGTAATAAGGCGCCGCATGCAAATGAAGTCCTGGTAATCTATTAGCGTCAGTTCGATTTTATATCAGCACGCCAATTTAGCAGACCCTGACACATCCCTCAACACGTCTGAGAGAGGGAGAGAGAGGGGGAGAGAGAGGGAGGGAGAGGGAGAGAGAGGGAGGGAGAGAGAGGGAGGGGGAGGGAGAGGGAGAGAGGGAGAGAGGGAGGCAGAGAGAGGGAGGGAGAGGGAGAGGGAGGGAGAGGGAGGGGGAAAGAGAGGGAGAGACGGGGGAGAGTTAAAGAGGGAGAGGGAGAGAGGGAGAGAGAGAAAGAGGGAGGGAGAGAGAGAGAGGGAGAGAGAGAAAGAGGGAGGGAGAGAGGGAGTTAAAGAGGGGGAGAGATGAGGACACAGAGAGAGAAAAGGAGGGAGAGAGAAAGAGATTGAAAAGAGAGCGTGGGAGAAAGAGGGATATGGAAGGAAAGAGGGTGAGGTAGAGTCAGGTAGGGGCAGGAAATAGAGAACGCGAGAGTGGGAGTGACAGAGAGCAAAGGAGAGAGAAATATGGAGAAAGAGGGGGTGAGGTTGAGTCAGGTACAGGTGGAGAAAAAGAAATAGAGAAAGATAGAGAGACAGAGAGAGAGAGAAAATGAAGAGAGAGGGGGAGAGAGAGATAGAGAGCGAGGGAGAGAGAGAAATAGAGAGTGTGTGAGAGAGAAAGCGAGAGAGATAGGAAGAGAGAGAGAGAGGCAGAGTGTGAGAGAGAGAAAGAGAGAGAGAGAGAGAGGGAGAGAGAGAGAGAGAGAGAGAAAGAGCGAGAAAGAGCGAGGGCTCCCGGTGAGGAGGGTGGTGCTGCGACATGCCATCTGTCTCCTCAGCGGTTTATTACTCTCCTCCATAATGAAGCCGCCTCAACGCCGGCGCTCTGGAGGCCTCGATCTCCATCTCGCTCCCTCGCTCTCTCCCTCCCTCCCTCGCTCTCTCCCCCCCTCTCTCCTCTCCGCTCCGCTCCGCGCCGCTCCAATCTCCAATCTCCAATCGACAGCACTAAAACTTTCACTGTTTATTATTTTTCCCTGGCATAGCAATTATTGTCATTCACACTTTTACTTTTTTTTGTACCTCCGCTCCCTCTCAGTCTTTGCAAAGAGAGAAGGAGGGAAGGAGGGATGGAGGGATGGGGCCTTGATGTTAATTACCACAGGAAGCTCCATCAAGGATACTTGGTAATTTAAACAACATCACAATCCCCCTGCCAGTCAGATTGCAAAAGGCAGGCAGGCTCCATAATTTCAGCATATGGTAGGGGGGGCTGGAGAGGGGGGGGCGGTTAGCTTGCTTGTCTTGGTCGCAGTGTCACAGACCCCATTAGGAGGAAAACAGATTCTGTAATCCAATGAGATTTGTCCAATCCATGCAAATGAGCCATAATTCCCCACTGTGTCTGGACCTATGCGAGGAAGCAACAGACTTAAATTTAATTGAAGTGAAATTGAAACATGAGATAATCTCATGAATATACATATGGCTTTCTCCAGAGCCCAAACCATGGAAAAGGCGGTGTGTAGTGTGTGTGTGTGTCTGTGTGTGTGTGAGAGCGGTTTAGGGATTCAGGATTTTAGTGGGGGATTGAAGCTGGTCAGCTTTAGCCAAGCCCACATATAGCCCAGCGGTGCCCAAGTTTAGCCCATTAGTGCATAAATTGACAGCTGACATCTTTTTCAATGTCAGCCCACGCGTTCATGTTTGCACCGTTTCTATGAAGGGCTTGAGGCAGCAGACTACATATGACATTAATCAGTAATAATCACGCTACATATGACATTAGGCAGTAATAACCTCACTACGTATGACATTATCCAGTAACAAAGCCAGTGTGGCGTCTATGCAAATTGTGATTGCGCCTGACTTGCACACAGACATGACGGCTCATCTTTGCAAACTGTGATTGCTTCTGACTTGCACAGAGATATGGACACTCAGCAGTACTAATTCCAGAACTGTGGTGATGGGGATTTGTCATGGTGGTTCAAATGCTGTCATGCTTTAGAATTAATTAGAGTAAATGAGTCTAGTCTTCATTGTGTCTACAGGAGGGCTTTTCTATTGGTCTACAGGAGGACATTCCTATTGGTCTACAGCAGGACATTCCTATTGGTCTACAGGAAGGCATTTCTATTGGTCTACAGCAGGACATTCCCATTGGTCTACAGGAGGGCATTCCTATTGGTCTACAGCAGGACATTCCTATTGGTCTACAGGAAGGCATTTCTATTGGTCTACAGCAGGACATTCCCATTTGTCTACAGGAGGGCATTTCTATTGGTCTACGGGAGACCATTTCTATTGGTTAGTGTTTCAGAGTCAAGCAGGTTTACTGAAGGAAAACAGACTCTCATCAGCATACAAAGCATCTAAGACTTGAGCTAATGACAGGATTCCAGATACCAGGTATACCCATGTCAGTGTATTGCCCATGGGAATTTGAGACTACCATCGTGGGCAGCTTAAAGCTCCTGTCACTGACTAATATGCACTAATATTACGCTAATATATCTGACTTATATGCACAGATGACTCATTTCCTGTTCCTGTTCTTAAATGTCTCAGGAAGGGCTGAATGTTTGCTTTTTTTTATAACTACAAAAAATATTCTCCCTGAGCTAAAGCGGCTACTACAAAACCTGCCACTTTAATCAACCAGCACTAAGTGGTACTTTAGCTCTCTTCAGCTTTATAAAATATCGCTTTGGTGTTAAACAAATGCAATAAAACACTTTAATAACAACACAATAATGGGTGCCATGCTTACAGTAGATAAATACCACTGAGAGCCATGATTGAGGCCATCTGAGAGCTTTTCAGAATAAAACATCTATGTGATTAATCATAAATGAACACTGAGCGCTTTTTTAAGTTTACCTCTTGGATATCTCATGTTGTTTTCATCAAAAAAACAGAAAGGAAACACACACCCACACATAACTTTATACAGCAAAAACCCAGTGTTGAACTGACTTGCACAGAGTTAATTTTAACACTTTTCAGGATTTATATAGCTCCACAATCTTCAGAGTAAAATTAACACTTTTAAAATGTGAAATAACCTGACTCTGCACATCATTTAAATCCAAAAGGGTTAAACATTTAGAAAGAGTTTAAATCAACTCCCAAATTCTAAAATCATAACACTCCAATTCCATTCCATTCCATTTTGCTCTGTGTACCTCCTCAAAAACCAGGAGTTCTTCTTGTGGCAAATGTGGAAGAAAAGACATCCATACTGCAGTGAAAGGCTTGAAACAGTCTGCTGAGTGCTTTGTGTCTGCTGCCAGGGTCATATTGTCCTTGCGTTGCACTGTCGAGTGTTCACCCAAAGAGGTTAAGCAGCAAGGCTGGCCTGAATGTAAGGTCCGTACTCTTCACTGCTCATATTTAAAGTCTGTGCTCTTCACTGCTCTTCACTGCTCTTCTCTGCTCATATTTAAAGTCTGTGCTCTTCACTGCTCTTCTCTGCTCATATTTAAAGTCTGTGCTCTTCACTGCTCTTCACTGCTCATATTTAAAGTCTGTGCTCTTCACTGCTCATATTTAAAGTCCGTACTCTTCACTGCTCTTCACTGCTTATATGTTAAGTCTGTGCTCTTCACTGCTCTTCACTGCTCATATTTAAAATCCGGGCTCTTCACCGGTCTTCTCTGCACATATATTTAAAATCCGGGCTCTTCACTGCTTATATGTAAAGTCACTGCTCTTCACTGCTCATATTTAAAGTCAGTGCTCTTCACTGCTATTGTCTGCAACCTTGTGTGCGAATCCCTCAGAAAGCTGCCAACGATCCGCTTCGATTTCGGTCTTTTTCCCCGGTGTCAGGCACGGATTCAGGATTCAGCAAGCGCTCCTCCAGCTCCTCCAGGTGAAATTAACCCCTCTGCCCCTCCATTCTCCAAGAAGCACTCATCCCTGCCGCATGTCACGTTGCCGTGTGTGTGTGTGTGTGTGTGTGTCTGTGTGTGTGTCTGTGTGCAAGTGTGTGTCTGTATGTGTGAGTGAATGTTACTGTGTGTATGTATGTGCATGTGTGTGTGCTTCTGAGTGTGTGTGTGTGTGTGTGTGTGTGTGTGTGTGTGTGTGTGTGTGTGTGTGTGTGTGTGTACGTGTGTGTATCAACACCAAGCGGCCTAGCTCCTGAACCCTGTCCCCTGTAATTACAGCATGGCATGATCCCTGTGCACCACAGCGCTCTCGAGGCTGCCATGCAGGACAAGCGATGACAGTGATGTGATGTGATGGTAGTGAGCTATGAGATTGATGTAATGCTAGTATGCTAAAAGTGAGATGTGATGTCATGTGATGCTAGTGTACTTTTTAACCGATGTGATGTTATGTGATGCTAGTGTGCTACTAGATTCATGTGATGTGATGTTAGTGTGCTAAAAGTGAGATGTGATGTCATGTGATGTTAGTGTGCTATTAGAGCGATGTGATGTGATGCTAGTGTGCTAAAAGTGAGATGTAATGTGATGCCAGTGTACGTTTTAAGCGATGTGATGCTAGTGTGCTATTACAGTGATGTGATGTGACGGTAGTGTGCTAAAAGTCAGATGGGAAGGGAATATCTCTGCTGCAAGGCAAGCCACTTAGTCCAAGTGGAGTCACACTGTGGTTACTGTTACTACCAACAGTCTCTTAAGATACAGCTTCACTCTGTTCTGATCTTAGCACTTCCAGACTCTAAACTAGCAGTAACGAGGGTTTGTTATGATAACAGTTATTCATAACACATTGCATATCTGACTTCGTTCCAGTAAAGGAAAGAATTCCTGACTCCAGATACAGTACAGTAGCAAACGAATGCAGTGCTGACCTTGAAAGAATGTGGTACAGACACTTAAACATTCATACCTTGGACATGCATTGGGTCATATGTTTTGTTTCAAAGCATTGCTACGTCCCCTCCCCTTTTGAATGTTTCCTCTGAACCATTTTTTTACAAGTCTAATTTTGGATACATGTTATTGAAATTCTGAGTAATGGGGCTCTTGTGTGCAAGAGGACAGCCTTTTGGCACGTTACGATTGCCAGCGAGTTTCACAGAGGCAGAGATGAATCTCCATTGTAAGGCCATGGTGATTTATGAATATTAGAGCAGAGACGGTGGGAAAAGGCCTGTTTGTTTGTGTGTGTTGTGTTCGCCTCTCTTTTCTCCCAGCAAAGAGCTTTTGATTTCTTCCATGACGCTCTCCCACACCACATAAATACTTAACAAGACCAAAACAAGTCATTGAGAATGCCTTTCAAGCAAACAGGAGAGCATTGGCTAATGTTTAATTAATCAGCAGTGACAAAAGAAAATAGCATGCTGCAGTCACAAACAAAAAAAGAAAAAAAAAGAAAATGAAATGAAACAGGGACTTCCATCTAGTCCTGCAGGATTCCCAAAGGTAAATCCCTTCCCTCTCTCTCTCTCTCTCTCTCTCTCTCTCTGTCTGTCTCTCTCTCTGTGTCTCTCTCTCTTTCTTTGTGCCCTCAGCCCCCCTTTGAGTCTTTTCCTCGACTGCCTGTAATTTCCGTCATGTCAGTGTCAACAGCTCCGGATGAATACAGTGTGTGCCCTCAACAGCAGCCGCTGCAGTGCAGGGGTATGGAGAGGGTATTTATGGGTAAGTCTGGGCTTGTGTGGAAGAATGATTGTTCAGAAGTTTCTTTGTTTAATTGTATGCTTTTTAATTATTTCCTATCCACAGACATGATATTAACAGGCGTGTTTGACATGAGGACCAGGCCAGGGTTTAGTGTCCAGGGAACGGTAGTGAAATTTGTTTGGGGTAAGACAGAGGCTTTCTTGAGGAGAAAAAAACACTGATAAATGTCAACCCCGCATTATTTTCCTGTTAATTTGTTTACTCTTCCTTTGAGAACTAAGCATACAGTATAGAACAAGACTGCCCGTGACCAATTATTTTTGTACCCCATGCTCAAATTTTAAGGCATATTTAATTTAGTGTGTTGCAGCATGAATTTTGATGAAGTTTGCGCCCACAACCCTCCACTCTAATTCATTTTTGTCTCTTAACGGAGAACAATTTGGGGACCCCTGTGATAAAAAGACGAAGGATAGGATTCAGTACAATCTCATATATTCACATACTAACCGCCACTTGGGCATAATGTGTAAGTAATTATAAAGTATGGTACGACAAGATTAGCAGGACCTGTGTGGATATCTGTCTCCTAAATTTGGCATCCGTAAAGATTTAGTTTGCATAAAGAAAGCTTCCTTCTTCTTCATGTGTTAATCGGCCGAGCTAGCTGTTAATGTGTCATTTTGTGATGCTAATTGGGTTTGTGTAAACGTTTCCTCATGATTGGCAGTTAGCATATGTGCTAGCGATCTGAGGATACACTAATTCAATGCGCTAATGTCACTTTAAATCCCATTCAGCTAACGTTATGACAGTATTGATGATAAGTGTGTTGGGTCTATGATATGGTAAACACCATGGTGCTGAAACATCTCTGTTCTGGCATCATGATTGGCATCATTATGATGTTCACAGTATGATGATAAGTGTGTTGGGTTTATGATATGGTAAACACCATGGTGCTTACCATATAAAGTTTAACTTTTGGAGCAAACGAGGCAGTGTGCAGATCTTTACATTGACAAACACCATGGTGCTGAAACATCTCCGTTCTGGCATCAGGAAAGAAACTTCTTTATAAACCTTTTTTTTTATGAAGCAGGAAGAAAGCTTCATCAGTGATCTTTGGGTCTGGTAAACAAGGACATTTGGACTCACCCACTGAGGACATCTCTGGAACGGAGGCCAGGTAGGGGCCCTCGATGAACTGGGGCGGGTTGTCGTTGATGTCCTGCACCTTGATGATGAACTCGGAGGGCGGTTCGAGCGGCTCGTTGGTCTCTTGGTTGATCACCTGAGCTGTGAGCGTGTACTCGGCCTTCTCCTCGCGGTCCAGCTTCTTCATGGCGTGAATATCGCCCGTTTTCTCGTTGATGGAAAAGATGGTCCCAGCGCCCTCGCCCGACAAAACATACTTGACAGTTTTTCCTCCTACATCGAAATCCGTGTGGAGCTGAGAGCAGGAAGAAAAAAAG
>CM059280.1:3142177-3149677 GCA_030347295.1 Setipinna tenuifilis | reverse complement strand
TCAGTAACACTAGGAGTAATAATTATACTATTTGTTATAATAATACTATCAGTTATAATAACGCTATCAGTAATTTGTTTTCTGGTTCAGGCTGATGTAGTGACATTCAGTCATTTATTTGTATTCTATGAAGTGCCATTCTATTTGTGTTGGTCAAGCTCAGTAATATGTAGGTGTGTGGTCAGGTGTGGTCCAGGTGAGTCAGACAGCCATGTGATGCGGGGTGCCTATTCAGGCTTAGGAAACAGCGGGGACAGAACCCACATCACTGATGTCTGAGAGAGTAAGTGTGTGAGTGAGTGAGTGTGTGAGTGAGTCAGTGGGTGTGTGAGTGAGATGGTTAAGTGAGTGTGTGAGAGAGTGAGTGAGAGAGTGAGCTGGTTTGGTGAGTGAGTAAGTGAGTGAGTGAGTGAGTGAGTGAGTAAGTGGAAAGTGAGTTGACCTTCTTAAACTGCCATGCTTTTACAGTTTACTTTTTCCTGTTATAATTATAAGATTAGGCTGTTCTTTCTGTGCTATGTACCCTCTTGTGAGTCTGAAATAGAGTTAAATGAATAAAGAATCAATAAAAACTTAATTGATCCTTGACAATGTGTTGTTGACACATTAATACACACAAGTAAGTAAATTATAAAGATAGTTATTTCATTTCCTGAATAATAGGCTCATGTTAAATCACAGAAAATTGGCAAATATTTATATAGATGATTAACTTACTATTTTTAAATCGTGCATTGTGGCAGTATTTTTGAGCTGTCACTTTTTCATTTTATCATTTTGTGTGTGTGTGTGTGTGTGTGTGTGTGTGTGTGTGTGTATCTCAGAAAATGTTTTGTAAATAATTTAGCCATACATAATGTCAGGGAGTGAATGATTAGAATATTTATGAAGACCTACTAATAGCAAAATTCGAAATAGGCTTTTGCTTTTTTTCAGGCTTCATTTTAAGGACATTTGAGGACTGCCTGCAGCTTAAAACACATTTGTAAATGAGATTGAAAGGCCAGCACTTTTTTTTCTGCAGAGAAACTTAGAAGAGCCTTTTCCAGAACACTGGTCTACTTTGTGGAAGGCATCATAAAATTATTATGAAGTTTTACCGAAAGCACCGCCTGATGAATACCAGTCTGATGAATACCAGTCCTCTCTCTCCATCAGGGGAAACACATTCATATCTATGGGCATGTACACATAGCTCACTGTGACAGGATGCCTACTGCAGGGCAGCATGCTACAGTATGTCAGGTGTTAGTGCTGTGATATTGTTTCATACACACAGGCAGACCCAGCATTGAACACACAGGCACACACAGGCAGACCCAGCATTGAACACACAGGCACACACAGGCAGACCCAGCATTGCACACACAGGCAGACCCAGCATTGCTATACCCAGCGTTGCCATACCATGCTCAACCCTCCATTACTTCTGCACTAGCTAGAGGAGGCAGAATGGCAAACATTACACTGTGCAAAATACATTGCCGTTCAATTTCTCAAACAACTTTTGCTATTTGTTTTGGGAAACACACACACACAAAGACAGAAATAGAGAAAGAGAGAGAGAGGGAGAGGGAGAGAGAGAGAGAGAGAGAGGGAGAATTAGACAGGAAGAAATAAGGGAAAAACCCTATGTGGTAAGTAGGTGTGCTATGAAAAGACTCATTCATGAAAGGAACATACACAGTATACAGAAGAAACACACACACACACACACACACACACACACACACACATAGGGACAGACATTCACCAATGGTACTCACGGCTTCCGTGTCACCTTGAAATTAAGGTCTAAATTAAGTAAGAATTGAGGACAGCGAGAGAGAGAGAAAGAGAGTAGGAGGGGGCAGAAGTGAGGGAAAGAGAGCGAGAGAGCGAGAGAGCGGGAGCGAGAGTGAGAGCGAGAGTGAGAGAGAGAGAGCGAGGGAGCAAGAGAGCGAGAGAGCGAGGGAGTAAGAGAGCGAGGGAGCGAGAGGAGCACATTTCTGGACGTCCCTGTAATAAGCAGTGCGGTCCAGAGAGTGCCATTCTCCACCAGGGAGCATCCAATCTAGCGGCACTGCACTTAACCACCAGCGCCACATTACCCATTAGACACCCGCTACAGCCAGCACAGGCCCTAAATCTGCTACTGCCCTGCCAAGAGAGAGGGAGAGATGGGGAGAGAGGGGGAGAGAGGGGGAGAAGGAGAGGGAGAGAGAGGGAGAGATATGGAAAGAGAGAGAGAAAGAGAGAGATAGAGAGAGAGACACAGAGGGAGAGAGAGAAAAAGAGAGAGGGGGAGTGAGAGAGAGAGAGAGGCAAAGAGAAAGAGAGAGAGAGAGAGGGAGAGAAGCAGACAGAGAGAGAGACAGGGAGAGAGAGAGTGAGAGAGAGGAAAATAAAGAGGGCCCAAAATCTGCTAGCAAAGCCCAGCTTATGGGCAGCCCTGTTCCACCAGCTTCACCCTAAGAGCAGGAGAGAGGAGGGAGCCATGGAGAAGGAGAGAGAGAGAGAGAGAGAGAGAGAGAGAGAGAGAAAGACAGTAAGAGAGAGAGATAGAGGAAGAGTGTGCGAGAGACAGAAGGAGAGAGAGAGAAAGAGCGAAGCAGACAGGAAGGAAAAGTGGAAGGCTATCGGCTGTACTGTTAACCGCTCTGGCATGGCAACTGGCATCCTCTCCTCTCCTCTTCTCTCTTCTCTTATCTCCTCTCCTCCCCTCTCCTCCCTCTTCTCTCCCCCTCTGCTCCCCTCTCCTCCTCTCCTCTCCTCCTCCCCTCCCTCTCCTCTCCTCTCCTCTCCTCCCCTCTCCTCTTACCACTCCTCCCTCCCCTCTCCTCCTCTCATCTCCTCTCCTCCCCTCTCCTCTCCTCTTCTCTCCTCTCCTCTCCTCTTCTCTCCTTCCTCCCCTCTCCTCTCCTCTGCTCTCCTCCTCTCATCTCATCTCCTCTCCTCTCATCTCCTCTCCTCTCCTCTCATCTCCTCCCTCCCCTCTCCTCCTCTGCTCTTACCACTCCTCCCTCCCCTCTCCTCCTCTCTTCTCCACCTCCCCTCTCCTCCTTTCCTTTCCTTTCCTTTCCTTTCCTCTCCTCCTCATCCCCTCCTCTCCTCCCTTCTCATCTGCTCTCCTCATCCCCTCCTCTCCTCCCCTCTCCTCTCTTCTTCTCCCCACTCCTCCTTCCCCTTCTCCTCTCCTCTCCTCCCCTCTCCTCCTCTCCTCTCCTCCGCTGGGATGTGTGTGCTTGTATTGTCAGCTCCAGGGGAAAATATGCCAGTGTGCTCCTGCCTCTCCTCTCTTCTGCTCCTCTCCTATTGTCTCCTCTTCTCTCCTCTCCTCTCCTCTCCACTCCTCTCCTCTCCTCTCCTCCTCTCCTCTCCTCTCCTCCGCTGGGATGTGTGTGCTTGTATTGTCAGCTCCAGGGGAAAATATGCCAGTGTGCTCCTGCCTCTCCTCTCTTCTGCTCCTCTCCTATTGTCTCCTCTCCTCTCCTCTCCTCTCCTCCTCCTCCCCTCACCTCCTCCTCTCCTCCTCTCCTCTCCTCCGCTGGGATGTGTGTGCTTGTATTGTCAGCTCCAGGGGAAAATATGCCAGTGTGCTCCTGCCAGAGACGTCCCTTTATGGCAGCCGCAGGAACAATCAGCACAGCCCTAATGAGCAGCCCTTCTCCTCTCCTCTTCTCTCCTCCGCTCATCCTGCCATCCCCTCTCTCTCTCTCTCTCTCCCTCCCTCTCTCCCCCCTCCAGCCCTGCTCTCCTCACCCCCCCCCCCATCTCACACTAAAGGAAGGTGTTCAGGCCTACATGGGAAATTAATGATTTTGCTCCTTGTCAGGGCAAATGGTGAAGAGGATATCTGCGCCCCCACACCCTCCCTCCCTCCCTCCCTCCCTCTCTCTCTATCTCTCTCTCTCTCTCTATCTCTCTCTCTCTCTCTCTCTCTCTCTCTCTCTTTCACTCTCTCACACCTACCTCTGTCTTTCTATCCGTCTTCTTCTTTTTGTTTTTCCACTTTCTTTTTGCTTTTTGGAGTGTGTCTGGTTATATATATATGTGTGTGTGTGTGTGTGTGTGTGTGTGTGTGTGTGTGTGCGTGTGTGTGTGTGTGTGTGTGTGTGACAGAGAGAGAGTTCTTGTCACCCAGCGTGACTGCGTGTCACTTGGCTTCAAACGTGTCAGAGCCGTTCCCCATCACAGGGCAGTGTTGAGGCTCAATTAGGCAAGGCTTAAAAGTGCCCCATTCCTCTCACACAGAAGAAGAGAGGGAGAGGAAGAGAGGAGAAAAGAGATTGGTGAGTGAGGGGAAAAAAAGGCATTGCGAAAGATAGAGAGAAGGAGAGGGCAGGAGAAGTAGAAAAAAACAAATGGAAATGAGATTTAGAGATGCAGAGTCGTAGAGAGAGAGGGGAGAGAGAGGGAGATATGATGAGAGAGGGACAGAGGGAGAGAGAGGGGAGAGAGACGGAGAGAAAGAGAGATATGATGAGAGAGAGAGAGAGAGAGAGATGATGAGAGAGGGAGAGAGAGAGATAGAGAGAGAGGGAGAGAAAGAGGGATGTGATGAGAGAGAGGAAGTGAGGGAGAGAGAGGGAGAGAAAGAGAGATATGACGAGAGAGGGAGAGAGTAAGAGAGAGAGGGAGAGAAAGAGAGATATGATGAGATGAGAGAGAGAGAGAGAGATAGAGAGAGAGGGTCTCACCGATTGCCTTCTTCCGATTGCCTTCTTGGCGTGAGCGCTGCCTCTAATGCATGCAGATTTATGGGAGACAATGTGTGTGAACATATAACAATGGCTGCTCAAACGCGTCTTGTTGGCTGGAGTGTCCTTTGAGCTAAGCCCTCTCACTGAGAGAGATTCTCATTTAGACGCTTTTTTTCCTTTCCCAAAGTCTTCCGCCAGTGTGTGTGTGTGTGTGTGTGTGTGTCTGTAAGAGAGGATGCAAGAAACAGCTGACGGCTCACACATTAACATGTCCGTATCTCCCCGCTCTCCGCTTACACACAAACACATACACACACACACACACACACACACACACTCCTCCAGGGGCAGGCAACTAACCATCAAAGCAAATGCAATTACAGGCATACGCACGCACAACACATATTCAAGCACTCACCCCGCCTGCCTGCCTGCCTGCATGCTTTCAAAGGTGCATCTTATTCACAAACACTCGACTCTGTGTACCACAGCTGAATTATACAACACACACCAAAACCTCCAATAGTGATGCTAGACTAAGCTACAACTACTGACCTATGCAAAGCTGCCATATATGTGTAAAATTACTGATCTTTACTCATAGAGTATATATGTGTGGAGTATATACATGTATGTGTAGAGTATATATGTGTAGAGTATATATGTGTACAGTATATAAATCTAGATTATATATGTATGGATTATATTTGTGGAATATACATGTGTAGAGTATATATGTGTAGAGTATATATGTGTAGAGTATGTGTGTGTAGAGTATGTGTGTGTAGAATATATATGTGTAGAGTATGTACTGTATGTGTAGAATATATATGTGTGGAGTATATATGTGTATATACAGTATGTGTAGAGTATATATTTGTGGAGTATACATGTGTAGAGTATATACGTGTAGAGTATGTATGCATAGAGTATATAAGTGTAGAGTATATATGCATAGAGTATGTATGTGTAGAATATGTATGTGTATAATATATATATACGATATATCTAGAGCCCTGAATGCAGACACGCTGCTGCTGTGGCTCTCTGCTGTGGCCAAAGTTAATAACCATTTTCCGTACGGTTGTGGCAATAGTTAACCGCACCTATATGAATAATAAATGACTAACGAGACACTGAATATTGCAATAATGTTTTGCATGTAAGGGACCAGATGGAACATTGCATGATACATGATACACTCAGCTATTCTGGGCCTCCATTCCCCTCTAGCTCCAGCTCGCTTGCGTAGCGTAGAGAAGGCACAGGCTTCCTCCAGTAGCCACATTGTTTTCACAGTCTGGCAACGAGGCAGGCAGTTTTGGCACTGTGTGTTCCTGTGGAAAAGAGGGGGTGATATTTGTTTGCACCCAACTCTGCCGATCTCGTTCTGTTTCTCCCGCTTTCGCTCTGATATGGAGCCCCTATGCTCTCGTTAACTGTCAAATCGATCGGTTACGATCAAAGGTTAATTACAGTTAGCCACTGATGCATTGCATTTTTAGGCAGAGACAGAAGAGGGAGAGAGACAGATAGATAGAGAGAGAGGGAGAGAGAGGGAGCGAGCGAGAGACAGAGAAAATCTCTTTGTGTGATTGGGTATGTACATGCATGTATGTGTAGCTATTTACTTCGTGTGTGTGTGTATGTGCATGTGCTTGTGTGCATGTGCTTGTGTGTGTGTGTGTGTGTGTGTGTGTGTGTGTGTGTTTGTGTGTGCGTGTGTGTGTGCGTGTCCAAACGCATGTGTGTGTGTATGTGCGTGTGGACATGTTAGTATGTCACATCTGCTGTGCGTGATTCCCAGGGGGAGAGGGTGCTAACCCACGCTACAGCCACACACACCTTCCCCAAACAATAGCAGTGTGTGTGTGTGTGTGTGTGTGTGTGTGTGTGTGTGTCCAAACGCATGTGTGTGTGTGTGTGTGCCACACCTTCCCCAAACAATAGCAGACGGGGAATCCTCCGCCTCTCGCCTCTCGTCTCGCCTTGTCTTGCCTCGCCTCGCCTTATCGGATCAGATGGCCCACACACCCCCCCACCCCCCCCGCACACACACACACACACCCCAGCAGACCGAGGCGTGTGCGGGGGGGCAGTCGTGGGGACGGCCGGATGACAGGAAGTAGCACACACAGGGCGTGTGAAACAGCACGCACGACGACAGCGCAGATGGTCCCTCAGTTTCCCCTAAACACTCCGACTTAACCTCACCCCAAGCCCTATTACCACACATTAGCCTACCTGTGCGAATACTGCATTAACTCTACCTGCGCCAAAACTGCATTAACCCTACCTACATGTAGGCCACACATGCACGTTAACCCTACCTGTGCCACTCCTGCAGTAACCTTACCTTTGCCAGTACTGCACATTACCATACCTGTGCCACACATGCATATTAACCCGACCTGAGCCATGCCTGTACATTAACCCTACCTGCCCCACTCTTGCATTAACCCTACCTGTGCCACGCATGCACATTACCCTACATGTGCCAATACTGCATTAGCCCTACCTAGGCCACTCCTGCAGTAACACTACATAGGCCACGCAGGCACATTAACCCTACCTGGGCCAATACTGCACTACAGTGGGAAGGAAACAAAGAAAAAAGGAAACACAACAACAACAACACAACATTAACGATGGTAACATTAAAACTCTGTGATGCACAACGTGCTTATTTCCCCTTGTGTTCCCAGAACATTATAAAAATGCAAATAAATAAAGATAAATAAATAAATAACTAAATAAATAAATAACACCAACACAGGCTACTGTATAAGCTCTGTGTGTGTGTGTGTGTGTGTTTGTG
>CM059280.1:3134677-3139677 GCA_030347295.1 Setipinna tenuifilis | reverse complement strand
CACACACACACACCTGACCTGGCTGTTGCACCAAGCTTGTAGGCGGAGCTTGGGCTGACAAGGATCCAATAGAAGTTCTTAGGGGCGAGATAACGAGTGAGGGCTCGTTTTTCATTGGTGCCTGATTTCTCGGGCCAAGGAACAGCCGAGAAAAGGCAGGTTGCATGGTCAGACTGACTTGAATGCGAAGTTTTCTGCAGTGTCACAGGCAGTATGGGCGGCCCAGGGTGGTGTGTAAGTTCTTCTTGTGTTATCCCCCCTCTCTCTCTCCCCCTGACAGGGGCATATTGCTGAGCCCGGCAGCCTTCTCCAGTGCTGAGTTCCTTTGTAGGTCTCTTAAAGTTTAGCCAAGAAAAGTGGAAAACAGGCTGAGTCTTTGGGGTATTGGACAAGTAACAGTAAGAGGCAGTGAATTAGTCCATTTTTACCTGGGTAAGAAAAAAAAAAACTCCACGTTGAATTTAACATTTAGATGTGCAAAACAGGGATGTAAATGTAGGACTCTCTCTCTCTCCCTTTCTCTGTCTCACTCTGTCTCTCTCTGTCTCTCTCTCCATCTCTCTCTCTCTCCCTCCGTCTCTCCCTCCCCACCCCCTCCTCCCTTTTTTCCCTGGCACTGCCCATCAGTTATGCCAACAGAGATTTCATAGCAGTCTGCAAACGCCCAGGCCTGGTTTATACCCACCCCCCCCCCCAAACCAACACACACACACACACACACACACACACACACACACTTTATAACCATTGGGGCTGCGGCCCGATGGGATTCTCCGTGCCAGCGAGACGGGGGACGCCCCACAAAG
Organism: Setipinna tenuifilis; assembly: GCA_030347295.1. Classification (NCBI taxonomy): domain Eukaryota; kingdom Metazoa; phylum Chordata; class Actinopteri; order Clupeiformes; family Engraulidae; genus Setipinna; species Setipinna tenuifilis. The sequence continues at coordinate 3,138,871 of CM059280.1, read as the reverse complement.
CCGACCGACTGAGAGCAGAGAGCCCACAGCAGCCTCATTCTGTAGGTTTGCTGATGTCTTTAATAAAAACGCCAGCCCAACACACCTCACCTTCACAACACAAGGCTCCATTGCTGATGGACACTTCACATGTTGTACTGTGTGTGTGTGTGTGTGCATGCAACTTCACAGAGAGAGAAAGACACACAGTGTGTATATGTGCCCATGCGCATGAGTGTGTGTGTATATGTATGCCCATGAGCATATGTGTGTGTGTGTGTATGTATACTTATGTGCCTGTGTGTGTGTGTATGTGTGCCCATGTGCATGTGTGTTTGCGTGCATATGTACAGTATACTCACGTGCATGTGTGTGTGTGTGTGTGTGGCCCCTCATGTGGGACAGCCTTGGAATAGGGAGTGTGTGTGCGTTTGTGTGTGGTGAGTGTCTGTGTGTGTGTGTGTGTGTGTGTGTGTGTGTGTGTGTGTGTGTTAGAGGCCTGCCAGTGTGTGTGTGTGAGCGTCCCGTCCAATCTGACCTCGGGTCTCCGGCGGAGGGGCCACATGCACTGGGAGCCTTCCCACTGGCAGCCCGGCTGTCCCACATGAGGAGACACACACATGCGCACACACACGCGCACACACACACATACACACACACACACACACACACACCCTACACACATACACACACACACACGCTCCATGCACACACACACACACACGACACGCATACACACACACACACACACACTCACCATACACACATGCACACACACACACTCCACACACACACACCATACACATACTCACACATACTGGCGGGGCTCTCTCTCACACACACACACACACACACATACGCGGGCAGGCAAACGGAAAGGAGGGCTGAGGGGGTCGTCCTACCCCCCCAATCCCTCCCACCACCCCCCCACCCCCTGCTCGGCGTGAGCGGGAGATGGATGCAGCCTGTCACACCCTCCGTGCCTCCATCCCACACACACATACACACACACTCCTCCGTGCCTCCATCCCACACACACTCACCATACACACTCACCATACACACACACACACACACACACACACACTCCTCCGTGCCTCCATCCCCACCAGATGCGGAGGGGTCGCGGGGGGAACGCACCCAAACACTCATCAATCTCCCCACTGTCCAACGCTCCCACGCCTCCTCCAGCCCTGCCTCCAATATCCATTTGGACCCCCACCCCACACACCCCACACACCCCTCACACACACACACCCCCACCCCCGCAGTAAGGAGGAAAAACTGCTGCCATCAACAGAAAATGGGCACCTGAAACTCCATTGACCTGCCTTACCTGTATGGGTAAGTAAGGACACAGGGTGGGGGGTTGTTGGGGGTTATGTGTGTGTGTGTGTGTGTGTGGGTGTGGGTGAGTGCATGTGTGTGTGTTTGCGTGTGTGGGTGTGTGCGCATGTGTGTGTATGTTTGTGTGTGGGTGGTGGGTGGTGGGGGTGGGGGGTAATGACCACCAGAGACATGGCTGAATTGGCACACAAAGGACATGAGTGTGCATGTGTGTGTTTGTGTGTGTGTGTGTGTGGGTGTGTGTGTGTGTGTGTGCACGGCTTGCAGTGGACCACTGAACTAAAAAAGTCCTGTAAGGTGCATGTGTGTGCATGTATGTGTGTGTGTGTGTATGTGTGTGTGTGTGTGTTTGTGTGTGTGTGTGTGTGTGTGTGTGTGTGTGTGTGTGCATGCACGGCTGGCAGTGGACCGCTGAACTAAAAAAGTCCTGTAAGCTGCGTGTGTGTGCATGTGTGTGTGTGCATGTGTGTGTGGACTTAACCATCCAATGAGCTACAGAAGAAAAGCCTGCAGTGTCTTACATCTAAACAAGTCCTGTAAGCTGTGTGTGTGTGTGTGTGTGTGTGTGTGTGTGTCCGATGAATCACTGTCATGTGCTCATTACAAGCATGATTAGCAGTAATGACAGCGTCATTAACTAGCCGTAAAGGGCCAGGATGCTGCCCAACGCCGGTGTCTGTCCTGTGGCCACACACACTGTCTGAAGGACACCAAAGTGTGTGTGGAGCTCATTTAAAGCATGTGTGTGTGTGTGTGTTTCTCCCTGTGAGACGCGCCGCCTGTGCGACTGCAAACACTGCCTGAGAGCAGACCGCAGCTTCTCCTCTAATTTGCTGTTTTTCTGTTTGCGTTTGTCCTCAGCCTCCTCTCTGTCTGTGTCTATCTCTGGAGCTCTTTGAGGGTTGCCCATGATGAGTGTGAGTGATGGAGGACTGCTTGTTCTCATGTTGCTTGCTGTCTCGTTCTCTTGCTCTCTCGTTCTCTCGCTCTCTCTGTCTCACTCTCTCTCTTGCTCTCTCGCTCTCTCTCCCTTGCTCTCTCTCTCGCTCTCTCTCTTTCGCTCTCTCTCCCTCGCTCTCTCTCTCGCTCTCTCTCTTTCGCTCTCTCTTGCTCTCTTACTCTCACTCTCTCACTCTCTTGCTCTCGCTCTCTTGCTCACTGTTGATCTCTCTCTCTCTCTCTCTCCCCGTCCCTCTCTCTCTCCCTCTCTCTCTCTCTCTCTCTCTCTCTCTCTCTCTCTCTCTCCCCCATTGCAAGAGTGGCCGCAGGCTGAGCGCGTCTCCGTGCCGACGGCAGCTTTAATTGCGGTGCGTCTGAAAGTTCCGTATTCCCTCGCCGCGTGCATCGCCTCCTTTGAAGCTGCCACTCACTCCGCAGGCCCCGTCTGAGTGTGGACACTGCCACTTTTGCCACCAACAAGCCATCGTGCTCCACAGCAATGTTTAACTCTGCACATCCTTGTTTAACTCTACACAGTTATGTTTAATTCTACACAGCCATGTTTAACTCTACACAGCCATGTGTAACTCTACACAGCCATGTTTAACTCTACACAGCAATGTTTAACTCTGCACATCCTTGTTTAACTCTACACAGTCATGTTTAACTCTACACAGCCATGTTTGACTCTCCTCACAGTCATGTTTAACTCTGCACAGCCATGTTTAACTCTACACAGTTATGTTTAACTCTATACAGTCATGTTTAATTCTACACAGCCATGTTTCCCACTTTTTTTCCCACTGTCTTGCTTGCCCTGTCTGTCCCCATCTCTCTTGATCCCCCGCGAGCAAAACCCCCCGACTGACAGCATCACAGCTGTCGTCACGGCAACAGGAGGCCTAGCAGACATAAAAGAATAATAGAATAAGTAAATATGCGTATATATCACAAATACCTGTGTTTGAGCAGAGCTCTTTCAAACTCACACACTACACACATACACACACACACCCACACTCAAAAATATCAATGTCTGAGCAGATCTCTTTCAAACTCACTCACACACACACACACACACACACACACACACACACACACACACACACACACACACACACACACACACACACACCACACACACTCAAAAATATCCATGTCTGAGCAGATTTCTTTCAACCCCTGTGTCATTGTTCTCCATTTGTTGAGCATTCAATATTGATCTTTAAAATGAATAAGTTTGAAAAATATAAGGTAGAAGGATTTCGGTGCGGTTTCAGTGCTAGCAGTGGGTTAAGCCCATTTTGTTTGTTCTGCATGCTCCTCTGGGCATAGAGGCATACTGACCATCACTGGACCTTGAAACAAACTGGTTCAGCCAGCAAAACTGTTTTTCTGGATTATGTGGTACGGTATAGAAAGCACGGCTGCTCTCATTTTGAGGGCATGAAGTCATGCGCATTGTTAAAGTGCTCTGGATTCAAGCAGCATTAAAATGTGACCCTATACCACTACATTAAAGTATTCCTGCTTAAGGCTCTGTGGGTCACTGTAAAGAATCCTTATGCTCATTCTCAATGTAAATTAAATACAAAAAGAAGAGTATAATTAAGGTATAAGAATTCATCATAATCATTACCATATATGAATAATACTTACACATTATACTACCATTGTACTACCATAAATTCTACTGTATACAATAATTATCTAACATTTTTAAAAATAATGTTGTTTATGCTTAAGATCTATAGAAACAGTAACTAGCAAATGACGTCCATATGCATGTATTATTTACCATTTCGTGTGATATTGTTTGTCATGGTACACCATTTTTACTATATATATTATGTGTATTTTATTATTACTGTATGTCTTTTTTTGTTTTTATTAAGCTGATATGCCCGGGTAGCACAGCCATAAAATGCA
>CM059280.1:3127177-3132177 GCA_030347295.1 Setipinna tenuifilis | reverse complement strand
AGATTAAATCATAAATGTTACTGCTTGTAACAATAACAAGCTAAAATCAGCTAGAACATCGTAAGCAAGTACATATTCTCATATTCTCATCGTTGAAGTTTTGCTGCATTTAGTGATACTTACTTTTTTTCTGAAGAAGTGCAAATCCCTTCTGTTATTTTTTAAAGGATATGCAGCTACACGATTCTCAACAATCATAGCAGCCTGTGTTATTTCTCGCTGTTTCCTTGCCGTGGGCTAAATTACAGCTTGAATTTTTGCCTTTTCAAACAAGTTCTGTTTTAATTTCATTAAGCACATGGAGTGATCCGGCATTGATGTTAAAACAGTTTCGAATGCCAATTTGTCTACTTGGCTGTCAGTTAAAGCGGAGGACAGATTTGATGCTATCCCTGGCTTTGCGTGATGCCAAAGATAGATCTTGACAGATGTCTTTGCTGAGACCTATTTATCTGTTAGAGTTGAGACCTATGTATGCACACTATTTTTAGCCGTGAAATGATAGACATTAAAACACACTTGCATTTGCATTTAACATGAATGTAAACAGGCCTGCATTTCTGTCATTTTTTACTGGATGGTTAACACACTAGTGTCATATAAAGGTGTGTGTGTGTGTGTGTGTGTGTGTGTGTGTGTATGTAGGCACTGCTGGCCACCTACTGCATGCGACGGATGCCGAGGAGATTTATGTAGATTTATGTGGAGCATCAAAAGGAAATTCAGTTTGAGGGTTTACAGGCGCGTGCATGGGCAAGTGTTAGACAACAACATGGAGATCATGGATGAATTACGTGCGTCGAGCAAATCTCTGAGCCATTTCATCTCTCAGTCTCTTTCTTTCTCGTTTCTCACTCGTTCTCTCTCTCTCGTTCCCTCCATTCTTCCCTCAGCCTCATTAATAATTCAGACTATCGATACCCCATACATAGCCTCCACTGGCAGAAAATTATGATAACTATATCGCTGCTGTTTGTGTTTCAGCCGCACAGCCGGCATATAAACACAACACACACCAGAAAAAACACCACCAGAGTCAAACAAAACAAATGCTGCCCCAAGATAGAGCGCACAGCAGCACAGCACAGAGAAGGAGAACAGAGCGCCGCGGATAAAAATATCTTGCCTGGAGAATTCAAGATTTGCCAATTTGCAACGAGCCCTCACACAAATCAAAGTTTGCCACCAATTTGCACTTGTTCAGATATCTGGGGGGAATGGGTGTATTTATGCTCCCCCCCTCAACTCTGGCAGTTAACCATTCTGATATTACACCAGCGACAAAACAAACACACACACACACACATACACACACACACACACACACACACACAGCAGTGTGTCCGCCAGCTGAGATGTCAGCTTTGTACTACACACGCCTATTTATCCGCACACCCACCAAAGAGAAATCACGAAGTAAATTCAAATTACATGCATTCGGTTGGAGAAGGCAGAGGCCAATCCCTCACACACACACACACACACACACACACACACACACACACACACACACACACACACACACACACACACACACACACTTCTCCTCACACAGAGAAAGGGCTCCAGTGGGTCTTCTAACTTTTCTGTTTAGCCAGAAAGCAGAAGGTAGCAGTTGAAAGAGCTCTGTGGACTATTGTATAAATTCTAGTTTATTACGAGTCTTTGGGGGGAAAGGGGGAAGAGGACTCATGGCAAGCTATCTGTTTACATTTCTGCTACAAGACTATTGGAATTCTAATTGTGTTCTATAGCCCCTTCTCCTGGTGCAGAGGCCTGCTTAAAGGTCCTTGGCCCCCCCTGCGAGATGAAGAAAAATGAAACCCTGTTTGAAGGATTCGATTACTGGGGCGAAAATGCTGCCACATAGTTTTTTTCTCTCTCTCTCTCGCGCTCTCTCTCTCGCTCTCTCTCTCTCCCCCCCCTCTCTTTCTCATTCTCTCCTCCCATCTCTTTTCTCTCTGTTGTTTTTTTCTCTCCCTGTCTTTCACTGCTCTCTCCCTCTACCTTTTTTCTCTTCTTTTTTGACTCACCCCCAAAATCTATCTTTCCCTGTCGCTGCAACTGCTGTGCGCCTGACTTTTTCTGGCCTGCAATCTCTCTTTTTCTTTCTTTCTCTCTCATCCCCCCCTCCCTCCCTCTCTCTCCCCCTCTCTCTCTCTCTCCCTTCTTTTATCCCTGGCTGTCTTTTTGTGGCAGTGCTCTCCAGGGCAGGGTGTTGCTGATATTAAGGCAGAGAGAAGAGAGGAGAGGAGAGGAGAGGAGAGGAGAGGAGAGGAGGAGAGAGCCGGTGCGTACACAGAGGAAATCTTTTCCAATTAGGGGCCGGCCCGACAAAGGGAATATCACGTGTGATCAGGGATTATGAATGAGATAATTACAAAAGGGGCCCAATGTTGGGGGAGCCAAAATGGCGGGACACGCTGAGAGATATTAATTGCTTATTGACTCTAGAGTCTCTTGAAGACAGGGTTTAAGCGCGCTTCAAGGACACAAAGAGCACTGGTCTGCCAGCTTTCCCCATACTTCTTTTTCTGTATTCAGAGAACGGAGTGGACATTCTGTTTGTTTGTGTCCTGCTGAATCCCCTCTCAAGGTCCCTGGTATAATGGAGGCCTCAGGTACGCCAACACACAGAGAGCGCAATCTCTCACACACGCAACCTTTCTATAGGTACACGTATCTATTTATTCATTTCACGTTGATGTATTTTACTGACTGTATGTAACACTTGTACTGCGGCTTTCTTGTCTCTGCTTGTGTCTGCTAACGGCTGCTTCTGCATGTAGCTGCATGTATCTGCCAGAGTGAGCATGTGTGGTGGGGCTGGCTGTGCTGTGCTGTGGTGTTAGTGTACATAGCCCCGTGTCATGTGATCCATGGGGGGGCCTGACCTCGGGAGCACACATATTACTGGTGCAGCACGTGTGTGTGTGTGTGTGTGTGTGTGTGTGTGCAGGTGTACACCCGATAGGCCAGCGCGCTACACTGATGGGTGTCAGCCCCCTTATCTACCACGCTCCACACACACACACACACACACACACCCACACACACACACACACACACACACACACACCTATTCTATTTCATTATTCATGTAAACAGACTAATGACTAGCCCACGTGAGGAACAGCCAGCGCCTCCGCGGTGCAATATGTCACCCGCGTGAGTTATTACAGCCACCGCCGAGATTTATAGACCAATTATTTGCTTATTTATTTTTGCATATCCTCACAATATCAAGGTTCTCTCCATTATATCTCTCTATCAGGCCTTGCCTTGCTTGGGAAATGGGCCAGAGACTTGAGAACACTCAGGAGAGAGAGAGAGAGAGAGAGAGAAAGAGAGAGAGAGAGAGAGAGAGAGAAGTAATAATCACACAGTCTTAAGAAGGAGCTTAATTATGTGTGTTGATCCAATCTGACTCTGGGTCTGTGCTTCTATGGCTCTGCGTCATACAGTTGGAACTGATAACTTTGCTAAGACTTTAATGAAGAAATGTTGGCTGTTGGAAACAAATAAACAAGCAGTAGGCTTGTTCCAAATATTAACTTTCTGTGGTTCACAGCAGCAACACAGTGGTCAGTCAGAGGGGAGTTTCTTGTGTGAGTGGCGCACCGCTGAATGGCTCGTTTCGAAGCGGCGAATAAGAAAACTCTGACGCCTCTGAGTTCACCCCCCCCCCCCCTGGTCTTATTGATCAGCCGGAAGTTCTGAGCTGTGAACCTGTTTGCATCTCATATCGCCATTTTTCCCTGGCATTGCTATGTCAATAACTAATTACACGCTTGGTCGTTTGCTTTGCAAAACATTCCACTACAAGTGCCCGATCCATACGAGAAGGGCCCCTCATTAGCATATGCAAATGAGCCTTCTGAGTGGAGGACCAACACCGCGGGCACTGATGAGCTGATGTGGTCTCAGGATCCCAGAGGGGTGGTGGGGCAGACAGAAGTGAGACAGACACAGACCGCAGCCCCTTCATCTGTCCATCTTTTTTCCGTCTTTTTCTCCGAGACCAAGACGCTCCACAGCGGAGTGACAGATGTGTGATAGCGCGGCTCAGATGGTAATGCCATTAGGCGTCTACCAGGAAGTGACATACGTGTGGCTCCGGGCCGGAGCGACTACTGACGTGTGAGACCAGCATGCTCCGGGGCGGAGTGCCTGACGTGTGGAAGCGCGGCTCTGATGGTAATGGCATTACGCCTCTATCAGGAAGTGGGGTACACGTGGCCGCGAGACCAATATGCCCCGTAGCGGAGTGACGGACATGTGGGAGCGCCTTTAGATGGTAATGCCATTAGCCGTCTATCAGGAAGTGTGGTACACAAGGCGGCCATTAATGGGGAGATGGACTCGCTCCCTCTCTCTCTCTCTCGCTCTCTCTCGCTCTCTCCGCCACCCCTATTAGTCTCACCCCCAGATAACGTGCCGTGTTTTAGCCCCCGTACACTTAACATGCAGGATCCGGCCCTCTCCATTTGCACTAATCAACTGATAAGGCGAGAGTCCTCTCGGCCGTCCCCCGAGGCTGAAAGCTGACCCCGTAATGGTCATTAGGAGTAATCAGGCACCCGGGCCGCCACATGCACCCACTAGCATGCACGCATTTATTTATTTATTTACTTATGTACCGCTACACATCCCACATCTACACATCCCACATCCACCCACTAGCATTTATTTATTTATTTATTTATTTATTTATTTATTTATTTGCCTCTACACATCCCACATCCACCCAGCAACATTTATTGATTTATTTACTTATGTACCGCTACACACCCCACATTTACACATCCCACATCCACCCACTAGCAGTTATTGATTTATTTATCTATTCATTTATTTATTGATTGATTGACCTGTAGGACCCTTCCCTCCCCTGCCTCTTCAGTAGACTGACAACCTGTTAAACAGACAGGTCGAGCCTCCCCCCTCCACACTACACCCCCCACCCCCTGGTAACACTGGACCCGCAGCCCTCCACTGCC
>CM059280.1:3109677-3114677 GCA_030347295.1 Setipinna tenuifilis | reverse complement strand
CAAAGCACTTCTCACAAAACACCACTGCTACCAAAACACCACTGCTACCAAAACACCACTGCTACCAAAACACCACTGCTACCAAAACACCACTGCTACCAAAACACCACTGCTACCAAAACACCACTGCTACCAAAACACCACTGCTACCAAAACACCACTGCTACCAAAACCCCACTGCTACCAAAACACCACTGCTACCAAAACACCACTGCTACCAAAACACCACTGCTACCAAAACACCACTGCTACCAAAACACCACTGCTACCAAAACACCACTGCTACCAAAACACCACTGCTACCAAAACACCACTGCTACCAAAACACCACTGCTCCCAAAACACCACTGCTCCCAAAACACCACTGCTACCAAAACACCACTGCTACCAAAACACCACTGCTACCAAAACACCACTGCTACCAAAACACCACTGCTACCAAAACACCACTGCTACCAAAACACCACTGCTACCAAAACACCACTGCTACCAAAACACCACTGCTACCAAAACACCACTGCTACCAAAACACCACTGCTACCAAAACACCACTGCTACCAAAACACCACTGCTACCAAAACACCACTGCTACCAAAACACCACTGCTACCAAAACACCACTGCTACCAAAACACCACTGCTACCAAAACACCACTGCTACCAAAACACCACTGCTACCAAAACACCACTGCTACCAAAACACCACTGCTACCAAAACACCACTGCTACCAAAACACCACTGCTACCAAAACACCACTGCTACCAAAACACCACTGCTACCAAAACACCACTGCTACCAAAACACCACTGCTACCAAAACACCACTGCTACCAAAACACCACTGCTACCAAAACACCACTGCTACCAAAACACCACTGCTACCAAAACACCACTGCTACCAAAACACCACTGCTCCCAAAACACCACTGCTACCAAAACACCACTGCTCCCAAAACACCACTGCTCCCAAAACACCACTGCTACCAAAACACCACTGCTCCCAAAACACCACTGCTACCAAAACACCACTGCTACCAAAACACCACTGCTACCAAAAGAAGAAAAGAAGCTAAACGTGGGACTATGGTAAAAAAAAGAAAAAAAGAAAAAAAAAACTAGGATCAAAATCATCACTTAAACTTATAATGTGTCTGTGTATGTGTGTGTGTGTGTGTGTGTGTGTGTGTCTGTGTGTGTCTACATTGCTACTGAATTGTTGAAGTAATTAAAAATAAAAATTCTACAGAGTGTGGCTCAAAAGAACTGTAGTTTTTAAAGACATATATATTTTGAGATTTTTCAAAGAGTGAGACCTTCCACCTGATGTTGGTGCATTAGTATGCTGGGAGTAGCGGTGTAGTTAGTATGCTGGGAGTAGCGGTGTAGTTAGTATGCTGGGAGTAGCGGTGTAGTTAGTATGCTGGGAGTAGCGGTGTAGTTAGTATGCTGGGAGTAGCGGTGTAGTTAGTATGCTGGGAGTAGCGGTTTAGTTAGTATGCTGGGAGTAGGGGTGTAGTTAGCTATGCAGGGGCTGTTACAGATGGTTATCGTCTCCTTTCTTCTCCTCTCCTCTCTCTCCTCTTCTCTCTCTCTCTTCTCTCTCTCTTTCTTGTCGCTCGTGTGTAAATCCTGCCTCTCTCTCCTCGCTTGTGTATAAGTCTTGTGTAAATCCTGCCTCTCTCCTTTTTCCCCCTGTCCTCTCCTCTCCTCTCCTCCCTTCTCTTACTCTTACCCTTTGCTCCTCTCCTTTCTCCTTTTGTGTCTTTATTCCTTTCTACTTCTCTCCTCTGATCTCCTCTCCTCTTCTTTCTCCTCTGCTCCCCACTTCTCTTGTCTCCTCTCTCCTTTCCTCTCTTCAATCCTTTTCCCTGATTTCCTTTCTCCTCTCCTCTCCTCCTTTCCCCTCCTCTCCTCTGATCTCCTCTCCTCTCCTGTCCCTTCTCCGTTCCTCTCTTCGATCCTCCCCTTTCTTTTCCCCTTTCCTTAGATCTCCTCTCTCCTCTGATGTCCTCTCTCCTCTCCTCTCCTTTTTCCTCTTTTCAATCCTCTCCTCTCCTCTCCTCTCCTCTCCTCTCCTCTCCTTTCTCCTTTCCTCTCTTCGATCCTCTCCTCTAAACTCCTCTCTCTTCTCTCCTCTCTCCTTTCTCCTATCCTCACTTCGATCCTCTCTCCTCTTCTCTTCTCTCCTCTCCTCTCCTGTCCTTCCTTTGTTCCAGCTGTGCCCTGTTAGCTTCCCCTCGCTTCCCCAGCACCTCACCAAACACAGATTACACACACACACACACACACACACACACACACACACACACACACACATACACACACACACACCAAACGCTGGTTATTGTGCCAGATCTCCCAGATCTCAGTGTAGGTTGCTAGTGCTCAATCAAAGAAGAGGATCAGCCAAGAGACCTTTGATCTTCCAGCCCTTCCATACACACACACACACACACACACACATACACACACACACACACACACACAAACATGCACTCACACCTCTCATCTCCTTGCTGGCTTATTTGCTTGTTAGATGTCTGCAGGGATGGGGCTGAGTAGGGGAGTGTTGGCGTGAAGGAGAGCTCACCGCTTGTATGTGTGTGTGTGTGTGTGTGTGTGTGCGTGTGTGTGTGTTTAAGTGTGTGTTGGCGTGAAGGAGAGCTCAGCGCTTGGCCTAATCGAAACAGAACGCTGGATAGCTCCACCAGCACCAGCTCCCATTGCCCTCAATACGCCCCCACACCCCCAACCACACACACACTTAAACACGCACACACACACACACACACACACAGTTAAACACAACACACACACACACACACAATCATACACACACACACGGGCACACACACATACACACACGAACACACACACACTTAAACACATACACTTACACCACCGTTGCCCAAGGGCAAATTTCCCCTCCACCCGCTCCTCTCAGTCCCTCTAATCATCCCATTATTACACGGAGGCCGCTGACATGCCGGGAGCAGTGGGCACGAGGGGGCTGTTAGCGCCAGGCGACGTAGCGCAGCGGCAGCAGCAGCGGCCTAGCCTAGCGTAGCGTAGCACATTAGCATAGCGCTGCCAGCAACAAATGTTAGCGCCGGCTAGCGGGGCTCGCGGACGGCTGCGCTGTCATGTTGCGTTAGCGTGGCGGGCCTTGGCTCCAGCGCTATCCAAATAAACTTGCCTTGCCTTGCCTTGCCTCGCCTCGTCTTGCCTGGTCTCTGCCTTATTGGGCCATCTGTACACACCGGGCTCTTATGGAAAAAAGCTGTTCCCATGGCTCAGGGTGTAAAACCCATGACCAGCAGCATCAGGACCAGACTTAGAAGGGACGTGAGCGTTCGAGAGGAAGAGATTCTCCGTATGTCAGCTGAGAACACCACTGACTTGTATGGAGTCTTTCTGCAGCAACCTTCCACCTGAGGTCTTCCCCACACAGCCTCAACACTGCTGGGTTAGCTTGCTGGAGAGTCTAGCTAGAAAGCCTTGAGGTAGCTAGCTGGTCCTGTGACTTCCATAGCTAGGCCTGCACGGGTTCAACATGAGAGAACAGGTGCTCTGACGTGTTCAACCATTGCTCGAAAGAGAGAGAGAAAAAGAGGGACAGAGAGAGAGGGAGAGAAGGAGAGAGGGGGGGGAGAGGAAGAAAGAGAGAGAGAGAGAGGGAGAGAGACAGAGAGACAAAGAGAGAGAGGGGGAGAAAGAGAGACAGAGAGAGAGAGAGAGAAAGAGAGGGAGGGAGAGAGAGAGAGAGAAAGAGAGGGAGGGAGAAAGAGAGATAGAGAGAGAGAGCACCTCACTATCGCTTTGCTGTTGCTGTCCCCAGGTGTCGTGTCTGGGGGGGTGTCGTGTATGTGGGGGTGTGGTGTCTGTGGGGGTGAAGATGCTATTTTACTGACTGACAGAGAGTAAACACGAGCCGTGCCCGCTGAAGAGTGACAAAAGACTTTATACACTGACACTTATACACTGACCTACTCACTTCAGCACCAATCGGCTAATGACAGGCTTCCCACTGAGCCAATCTGGGTGGAACAGCTCTGTCTGCCGCGGACGGCTCTGCCAGGGACGGGGACTCTGCCTCTGCTTCCCCTCTCTCTTTCTCTCTCTCTCTCTCTATCCCTCTCTCTCTCTATCTGCCTCTGCTTCCCAGCCACCCGGCCGGGCAGAGCTGTTCTATCTTTCTCTCTCTCTCTCTATATATATCTCTCTTTCTATCTCTCCCTCTCTCTATCTCTCTCTCTGTCCCTCTCTCCCTCTCTCTCTCTCTTCCTCTCTCTATCTCTCTCTCTCCCTCTCTCCCTCTCTCTCTCTCTCTCTATCTGCCTCTGCTTCCCAGCCGCCCGGCCATCAGCCCCTCGCTACTCAGCCAGAGAAATTGCTGCAGCACGGCTATTGTGGGGCTATTGACATCCTGCACCTTCTCCCCAGCGCCGAGCACTGAGTCCAGCTTAGAGAACTATCGGCAAAGAAAAGCGAGAGGGAGGGAGAGAGCGAGGGAGGGGGGGATGGGGGAAAGGGGGGGGGGGGGGGGGTCCGCGCGGTTAGACAGCGTTCCTATAAATAAATCTGTTTGTGTATGTTACGGGAGCTTAATGAATGCGATGCTGATTCCTAATTTAAATGAAAGCTATTAAATTGCCAGGACACATTAGGCCTCCAAAATGACAGAGCCGCCCTAATTAATATTTCATGCCCTGGTAATTAATATTTCACATTGTGCTGTAATTAATAATAACACAATTAATATTTCAAGACAACGTTGTAACCTTGCGACGGGACCAAAGATGATATGATACAAGGAGCAGCGGCAGGACGGCAAGACATCGGGCAGCATCCTCCCCACTCAGAATCAGATTAAAAAGAGGTTTTGTTTTGCAAGGGAGTGGGGTGTCGGGGTGTCGGGGGGTGTCGGGGGTTGGGGGGAATGTTCTGCGGTTGGCATATATTCGCGAGATACACGCCGCATTCCAAAAACAGCTCGTGCAG
>CM059280.1:3081787-3109577 GCA_030347295.1 Setipinna tenuifilis | reverse complement strand
CTGCATAAATCAGCTGGTAACCCTTAGCTGTGGATGGAGGCGACTAAGCAGAGGTTGATGATCCTTGAAGGGAGCACAGGCTTACAAGTGGCCCTGCGAGAGAGAGAGAGCTAGCACCGCTACCATTATTCCAGCCGCCCCCAACTACATCCACTCCAATGGCGTGATGAGAGAAGTGTTACTGCAAATTGTTTTTTCTTTAAAAAAAAAATAAATCAGAGCACTGAGCTATGTGTGTGTGTGTGCTAGAATATTATGTGTTATTATGTGGCAAAATGAGACTGTCTGTGGTGAATAACTACAAATGGAATTTTTCAGAGGTCAATAAACCACCATAGTCTACACTCACTTTCACTAACACTAATGTATAAAAGACAATACAAGGTTCGGTGGGGAAGTTAAACATGACCTTAATAAATAAACAAATAAATGAATAAATAAATAAATAAATGAATAAATAAATAAAAATAAATAAATAATGACAAAAAACAATACTGGTCAGTGTTGTATGTGCTTTGACGCGACGGGAAAATACATTTTCACATACACATAACATAATATAGTACCTCATCATAATTGCAAGCTATTTATCTACAGCCTACCTGAGGTAGTTAGGTTCCAGCCTTGATACAAAAAAACAATTTCAGGCTTTATTTAGCCTGTGGTCAACTACCAGACAGGGAACGCTGTGCATTTTGAAGAGAGTGAGCTCTGTGCGAAACACTCGAAATGACATTTTGACGATCGACTGTCAAACCCTAGAGTTTGCACGTACAGCAACCATAACACGAAGAATTTTAGAATGGAAACGTTTGCTTAAACATCCTTTTAAGTGTAAAAATAAGCGTTAAGTGCTGGAAGACAGCGTAACGCTTCAAATCTTGGAAGGAACGGCTCGTGCGGTACCTGTCTCGTTTCAGCACCGGCTGAGCGGACAGCTCACGCTCACATATCCACCACCGAGCTCGAGCTCTGCACGAGTGAAAGACATAAATGAGAATGGGGAAGAACCCAAACTTACCACTTTAGAAACACGGATCCTCTTCGAGTGGCACGTTTTTTAAACGAGAACGCTTCAAAATGCGAATGGAAAGTACTTAAAATCCACGCACGACGTGCCAGAAAGCAACATAGTTCCCTCCAAACAGCACCTTCGACTTGTCAGTATAAGGCTCTAGACAGCCACGAAGTCTGCACGATTGTCAGAGACATCTGTTTCAATGGAACAACACAATCCCATCCTATTTTTCCTGGAGAAATGCGACACACAAAAAATGAGCAGTATTTTGCGCACCGAACCACAAAAGCTGCTAACTCGCACTGTCAATCTTCCCCTCGCACTGATCAGTCAGTACAGAGCTGTGTCTGTCAGCGCACACCAGCAAGCCGCGGTCTTATGCTCAGCACAGAGAGATCCAGCTCTCGTGTCAAGCTCTGGAAATGACCCAACGCACCTTCAAACAGCCAAGCACCTGTTAATAACACACACACGATACTTACTATCATTGGCCCGCTTGATTGGAGCATGGTAAGCACTGAACAGTCTTGTTAACATGTGCATACGGTTTTCTTCTGACAGCAAGAGTCGAATGTGAAGAATACAAAATAAAACAGAAAGGCTGGACAGGCTGACCAGACGCTGGCGAGAGTGATTGATCCCTATAGGTTCGCCACCTCACGGCGGAGCAGCACTGGATCTCCGGCAAGCCTACTTTGCAGAGTGCTGGACTGTGGAGAGGCGGGAGGGAGCTGAAGTGTTCGGCAGAGAGAGCCTCCCCTCTGCCGCGCTCATTGGGTTGATTAAGAGGCAGGTCCACAGCCTAGGAAATTAATGCATGCGCGCTTACCCTGGGAATACACAACTTTTATGGCCGCGCTCTGTGGAGAGACTCATACTGCCTCTGTGTCTCCTTTTCGAGGGCTGCGACAAAGTAATGATTTTTTTACTGAAAGGCTTTCTGCTCGTTCTCAGCTCATCTGACAGTTACCAGTTCAGCTGAGAAGCTACAGTGAGTTACTCTTTCGGCGCCAAACACTGGGTTACTTGTACTCTAGTCCTCCAACGCTCCTTGTCTTTTACGCCTCGCCGTTTAAATGTTTTCGGTCTTCATCCGAAGCAAAGGAAGCAAAATGCCGCAAGGATCAGGCTAAACCCGTTGGGCAAAGCATAAAGTGACAGTGTCTCAGTCTGCGCCACCTGATAGGGGAGCTTCCATGCAAATAACGACCGGAAAAAAGAAATCTCTCGAGAAACTGCCTCCTACTGCCTGCCTTCCAGATGTATGTTTTTACCTTGACTGTTTTGAAGTAAAACCACGTACTGTCGTCTTAATTGTGCAATCAAAGCAATGTACTGTCGCTTCATGGCGAGTCTGATGTACTTGCGCAAGTCTGAAAAGCAGCTGGTTTAGTGGGCTATGCGCTGTGCGTTTGTGCATCTTTAACATCTCCGGACCGCACCGCCTAACACATGAAGGTTTCATGTGGAATTGTGGCCAAGATTTCTCTAAAGGATTCATTTTTCAGCTGCAGAATGAAAACGCTATTATTTAAAAACAAAATGGAACATGGAAAAATATATACGTAATTGTTAGATACTAGTAAATAACACAATGCTTTTAACACTAATTTGAAATGTAACTAGGGGGTCTGTACAAACCCATATGTCCGTATACTCGTTGTGCTTGGCTGTAAATCCTAGCGCCCTCTAGTGTCAGAAGTTGTGAAACTGAGGAAGAATGTCTGCATTGGGCACCGGAAGCCTTGTCTGTTGGTACTTTAATCAGAAAGTCAAACTTGAGAATTAAATATAAATTAATTGTCAACTCATTATTAGTTCTTAATTTTAATCTCATATTTAAATTACTCAGAAGGCTAAATAATAACCTCAGAGATATGCATGTGCCGGATCAATGGTGCAGGACTCCCTACTGAATGTGGTATTCTGGGAGTTCCTTATTTAAAGTAACGTTCTGGGAATGCACACCCACGCCTAGCCCAGAGCACCCCCACCACTCGTGGATAATTGTTGTAATTCGGTGGCACTAGTATGATCCATACTCGTATGGGTGCATGTATGTGATAGCAAATGATGGCTAAATCGGTGATGACTTGCCGTGCAACCCACCTGTGTTTAATCCCGTTACCGTGCTGCAGCGGTGTATTTGTGGAGCAGTTTTTAGAGCCGTACGAATCTCAGCGGGAAGCGTTCATAGTACATATCACAGGCTCCAATTAACATCCATATTGGTTCAAGCTGATTTTATTTTCTCTTCTTTTCTTTTTGAACCGTTTTGCTCTCCGCCCACACACACTTTGATGTTGTACTCTTCTTTTCAGATGGGATTTCAGGATTCTTCATTTTTATTTATTTTTTTACTCGCTCTGATGAAGTTTATCGGAATTGCCTGTACTTTGTCAGTGTCTTGACTTATTTTTGGAGCTTAAACTGCCAACATTAATATGCAGTTTGCTTTGCTTCTTTACCAGTTGTGGATAGTCATTGGTGTGCCTAGGCTCTGTTCACCAGCAAAAATAAATGCTTAAGTGCAGAAGTGTCAATTATCATGTGGTGTCAGAGTAAGACGAATGGTGTGATGGTTCTGGTAGAAAAAAGAAACACATTTTATTCGAACTTCCAAAAACACAAAAGACAAATTTAGTCTTAAATCCAAATCCCTCCTGTGGTTTGTTCATTTATTCAGCCCAAGTGAAAGAAAAGTGCCTGCTCTGCTCTGACATTTAGACATATTGCCAGAGTTTTTGCTCCTTTTCTGCAGTTTTGTCAAGTCTCCAACTGGGACCACTCCCCACCACCACCACCACCACCCCCATGTCCCCCCTATTCAGTCCCCCATCACCAGGGCGAGCTCCGCGCTCCTTGCATTGATTAATTCCACTGACACAGCTCCCCAACCGGTGATCAAACCATCAGTGGGCTTTGAGAGAGCCAGAGCCAGAGCGAGTGGAGGGGAAACGGCCTCTGCAGCCCAGGCATCCTCAATCGATCACCGCTTACAGCTTTGTCAGAGGTATAAATCACCGGGCCACTGCTGGGTAGGCTGCTGCCCGCTCTGCCCGCACGTGTCACAGAGTGTCACCGAGTGTCACCAGCCCAAGGTGGCAGCCAGCGGGAAGGGAGGGGACAGGGGAGGGGACAGCCAGCACAACTACTCCTGTTTACTTCTTAGTTATGGTGTGTGTGTGTGTGTTTGTGTCCGAGGTTGAGCTGCTTGTTTTTGTGCTTACTGTGTTGTTTTTTATTTAGAGTGACACGTTCATTGCCACAAGAGGGAGAAGATGAGGAGGGAAGGGGGAAGCAGAAGAAGAAGAAGAATTAGGAGGAAGAAGGAGTATATAATGATAATGTATCCACTTGTATATATATAGGTGCATATATGCATTCAAAGTATACATATAATCCAATATACAGTACAATACAGTAGATATATACTATATTGTATATACTGTATTGTCCTGTATATTATATATACTATATATATATAGTATGAGTCTATATATTTCTACTGTATTTTACTGTATATTGGATTATATGTATACTACTACATGTCTGTATGTTGAATGAGAGCTAACATCTAGCAGAGTGGAATTCCTTGTATATGTGAGCATTCTTGGACAATGATTCTAGAACCGATTTTGATTCTAATTCTAATTCTGATTCTGATTCTGATTCTGATGTAGCTGTTGGCAGCAGTGATTAGCATTAGAGTGTTATGGCTGGATAGTTGGTCTAAACACAAACACACACAGAGAGGAATTCATTAGCCGCACTCCCTATCACAACACACACACACACACAGTCACTATTGGCTCCAATCACTAACCCAGATAAGCGTCTCTGGTGACACACAGTCCCTGTTGGCCCCCATCACTAACCCAGCCGTAATTAAACATCTGTCCATGCCAGAGATGTTTCACATCCTCAGACAGGAGTACTGGAAATCCTTCAGGGTAGGCTATCATTATGGATCAGGCTTACTGACACCCTGATGACAGTGTTTTAGAGCTCCCCTGTGTGTGAATGCTGAGCCTTAGTCAGGGGATATTTTGAGCACTGAAAAAAAATACCTTTGTACAAAAAGGAAATATTCTGAAATTCAACATCATATTTTTTGCTTTTCTTAAGAACATTAAAAAACGGTGTGAGTGTACCCACTTAAGGGGCTATGCAAAGTGTCCAAGCCACTCACAGCATTCTCAGGAGTGTTTTATCCAGAAAATAAAAAAAGAAATAAAATTAAAAAAAGAAATAAAGTCTCCTCCACCTGTAGCTCTCCCCTGGGCCCAGTGGGTGCTCTGAACACTATGTGGAAAATCTCAGCTGAAACAAAGTGCCCTGCAGCCTATGCTATGCAAGTGACTGTGCTTTGCCTGGGTTGCCTTATCGCATGTATAAAACATTGCATTTAATGTTGTTTTTTTGGTTTAATTTGTTTATTTTTGTTAAAGAGAAAGGCTAACATTTTATGACCCCATCATCACTCATTGCAGTGGGAGCTCCCACAGTCCACAGCGTCCCCGTAATGTTGCACACACACACACACACACACACACACACACACACACACACTGCCTAATCACAGGACGCATACATTAGAGCAGAAAACACACATTCACAACTTTAGACGGCAACATTTAAAATGTTGTTTCCAAGGTATATATTTATAGATTTTGCTGTTATTGTTTTTCAGTTGTGTATGTGTGTATGTGAGCGTGTGTCTGTGTGTATGACAATGTAAACACACATTATGCTAAGTTCTTAAATGGATCCATGAGTGAAGTGCTTAAATGTGTATGTGTGTGTGTGTGTGTGCGCGCGCATGTGTGTGTGTGTGTCTGTGTGTATGGCAATGTAAACACATTATGCTATGTGAAGTGCTTAAATGTGTGTGTGTGTGTGTGTGCGTGTGTGTGTGTGTGAGACTGTGTGTGTGTATGTGTGTGACTGTGTGTATGACAATGTAAACACACATTATGCTATGTGAAGTTTTTAGATGTGTGGGTGTTTCTCGCTCTGTGTGTCTGTGTGTATGACAATGTAAGCACACATTATGCTATGTGAAGTTCTTAAATATATGTGTGTGTGTGTCTGTGTGGGTGTGTGTGTCTGTGTGTGTGTGTGTGTATGTCAATGTAAAGACATTATGCTATGTGAAGTGCTTGAATGTATTTGTGTGTGTGTGTGTGTGTGTGTGTGTGTGTTTGTGAGTGTGGGTGTGTGTGTGTGTGGGTGTGTGTGTGTGTGTGTGTGTGTGTGTGACTGTGTGTGTGTGTGACTGTGTGTGACAATGTAAGCACACATTATGCTTTGTGAAGTTCTTAAATGTAGCTGTGTGTGTGTGTGTGTGTGTGTGTGTGTGTGAATGTAAAGACACATTATGCTATGTGAAGTGCTTGAATGGATGCATGAGTAAGATGCTAGCGCTCCCCACCGCACCACTCCCACACTCTCGCTGCCCCTCTTTCCTCCTCCTGCACACACACACACACGCACACAGGTACAAACATTCTTCCGCCTAGGTGCTGAGCTCTGATTAGCATATTAACACTACTAAAAGTCACATTTTAATTGGTGGCAAATTAAAGTTAATTGCATTCTACGTGATGGTTTTGAAGCTTCACAGATAATTAAATGCAGCGCTCTGAATTTTGATATGTTGACATTTTCAGAATGAGCAACCTGTTTCTGAAGCTAACCACACATCAAGGGGATGTTAATCAAGCACATTCCAATGAATAAATAAACAAAATGATATGTAAATAAATATTTGCTTATCACAGAATTCCAACTAGCCCCGTTCTGGAGATGCATGTGAGTTATGAGTTATGAGCTATGCGTTATGCGTTTCCATGCATGGGCATTCCCCATTGGCTAATCCCTGAGCAGGAAGACTTCCTGTCCATCATCGTCCATTCATGCCATGTCTCACCAACGATAAAGCACTGGCAGAGACATCTCTGGAATTCAATCTGTGCCCCACGCCCCCACCCCTCCCACACACACACACACAGACACACACACACACACCTCCTCCTCCCCCGCCCCGCAGCCTGGTGTGATATTTCCATGCACTGTGAACTTTTCATCCCGGCACTGATGATGTGCATGACATCTAAATGAGCTGCTCCTTTCTTCCTCTCCTCCTCTTTTTTTCCTCCTTTTTCCCAGGAGACGGTGGGTTTCCCCAGTGCCTGCTGTCATCCTGACGTTTGCCAGGAGTAGGTGTGTGTGCGATTGAGTCCACGTGACCATGTGACTGTGTCGGTGAGAATGATGTCGTTTGCTGCCATCGTTACTGGACAGGCTCTTCCCCCCACACACATCCCCCACACCCCACACCCCTCGCCACCCCTCCCCCCTCGCCGGCTACCCAGGTGTGCATCCACGTGACCGTGTTGGTGAGAATGATGTTGTCTGCTGCCATCGTCACTGGACAGCCCCCCCCCACGTTTCAGCCCCCCGCCCTCCCCTCTCTGGCGACCCAGTGATTAGGGCCACAGGACCAGGACGATAGCAGGATGCAATATCAAACCTGCCATCACTGGACACCCCCCCCCCCAATCACCCACACCCCTCGCCCCCCCTCAACGCCCCCCGCCCCCCCTCCTCGCCGGCGATCCCGTGATTAGGCCTGGGCCACAGGACGAGAGCAGGACGCAATATCAGACCTGCCATCATTAACCGGGACGAGATCGGGCCTTAATGGCCCCTACCAGGGATTTATTTCCCGGCCGCCATCCCGGAAGTGGGTATTGATGGCGGCCATAAATAAAGAGGTGCTGTGATAATGACAAAAGCTACCTTTAATAGCACTCATTAGAGCGGCCGCCCGGCTGTGGAGGCACAGCCACGACAAGCGAGAGAAGAATCATCATAATCCATCTAGGTGCTGAGGGCGCATCTGTCAGAGCAGGAGTGGACTACTGAACACCCACGTCAGTGTCTTACGGAGAGCAGCAGAGAGGAATGTCTACGTCGGTGTCTTACGGAGCACAACACGGCTGAATGTTCACGTCAGTGGCATAGTATCCACGTCAGTGTCCTAATATCCATGTCAGTGTCCTTATATCCACGTCAGTGTCTTTATATCCATGTCAGTGTCTTACGAAGCCCAGCACAGCTGAATGCCCATGTCAGTGGCATAGTGTCCACGTCAGTGTCTTAATATCTACGTCAGTGTCTTAATATCTATATCAGTGTCTTACGCAGCACAGCAGAGCAGAATATTCACGTCAGTGTCCTAACATCCACGTCACTGTCCTAATATCCATGTCAGTGTCTTACGGAGAGCAGCAGAGATGAATATCCACGTCAGTGTCGTAATATCCACGTCAGTGTCTTACAGAGCCCAGCAGAGCTGAATGTCTATGTCAGTGGCATAGTATCCACGTCAGTGTCCTAATATCCACGTCAGTGTCCTAATGTCCATGTCAGTGTCTTAATATTCATGTCAGTGTCCTAATATTCATGTCAGTGTCTTACAAAGCACTGCAGAACAGAGCATATTAAAGGTGTTATACAAACCTCATCAAAATGTTACACAGCAAAAAATTAAATTTCAGGGTTAAACATTTCGGATTGATTTTGAAGGAGATTGAAGTGTGAATTTTAAATTTTAAAATTTAAATGGTTATTTTATATTTTGAAAGTGTTAAGTCTGGAGAGTGTGGAGATATATAAACCCTCATTTACCCATATTCACTTCTCACTCCTGTTGCCTCTGTTGGCATTGTGAAGCTGTTAATACAATCTGGTTATTATCCACCCATGTGAACGCAAATACTGTACTTGTGTTTTTTACATTGTGATATTGGGTTCAGAGGGCAAGACTTAGAACACACTCTAACATACTGTAGAGGGTTTGAGACAGATGGCTGGTAGTTCTATGCTAGCATGTGTTTTTCATGCATTTCCTATAGCCTAAAGCCTGATAAAGACCTATTGTTAGGTTGAAACATATTGGCCTTTACACATGTACCAGCCAAGTTTTAAATAAATGCTTTTTAATCCTTCCTCTTGGTCATATTTTGGAGTGCATGAATAAACCTTTTTGTTTTAACGCTATGAAGAGTATTCAACTCTGCATTTAAGGTGATTAGATGACTATGTTTACACTTTGTACCCTATATATAAATATACCCTATTATATAAATCATAGAATATGAAAGAAAGAGTTTTTTTGTATATCCTGTTATATAAGTCATAGGCCTACAATATAAAAAAAATAAATAAAAGGTCATTAGATTACTATGTTTATACTTTTTCTATACCCTATTTGTAAATCATGAAAGAAAGAGTTTTTGTATGTCCTGTTATATAAGTCATACAATATAAAAAAAATAAATAAAATAAAAACAATATTGACTGAACGTGTGATTGAAATAAACCCAGTGAAGTCTGGCTTGTTTGACAGCTGCAAACACTTGGCTGAAAGAGCTGAGAGATGTGATTTGCGTCTGGGAGGCGGCCAACAGTGTGAGCGCAATAACGATCAGAGCCTCAGCGCTTACCGCGGACAGCTCATCCCATGCTGCTATTTTAGCGGCAATTATTTTCGGAGATAGCCACCTGTGGACGCGAAAAAAAACGCAGTCCTGGCCTTTGAACAGATTAACTGTGATCGCTATGCTAATTGAAAGATTGAATTCCAGAGTTTCTCACTCTGAACGCTCTCGCAGGTGCTGCTTTGGATGGAATAAGAACAGAGTGCAGTTCAATGCAATGCATCAGAGAGAAGCACAAAACCACAACCAATTTCATTAAAATGGTAAAAGTATTGATCAGATATGCACCATATACCGTTTTAGACCCAGAGACCTCACAGAGAAATAGGTCACCGTCTACTTAGCAGGAGCAAAGTAACTCGGGAGGAAAACTGAGGTTGAATTCCTGTGTGCTGCATTCTCAAAAGCCAAAGCTATTGTTTGATAATTGTGTATCGAACACATTGTTTTTCAACTGAGGGAAGCATTTTTAAACTTCTCACAAGGTCAGGCTCTTGTTTATGCATTGATAGTGGGGGAAAGAAATCAATTCACCAATGCAGCGCTCCCCTAATTCAGTAATATGTACATCAGTTGTAAATGTGTTTTCATTAAATATGATTTAATATGTAAATTGGGAGTACAACAGTGCCACGGCAGACAGCACAGGAAGAACAGAAAAAAGGGCTTTATAACACCGTAACCATATGCACCACAGCCCCAGTGCATGCTGGGACCTCGAGCTGCCTCGCTGAACAATGCCTTGGCGGAGCAGCTTATGGCTCTATTTTTACCCCTCTCATTTTAAAGCACAGTTTACTTACAGCAAAGCAAAGAAAGAAAAATAATAAAATAAATAGAATAAAATAAAATAAAATTGCTTGAATCTACCCTGACCTCGACACTTTAGCTTATTTTAGCACTACCGCATCTTCCATCAAGTGTCACTGTACTGCCGAAAACACAAACATGTCAAAGTGATGTGCTCAAAGCCGGCACCACGTCTGTCAGCGCGCTACAATGCTGTCGTCTCCTGTCTGCATCTCTTTGTGTTCCTCCCTTTTGTTTATCTCCACGGTGACAGAGGCAGCACATTTATCGTCTCCCGGGTGACTGTAGAACTCACTATCGTTCCGCACATATGTTCTAGAATGTGCCCTTTAGAGGTCAGGGGTCAAGAGGGGTGGGAGGGTCAAGATGGTCATCATCACACAAGTGAATGGAAGACCTGCAGACCTTACAGGTCAAGCTGAGAGAGCTCATGTTAATCAGCGATTATGCTGATTATAGCGGCTACTACGGTTTCCTGTAACACAGTCATAAATTATGGCGGAGCGTTTAGAAGAATAGCCAACGGCTTTCCCATGGTACCAGACCATCCATTATCCAACTGTCCATTACAGTAGATTATCTCTTTAAAGTAAGCACCCTATGCTAGGCAATTGTACACACACACACACACACACACACACACAGGAACACACGCACACACACACACAGATACAGAAACACACGCACACACACACACACACAAAAACACAAACACACACACACACAGAAATACACACACACAGAAACACACACACAAACAGAAACACACACACACAGAAACACACACACATACACACATCGCATATCACACATGAGTTTGAGTATGACTCTAGCTGTCATCACTGGGGAATTTGAGTGTTCAGTTTTCCTCACCACGAACAGCAGCACACACACACACACACACACACACACACAAACACACACACACACACACACACACACACACACACACACACACACACACTGCCCTTTACATAGTGACACACACACACACACACACAAACACACACACACACACACACACACACACACACACACACACACACACACAGCGTACAGTCCTCCACAGCAGCAGCAGCAGCAGCACAGTGGGACCCTCCTCCCCCTAATTAATAATCTGCAGATGTGCTTGACACCCTGTAACGTTATTTGAAGATTCATTAGAAATTTGCCGCTGTGTGTGGCATCACGTGTGTGTCGATGTGGGTGCCGTGGCATGTGTGTTAGTGTGATGTGTGTGTCAGCGTGGGTGCTGAAGGGTGTGGGCCGTGCAGTGGTGTGTGTGTGTGTGTGGGTATGGGTGACGCAGCTCTGGTGCTTCCGCAGCACGTGTGTGTGTGTGTGTCAGTGTGGGTGCTGAAGTGTGTGGGCCGTGCCGTGGTGTGCGTGTGTGTGTGGGTATGGGTGACCCAGCTCCGGTGTCTCCGCAGTGTGTGTGTGTGTGTCAGGGAGTCCGGGGGCTCTTGCAGGATGCTGCCTCTGTGTGTGCCATAGCGTGTGTGTTTCACACGTGTGTGACTACATGGAGTGTGTGCTTTCGTGCATGTGTGATGGCATGGAGTGTGTGCCATCGCGTGTGTGTGACGGCGGGGAGTGTGTGCTTTCGTGCATGTGTTTTGCCATGGCATGTGTGTTATCACGCGTGTGTGACGGTGGGGTGTGTGTGCCAGCGAGTCTGGGGTCTCCTGCGGGACGCTGCCTCTGTGTGCTGTGATGTGTGTGTTTCGTGCATGTGTGTTGCCGTGGCGTGTGTGCCGACTGTGTGCCATCGCACGTGTGTGATGGCGGGGTGTGTGTGCTTCCGTGCGTGGGTTTTGCCATGGCGTGTGTGCTTTCCCGCGTGTGTGACGGTGGGGTGTGTATGCCAGTGGGGTGTGTATGCCAGTGGGGTGTGTGTGACGGTGGGGTGTGTGTGACGGTGGGGTGTGTGTGACAGTGGGGTGTGTGTGTGCCAGTGGGGTGTGTGTGATGGTGGGGTGTGTGTGTGCCAGTGAGTCTGGGGTCTCCAGTGGGACGCTGCCTCTGCTCCAGCACTGTTTTGTTCGGCAGATTTAATTGCAGAAGCGGAAGTGTGCTCCTCTGTGTATCACAGCATAATGACTCATAGTGCTCCAACACCAACTGCAAGTGAATCAGCTTTTCCTTGGGCTGATAATCTTTATGGAGCAGTATTATGGTGGGGGGGCCTTTAAGTCGAGGGTCACTCTGAGGGGTCTTATCGCTAGGAGAGCTGCTGAACCCTGTGTAGTGTGTGTGTTTATTTTTACTTCTTACATACTCAGCTCTACTCGTCAGTCACACACACACACTCACACACATGCTCACGCTCACACACACTCACACACACTCACATACATGCTCACATGCACTCTCACACACACACACTCACACACACTCACATACACTCACACACACTCACATACATGCTCACACACACTTTCACACACACGCTCACACACGTCGCTCGGCGGATGCCTACCCTGAGCAGACTGCTTGTCTAACAGAACAGGTGGTTGTTTAGTGTTGTCTGTGATGTCTGACTCTGGATATATTAGTTTTGTTTTACATCAAGGGGGCATCACATAAAGAGACCCTCACATTGCCCACAGCAATAACGCACACGCCGCAGAGTCAGTGAACTGCCCTGCAGACACGCCGGCCCTTATCAAAGCGAACCGGATTACCTCCACTGTACTGTACACGCCCACATTGTGTCCTGCTCTGCGCTGTGCTGCGCTGTCCTGCTTGTGTTCCTTGTGTTCCTCGTGTCAGTCATTTATCTGCCAGCTCAGACACATTAGTCCCCACGGTGCCCAGGCAGGCCATCTGAATGAGTGCTGACGGCTGTAGAGGAGAGAGGAGAGAGGGCTACTCCCACTCATAAAGCTGCTTAGATGAGACACAACACTGCGCTGGGCAACACTGCGCTGGGATGTTTGCAAAGGAATGAGAAAAACATTGGTGCAGGGGGGTGACAGAGGGAGAGAGGGAGGGATGGAGGGAGGGAGGGAGGGAGGGAAAGACAGCATAAGAGAGGAGAGAGCGAGTGGACAGGGGAAGTGTTGTGTGTGCTGAATGCATGCATACGAAGCCAGCGAGGCAAAGAATGGAAAGCGCTAAGACAAACAAATCTGCTGCATTGATTTATTGGGCCGAATAGTCTTTGTGACGGGAGCAAGATTGATCAAATGGAAGGTTATCCTTACTCACAGAGGCAAGCTGTTTGCCAATATCCATCACTGGAAATTCAAAATGCCCAGAATAGCCCTTGACATTCCAGCACGCCGTGCCGGGCCGGGCGAGCGAGGCAGACAGAGGGAGGGAGGGAGGGAGGGAGCGAGCGAGAGAGCTAGCGGGCGAGTGAGTGTGTGTGTGAGTGTGTGTGTGTGAGAGTGTGTGAGTGTGTGAGTGGTGTGCGGTGGAGGATAATGAAGTGTGTTGGATGGTCAGCAGCATCCAGTAGTACGGCCAGATTCATGTCCTCCTCCTGCTCCTCCTGCTCAGCCCAGAGCCAGCTTGGCATGTGGGCCACGTCTGGACCTGTTCGTCTGTCTCTCTGTTCACATGATGGCTGTGTGTGTGTGTGTGTGTGTGTGTGTGTGTGTAGGTGTGTGTCTGAGTGTGTGTGTGTGTTTGTGCCTGTGTGTGTGTGTGTGTGTGTGTGTGTGTGTGTGTGTGTGTGTGTGTAGGTGTGTGTCTGAGTGTGTGTGTGTGTGTGTGTGTGTGTGTGTGTGTGTGTGTGTGTGTAGGTGTGTGTCTGAGTGTGTGTGTGTGTGTGTGTGTGTGTGTGTGTGTGTGAGGGTGTGTGTGGGTGTGTGTCTGAGTGTGTGTGTGTGTGTGTGTGTGTGTGTGTGTGTGTGTGTGTTAACAAGCACATGGAGGGCACGCTACCCTCGCCAGCACAACAGTTTGGGGCAAAATCACATCAGGATGCTTTTTTATTGTGTTGTGTGTATAACAGATTCTAAAGAATAATTTATTTGTCATTGCCACACTGTACCCTGGCACTGCCTGGTGTGCCCTCCTTAGTGCAGACGCAGACAAGGATACAAGGACACAAGGATGTTTTATTGTCACTTGCATAGACATACTGGGTAGAGTAGGACATGCAGTGAAATTAGTGATTGTTTGTCTAAGAGAGAGAAGACAAAAAGAAACAATAAATAAATTATTAAAAAGGACAATAAATATGTAGGTAGTGAGAGTTTAAATGAGACACAGAATGGCAATCACACAAACACATGCACACATTCACACATTAACACTTCCACACATTCACACAAACACACAAACACATCCACACATTCACATCATGTAGCACAGACTGCAGTCACACAAACACATCCACACACACACACACACACACACACACACACACACACACACACACACACACACATGCACACACACACACATTCACATCCACACATTCACATCATGTAGCACAGACTTCATACTGCAGCATGCTAATGACATGAGCATCATGTGAAACCAAGATTGGCAGCAATCAGCATTGAAGCAGTGGGGTAAAACAATGTTCCTTAGTCCGTACTGTTGGATACTGTATGTCATTACCCTAACTGAAATAGTGCCAAAACATTAAACCAACATTTAAACAAAATTAAAATTGAATCAAAATAAAATTAAAGTAGCTAAACTTACACCCAGGGAACAAGAGGATTAATGGGAGGAAAGCTGGGGGGTGAGATAAGGGGGTGGTAGAGGAGTAAAAGTGTGTTTAGACGGGTAAGATAAAGCAAGCAGGTCAGGGCCTGCCACAGCCCCCCCCCCCCCCCCCCCCCCCCCAAATCTCCCAGGATCCCCCTCACTGAACGTCTATTAATTTCCCTGAACCCTTGTTGACAAAAATCACCATCAGCTTTACATCAGTTTAAAGGGTATTGTGTGTGTGTGTGTGTGTGTGTGTGTGTGTGTGTGTGTGTGTGTGTGTGTGTGTGTGTGTGTTTGTGAGTGTGTTTGTGCCTGTGTGCATGCATACGTGTGTGTGTGAAGGACAGAGTGAGATAGGGAGAATGTGTGTATGTGTGTGTGTGGGGGGGTAGTTTTCAGTGTAAAAGGGACATAATTAATCTCTGTGAGCGGCGATCTCCTGCCTCCATTCATCTTGTGTTGTAAATGAGTTTAGTAATGGAGGCGAGGCAGCGGCCGTCAGAGGCACACAGGAAGCAGGAAGTGGAGCTGTGCAGTGGAGGCCTGGTGATGATGGGGGGGTGGGGGGTGGGGGTGGTGCTGATGGGGCGGTACATACACAACACACTGAATTTAGGCCTCATTATGGGCCTCTCCCTACACACCTGCCTTCAGGCCTCTCCTCTCTACCCCTCTCTACTCCTCCCCTCCTCCTCCCCTCTCCTCTCCTCTCCACTTCTTTCCTCTCCTCTCCTCTCCTCTGCTCCTCTCGTCTTCTCTTCTCCTCTCCTCTCCTCCCCTCTCTTCTCTCCTCTCCTCTCCTCTCCTCTCTACTCCTCTCCTCTCCTCTTCTTTCCTCCCCTTTCCTCTCCACTCCTCCTCTCTCCTCTCCTTTCCTCTCCTCTCCTCTCCTCTGTTCCTTTCCTCCCCTTTCCTCTTATCTTCTGTTCTCTACTCTCCTCCCCTCTCCTATCCTCTCCTCTCCTATACTCTCCTCTTCTCTCCTCTCTCCCCCCTCCCCTCCTCTCCTCTCCTCTCCTCTCCACTTAGAGGGCCATGCAGTGAACAGCTACCGCACATTGCTACTCACCATCATCGCCATCTTTATTTATTTATTTATTTTCTTGATGTGAAGTGTTGCTAGTGCTCCTGGCTGTGATTCGGTCGAAGGTGCAGGTGTTTGCGTGTGCTGCAGAAACGGCGTCTGCTGGTTCACCTCGCTGTTTGCCGAGACAGGTTGTCAACGGCCCGTGTCACATGTGTGACAGGTAATTTCAATGTGTTGTGTTTGTGGCCATGAGTGTTAGTGCAGACCCTCGTGGGAATACGTGTCTATGAGAGACAGAGAGGGAGGGAGAGAGAAAGAAAGAAAACAATAAAAGAGAGAAGGAGAGAATGACAGAGAAAGAGAGAAGCAAAAGAGGGAGCAATCAAAAGGCTCCATTTGTGGCAATCAGAGGAATGCCTTTTTTATTGCAGTGCAGAGGCACCCAGTGCTCGCTGATGAAGATGAGAGTGGGATAGAGCAGAGAGCTGCCTACACGACCATTATCACAGGGGTGACGAGCTGCCTATGTGACTGTTAACACACAAGCAGCGAACTGGCTATACGACTACTAATACACAAGTAGAGAACTGCCTATGTGACTGTTAACACACAAGCAGCGAACTGGCTACACTGTAAACCCGGATTGTCAATACAACTCAAAACTTTTGATGTAACTGATTACGTCAATAGTTTTGAGTACATTAACCATATATTTTATTAAAGTTAACTTCAAAAGTTTAAGTACAAATTCATGTATTTAAATTTTTAAAGTTAACTTTAATTAAAATACATAGTTAATGTACTCAAAACTATTGACGTAATCAGTTACATCAAAAGTTTTGAGTTGTATTGACTTATGCGGGTTTACAGTGTACACGACTATTAATACACAAGTAGAGAACTGCCTATGTGACTGTTAACACACAAGCAGCGAACAGGCTATACAACTATTAACACACAGGGGGAAAGTTGCCTATGTGACTATTATCACAGGGGTGACGAGCTGCCCATGTGACTGTTAACACACCAGCAGCAAGCTGGCTATACGACTATTAACACACAAACAGTGAGAGTTGCCTATGTGCCTATTAATACACACAAGCAGCAAACTGCCTATGTGACTGTTAACACACAGGGGGCAAGTTGCCTATGTGACTGTTAAAACACAAGCAGCGAGCTGGCTATACGACTATTAATACACAACTAGTGGTGGAACGACCTACCAGTTGCGACAAGAACAGCAACATCCCTCCCTATCTTTAAAAAGCTTGTAAAAACCCTTCTCTTCCGAGATTGCTTCCCTTCCTAAACAACTAATATAACTAACAAACACTTATCTAAACTCTCTCTCTCTATCCCTATGCAGAAGTACATATGTCTGTTGTGTCTCTACTCTGTGTCCTCCTCTATTGTTTATGTCCCCCTTGATTGTAAGTCGCTTTGGATAAAAGCGTCTACCAAATGCAATGTAATGTAATGTAATGTAAAAAGAACTGCCTATGTGACTGTTAACACACAAGTAGAGAACTGCCTATGTGACTGTTAACACACAGGGGCAAGTTGCCTATGTGACTGTTAAAACACAAGTAGCAAACTGGTTATACGACTGTTACTGTAACACATGAACAGCAGGAGGTATGTATGTGACTGTTAGCACACGAGCAACAGGAGGTGGTTATACGGCTATTAAGAGGCCAGCCCTAGTGGTCACCTCAACTGCCCTGATCCTGTGGAGTTCTGCGGCGTTACGATTGGCTTGCTTCTCGGCGTTACGATTGGCTTGCTTCTCACCGCCATGTGCCCTCATGCTGCACTGAAGAGCAACAGCAGCGTCTCACACGACGCCAACTAATGAACCTCCTGATACCTTCAACGACCACGACAATACTCCCTCACACACCCACTGGACACAGTAAAGGAGTGGGGCGATGTCTGGCAGTCCAAAAATGTCCGTCTCCAAAATGCCAGGGGAGAGAGTGTCACCAGCAGACTCCATGCGGCACATGCACACAGACACACAGACACACACACACACACACACACACACACACACACACACACACAGTGTCACCAGCAGACTCCATGTGGCACACACACACACACACACACACACACACACACACACACACACACACACACACACAGAGTCCATGTGGGTTCCTAAATGGCTGTGGCCCACACCGATAAAGCCACAAGGACCTCGTATCACTCACTTCAAAGCAACTCCATAATGTCGCCCCCAAACTCCATCAGTCATAAGGGCCCCCCCAAACTCCATAATGCCCCCCCCCCCAACTCCATCAGTCATAAAGGGGGAGGAATGAGAGCCATAGGTCATAAAGCACCATTCAGGCGGCGTATTCCGCCCGCGTTCCCATTGCTCCCTCCATCCCTGCCCTCCCTCTTCCTCTCTCCATCCCTTCCCTCCCCCCTCCTCCCTCCATCCCTTCCCTCCCTTCCTCCTCCTCCCTCCATCCCTTCCCTCCCTCCCTCTTCCTCCCTCCATCCATTCCCTCCCTCTTCCTCCCTCCCTCCATCCCTTCCCTGCCTCTCCGTGATGGGGAGCTGAAAATGTTGCGGCGGATTTTTACGACCCGCTTCGCCACTCACACTCACACTCGCACTCGCGTCTCGCGTTTATGACATCACTAGCATGGCTCCGCAGGGGGTAGGCTGGCGAGGCCTGTTTATTGGTGCTTTTTTATGGCCATTTGTCAGGGCTCTCCCTGGAGCCCCCAGCCTGGCCCGGCCACCTCGCAGCGCAGCACGGCCCCAGATTCATCACCTCGCTCGGGCTCCCCGTGCTCCAGGCTCCCCCTCCCTGGCCTGGAGCTGCCCCTAATGAGGGAGAGAGAGAGAGAGAGAGAGCGAGAGAGAGAAAGAGAGAGAGAGAGACAGACAGAGAGAGAGAGAGAACGAGAGAACGAGAGAGATAGAACGAAAGAATGAGAGACAGAACCAGAGAGAGAAAGAGAGACAGAGAGAGAGACAGAGAGGGAAAGACAGACAGACAGACACAGACAGAGAGAGAGAGAGTGTGAGAGAGAGAGCGAGAGAGCAAGGGTAATTTGATGTGCCAGAACCTTCCGGAGGATAGCCCGTCGGCTAGCCCTGATCTCAGCAGCCATGAATAGGAGTGTTTGAAAGGGCTGATTCCCACAAAGCATTCATGAGGCTGGGAGAAAGAGGACGGGCATCGTTGGTGGGGGGCTGGAGGCATCTTCTCTGCTTCAGGAAGTGGATGAACTTCAGTGACTGCAAGAACCTTAGTGAGTCATCTTGTGTGATTTAGTGAGTGGATGATGGTTCTGTGAGAACCTCAGTAAGGCATATTGTGTACTTCAGTGAGTGTGGATGATGGTTCTTCGAGAACCTCAATAAGGCACCCTCTCTGCTTCAGTGAGTGGATGATTGGTCTGCAAGAACCTCAGTAAGACATCTTGTGTCCTTCAGTAAGAGTGGATGATGGGTCTGGAAGAACCTCAATAAGGCACCCTCTCTGCTTCAGGAAGTGGATGAACTTCAGTGACTGTAAGAACTTGTTTTGCGAGAACCTCAGTACGGCATCTTATGTGCTTCAGTGTGTGGATGATGGGTCTGCAAGAACCTCAGTAAGACATCTTGTGTGCTTCAGGAAGTGGATGTGCATAATACGTAGGAGAATAATAAGTAGGAGACAGGTGAAAATCCACGATATAGCAAGACCATGTAGAAAATATTTTCTAGAAGTACAATATAGTGGGGGATCGCTGTACTTCATGTTTGCTGGTGTGTCATGCTGTATATGCTACACATGGTACTTGAGTCTGTATGTTTCAGTGTGTATGTTTTTAGTTTTAAGTGCTTTTCAATCGTGCCGTAGTGTCTACCTCTCTCTCTCTGTAACTGAGTGTACACGTGCACTTGTGTCTACATGCACATGTGTGTGTTATTGTATGTATGTGTGTGTATGCGCGACACACGTGTTTGTATGTGTAAGAAGTGTGCATGTGTGTTTGTGTATGTTAGACATTTGTGTGTGTGTGTGTGTGTGTGAGGTGTGACATCTGTGTGTGTGTGTGTGTGTGTGTGTGTGTGTGTGTGTGTGTGTGTGTGTGTGTGTGTGTGTGTGTGGAAGTAAGAGAGAGAGAGAGAGAGGAGTAACATCTGTGTGTGTGTGTGTGTATGTGTGTGTGCGTGAAAGAGAGAGAGAGAGAGAGCGTGTGTGCGCGCGTGTGTGTGCGAGCGCGTGTGTGTGTGCGAGGAGACCCCCACATAATGAGTTGTGAGCGGGGTGGATTTATTGGGTGTGCCGTGTGTGTGTGTGTGTGTGTGTGTGTGTGTGTGTGTGTGTGTGTGTGCCGCGGGCCACCGTGGCGTCAGTGTGTTGGCGTGTGACATGTGACAGGTGTTGGAACTATGTATATAATACTATGTTATTCATTTATGTATGCTTTAAATGTCTGCCATGCCATTTGCGTCTATTCAAGCAGTTATCTAGGGCTGAGGCTCTTTGACAGGTCTTTGAACTTTGATTAGGCGCATCAAATGTCATTCTTAGTGCAGAAGCGCACACTGAGACTAAAACAGGAAGCAGATGCAGGTGCTGTTCCTGTTTCAGTGCAGCAAGTGTCTGTATGTATGTGTTGCAAAGTTGAACATCTTTGCGTAATGTCTGCTATAAACCAGATTTCATGTTTGATACAACGAATCCAGTCTCAACCGGTTAGATTGCTATTCCCCCCCTTAGCGGTTGAGACTCCTTCTGTAACAGGGGCGTACCTAAATAAAAGGCATGAAGAGAGGAGACTGCTTCAGAGTGAGTTTGGATGATTGTAACTGAGCAGTCTCCGGTCACTCTCCTTGCAAGTAAAACAAACTAAACTCTCTGTGTCTTCTTTGTGCAGGTTGTTCTTGAGTAATGTTAGTGTTTTAAACCTAACATTAAATTGGTCCTTCGAGCCGGATTCCAAGATGCCTGACGATCCCAGCGTGTGAGCGAGATCCAGGCAAGTCTGTGGCCACAGCATAAAGACCCTTTCCGGGACTGGTTCCTCACTTGCGGGCTGGGATCCGATGGTTGACGGAAAACCCAAGGACACAGAGAGTTGTGAGTAGATTTGTCTTTAAAAAGGAATGTGTGAGACATACGCTAAAAAGTAGACAGTGAGAAAAAACCCTGACAATTCTAGACTCTATCAGGTAAAAGCATCTTCAAACAGTAAAATTCCGTAGGAGGGTAGACTCCTCTAGTTAATGTGTAACTAGTTAAATTCTACGAAGGACGGCGGAGTCCTCTGTGTTGAAGTGTGAAAATAAGTTTTAAACAGTTAAATTCTACGAAGGACGGCGGAGTCCTCTGTGTTGAAAGAAGTGTGTGAAAGTGTGAATGTGAGTGTGTGAAAGAAAACGCAATTACCACTAGGTAACTGTGTTTTATGCAAAATCAACAAGGAACAAATAGTGAGCCTTTGTGGATGCCCGTATGCAAGAAAACTCCACCTGAAAGGGTTGAAGAGAGTTTTACCACTAAAGGTTGTTTATCACTATCTTGTTGAAAAGTAAGCCCAGTGTTAGAATACTGTAGGTATTAAGAACCACTGGGCCCAAATCTAGGTCAACATGGGAAAGGGACAAAGTAAAGAAAAACAAAAGGTCCTTGAGGAGTTACAGTGCAAAGACTGGAAGGTAGTAGAGAAGGAAGATCCCTCAGCCATAGAGCCCCTATGTTACTGGATAAAGCAATATGGATACAGTGGAAAATTATCCACGACTAACCTTAAAGAGTTACTAGCAAAAAGGAGTTTGGGTCCTCTGTTACAAGGTGTATGTGTGTGTCTGTATTGTCTGAATGAAAAAATAGTTAAAGAGTAAATTTAGGTCACGTGGGTGACGTTAAGTAGGCTATATGCGATACCATCATAAACACAAGATAGTGTGTTTGAGAAACTGTGCAAAATAATACGACTTCGACGGTAAACTAACTGTTCACGGATGTTTTAAATTGTGTCAGAAAAATAAACCTTGCATAATAACTTCGTATGTATACAAATTGTTTGCGGACAGTTTATTGACACGGAAGGTTGTTAATGTGAACGTCTAATGCATCAAAGTTTAGCACATTACACGCTGTCATCAGGATACAAAACAAAACAAGACAAAAACAACATGCGTAATAAGTTAATAATCATTTTATTACCATGTTTTTGCAAAATGACGAGCGGTAAACGTGACAGTCCGTTGCCTCTCGTGTATTACGATTGTATACAGTTAGGGCACTACTTCCTGTTTCCTGCTAAGGACCCCTGCTAAACTGAGAGCTGCCTAAGTAATGCCTGAATTGTCCACAAACACAAGATTTTATGCTAATTTGCAAGAAAATACTCTTGATTAGTGTACAATTTCTCCTTTTCAATAATACGGTAATAAACATTATGGTTACGCCAGGTAAACTAACATATGCAGCTCTAAAGTTATTTTAGAGGCCAAGGAGTTGTTGGTAAATAACTCAAGTGTATTAAGCGTATGCATTCATATTATTTGATAGAGTGATACTTTTTTACTATAAATATTTGCAGTAATAGGTGTAGCAAAAATGGGTTATCAAACCAACTCCACCTAACATGCATATTAGTTTTCTTAAGGATACATATACGAGGCTTCATTAATAAGACTCAAACACAAACATCTTTTTTTTACAAAAAGTTCAATTTTAATTATTTACAAAGAAAAACAAGAAAGAAGAAAGGAAAATAACTAAAAACGAACAACTTTAAAATAAACCAAGACAAGCATTAACAAATAATAAAACAGGGACAAAAATAAAAGGGCAAAAAGCCACCAGGTCCAACTGGTCCATGCAGGTCCATGCAACAGGTCCATGCACCGTCGAGGTTCTCTGTAAAACAGAATCACCCAATTAGTTGGATATGACTGAGTCAACTATAAGTAACTTATAAAGCTTCTGTCCAGAGGAAATTTCGTTCATTTGTTCATATGTCAAAGATATCATACCAACTTTGACAAACACAGTGTTTAATTATTTAGTACAAGACAATTGTTTTCGACACGCGAGGTTTCCATCGAATAGCAGCGATATGTAGCATAGCTAGTAGGGGGTATAGATATACGGTTTTATACATACATGGTCACAAAGATAACAGTAACAATAATAATAATGAAATAACAATAAAGAATAAATACATACTCAGGTCCTGGCAGGTCGGGGGGTCGCCTCAGGTTGGGCACTGCAACCGGCCCGCTGCCTGGGGGACGCCGGGTCCCCGTCCCCACGCTCACCCTCACCAACCTCCCATCGAAGGTTGCTTTGAGAATGAAATGGAATATAATATATTTAAGGAACATACCCAACTATTGAAGGACTTTAGTCTTTAAAGTTTTAATAAACATCGACATTAACGCTTACCGCTTGCCTCCCCGTCGGGGGCCTCTCTCTCTTCTCTCTCTCTCTCTCTCTCTTCTTCCATTGTCGAAAATGGCGTCTCTTTGAGAAACCTAACTTAATAAGCCAAAAAGGGGTGGTCCAGAATTCCAAAATTGATACATTGCAGTTTTTTCCCATGAGTTTGCATCCCCGGGCAATCCACGTGATTCGAACGTGAAAGTCACATGGGCTAATGGAACAGGGAAAGAGTGGATTGCGCGTGATAGCATTGGGTGCATTGTAAGCGTAAGGCATTGACACGACCTGAGATACAGATTGAATAAAGGAATATAACAATTGATTTAGTTGCCTCATCAGAGCCACCGAGACATATGTAAAATGGCTTTTATTTAAAAAATACATAAAATGCATGACATAAAATCAAAAATAGCAAATAAATCGGAATACAGGCAAATAGGAGTTACGTTCAGGTTTGATCTTAGGCATGGCCCAGTTAGCGGAAGTATATGCTGTAGGTAAAACCTTGTCGGTGTTATGACAGGGCATCTATATATGACCAAATGGAAGCAAAGACAGACCAATACTACCGAAGAATTTATATAAATGGGCAGCAATAGTGAGCCATGGGAAAACACATGTCTCAACAGGAGGGATGACAGGGCTAGTAAACCAAATATATCAGACGTATGGCTTTAACTCCTATTCAAAAAACTTTTACAGAGCATGTTTAGTGTGTGCAAGACATAATGCTCAAGGGAATCTGAGACCACGGAAAGGACAGTTTCCTAGGCCAGAGTACCCATTTCAGCACATACATATGGATTTTATTGAACTCAATAATAGTGAAGGGAAAAAGTTCTGTTTAGTGATAATAGACTCATTTTCAAAATGGATAGAGCTCTTCCCAACAAAGCACCCAGATGCCCTAACAGTAGCTAAAGCCCTGTGCCAGGACATCATTCCACGCTATGGGATCCCAGAAAGAATCTATAGCGACAATGGCTCACACTTTGTAAATCAAATAATAACCAAAATAGGCAAAGCCTTTCATATAGACTTAAAGAATCACTGCGCTTACCATTCAGGTGAGAAAGAATGAATGGAACTATAAAAAACAGACTCAGAAAATGTATGGATGAAACTAAAAGACCGTGGACGAAATGTTTAGACCTGGTAAAACTGTATATTAACATTACAAGCTCAAGCGGGTTGTCACCATATGAAATAATGTTTGGCAGACCCTACCGGCTACCATTTTTTAGGAATAACTGGGAAAGTGATGATGAAGCTACATTAGCAGATTACATGAGGCGAATGTTGCAGCAGAACAAACAAAAAATAGCTAAAAAGCTGAAATAGATAAAATAGCTGAAAGAAGCACATGGATACATTTGTCACATTGTAAGAAGGTCATAAGCCACGACACAATAAAATAGGCAAATTAATACTAGAAGAGCAGCACTGTAAGTTATCTTGATTCTCTTCACATAAAGTTCTAGCATAGTCCGGCTACAAAGGGAGCGACACACAATAGGTGGCCGCTGTCTCAAAACCGGTGAAGGCTATATGTAAAGACTAGAACCCACATAGGAAGAGAAATAAGACTACTCAAAACAGTGCTTGTCACCGGCGAATAAACGAATCTGGGAGATGGGTAAGACAGGGGTTGTCGTGGTCGTGCTATATACCCTCCTCAGGTGGGCAGACACGTCTAGATTGCAATATGGTATGATAACTAACCCCTGTAATACAACTGATGGTGACACAAAGACTACAAGCGAGTTGTATTTTTGCTATCAAAGCAATAGGACCCAGGCAATATTTACCTTTGGTACTAACTTTGAGATAGGAGGATATCGCTGGTCTAGCTGGAGTGACTATGACTGGTACCTAGATGTGGCAGGGACCAAGACAAGAGGATACTGGTGGGGCAAGGTATGTGCCACCACTGGGAACTGGGGAAAAGTGGGTTCCTTTTATACCTATGGTAGCCACTCTTATTGTAACAATTGGAAAAGACAGCTGACCCTCACCCTCACGAGTGGGGGACCAATGTTGTCCCTTAATACAACGACTGTACCCTTAGGCAAACCAAGAAATTGGGGTGAGAGTATGTTAACGAGCGCTGACCCAGAGATAGCTGAACCACCATGCCATGGACTTCTTTTGTGTGTGTGGCGACCACACGCAAACGACCCATGTGTACCAATACTTTTATGTCCCAATATAACCACCGTCAATACCCCTAAACAAATCTTACCTGCCATAACGTACGGCCCTAAGACGACCTCTCCTATTAAGGCCAAAATATTTATAGAGCCTGACACTGATGACTGGTTTAAAATTACTACTGGAATATCAAAGATAGACAATAATTGGTTATTGATGGTCGAACAAGCAGCAGAAAGAGCTAAGACCGATTGTGTAATTTGCATGGGGGCAAGGCCACTACTGCAGGTAGTGCCGGCAGCTCTCGACGAAAAATGTTTAGTGAATGTAATGAATAAGACTGTTCCTTCAAAGAACTGTAGCAAATGGGATGAGGTGTTTCCCCTCACGTCTGAAGAAGAACGAAAGCCGTATTTCTCTAACCAAGTAGCCCCAAATAACTTCACTTGCATACAAAGACTGGGAAGAGGTAAACGTGTGGGTATTTTAAACATTACAGACTGTAAGACAGCAGTAAATGTTAGAATTACATTTAAACCTGTATCACGAAGTGATGTATGGTGGTGGTGTGGAGATGACAAGTTGTATGATAGACTCCCCTATAATACAACAGGAATCTGTGCCCTAGTGTCTCTAATTCTTCCAGTTTCAGTAATACCCACCACAGTATCGAATCTTTTGACCTCTGTTGACAGTGTGATGCCAGAGAACTGGTTAAATAGGCCCAAGCGGGCCGCAGGAAGACCGTTTTGGTCTGATGCCAATGATCCTACTTACATAGGCAGCATAGGGGTCCCTAGGGGAGTTCCTGACGAATATAAACTTACTGACCAAGTTAAAGTTGGTTTCGAATCTTCCATTTGCTGGTGGTGCACTATAAACAAGAATGTAGACAAACTAAACTACATCCACTACAACGTGCAGAGATTAGGTAATAAAACTGAAGATGGGTTCACCGCCGTCCATGGGCAACTTCGTGCCACCTCACTAATGGCCTTCCAAAATCGTATAGCGGTTGACATGCTGCTGGCTGAGAAGGGAGGCGTTTGTTCTCTGTTTGGGGATCAGTGTTGCACGTTCATCCCAAATAACACTGCCGTAAATGGCAGCCTGACAAAGGCCATTGAGGGCCTACGCTCCCTTAACCGAAAAATGAAGGCTCATTCAGGTGTGGACACTTCTATGTGGGACGGTTTTGGTGACATGTTTGGCAAATACAAGCAACTGGTTGCTACTGTATTAATGTCTGTGGCTGTGTTTGCAGCAATTCTGACCTTGTGTGGATGTTGTTGTATTCCCTGCATTCGTGTTTTGTGTACCAGAATAATTACCACTGCCTTTGAACCCGTAAATGCAAAAGTGTCTACCCTCTATGCTTTGCTGCCAACTGATAATGTGCATGACACTGAGTTTGAAACAGCTTTCGGTGGTGACGATCCGCCGCAACGAGACGACGATTCTTTGAACTTCCCTGACTTGTACCCCGATTCAGGCAGTTATGATGGTTAAATTCAAGTAATTCTGTTTGTGATGTTTTTTATGACTCTGTAACTGAAAATCATTTTGAAGAGGTTACCAGACGATGTGTAAAGAATACATAATGGAATAAACAGGAGGGAAATGTTGGAACTATGTATATAATACTATGTTATTCATTTATGTATGCTTTAAATGTCTGTCATGCCATTTGTGTCTATTCAAGCAGTTATCTAGGGCTGAGGCTCTTTGACAGGTCTTTGAACTTTGATTAGGCGCATCAAATGTCATTCTTAGTGCAGAAGCGCACACTGAGACTAAAACAGGAAGCAGATGCAGGTGCTGTTCCTGTTTCAGTGCAGCAAGTGTCTGTATGTATGTGTTGCAAAGTTGAACATCTTTGCGTAATGTCTGCTATAAACCAGATTTCATGTTTGATACAACGAATCCAGTCTCAACCGGTTAGATTGCTATTCCCCCCCTTAGCGGTTGAGACTCCTTCTGTAACAGGGGCGTACCTAAATAAAAGGCATGAAGAGAGGAGACTGCTTTAGAGTGAGTTTGGATGATTGTAACTGAGCAGTCTCCGGTCACTCTCCTTGCAAGTAAAACAAACTAAACTCTCTGTGTCTTCTTTGTGCAGGTTGTTCTTGAGTAATGTTAGTGTTTTAAACCTAACAACAGGTGTAAGCGCTGCTTAAGTACTCATCTGGGACAGAGGGCTGTAA